>CM057809.1:105858698-106458698 GCA_030067965.1 Latrodectus elegans | reverse complement strand
ATAGAAATACACATTTTAAAAGAAAATTTTCTTTTTTTTTCAGGTTCATATTAAAAATAAGAATCTGTTTTAATTCATATATATATTCGATTTGATTTTTGATGTTCTCATTTTGTATAAAAATTTCGCAAAAAAGAGATCTTAGGTTAGTCTCCATATATCTTTAAACTAAATGTGAAAATAGAGTAATTACTCGAGAGCTTTAAAATCAAAGATTTTTAAATAGATGCTTTAAGATAAGCATCTATTTAAATATCTTTGTTTTAACAGTGTTGTTGCTTAAACGGTGTTATTGACTTGGTATCTGTAGACATAAAAAGCGAAATTATAGATTGATATTAGTTTTTTTCATTTCTATTTTTTGTGATATTATGATATGAAAATTAGGAAGAAATTCTATCTCCATCTTAAATGTAAGCAAAAAAACAAAATTGAAATTTGACTTCTTAAAATTATGCGAGCTAGAAAATAAAACATCACCCATCTATTGTTAGCTTAAAGGAAATAAATTATAAAAAGTTAAGATATTTAATTCACCACTCAAGAAAAATATCCCTTATTATTTAGTGATTTATACCGAAATGACTGCTATAAAAATTGTTGGAATGTTAAACAGTATAATAGCAATGAAAGCTGAGCATATAAAAATAGAGAAAGAGCTACTAAATGCTAATTCGTAAAATGTTTTTGCCTTTTTTATATGAGTTTTTATCAGCATTCAGCGTTTTCCTTTTTGGAAAACATTAAGAAAAGAGTTAATTTCTGAAAAAAATAGCTGAAAAAAATTGTGTCACCTTTATTATTGTCTATATATTTCAATTAAATTTCTTTAGCATAATTCATACCTATTTGAAAGGCACTAAATAAATCCCTTTTTTACTGGATAAACTGTAAAAATATCTGTTACAGGTACATTTTATACTGAAGTTATGCTTCGAAATTTGAATAATACATACTCGAAGAATTCCAGAGCAGGTGAAGTTCTATTTGCACGCAAAGAGGACGAATTAAAGACTGCGTCGATAATGTATCCACTGCTGTTCCTGCTTTCCCAGCAACGATCGGTATTCCATGGGTTGTTGCATCGAATCCAGGGCAATTCTGCAGAGAAGGAGATGAACATGTAATATAAAGTCCAAGCGATGATGACGTTGTAGTAGAAGGACACATACCAGGATACTAAGACGCTGCAATATCCAACACCTGGAAGATATTTTGAAAAAAAAAATATACTGCAGTCAAAAACATATTAGCATTCAAACATAAGCCTTGGTTAGGAATATTTGCAAATAAATAAATTAATCTTCTCTCTTATATGTTTCTTTTTTTAATTACCACTTCTTATCAATGAAATTGTAATAATACTATTTCTTATTTTGTAAGTATCAAGCAATAAAAAAAATGTGTGTGTGAAAGTTGTTAATTAGTGATATTCATATAAGGAAACAGGAAAGCAGACCTATAATATATTTAAATTGCTATATAAACTTTATTAGTTTTACCTTTTTAACAGATATAATAAATTTGAGCTCTACAAATTTGGCGACATGGGCTAACCGTACTTTAGTAGTAAGATCACGTTCATTGGACATTATCTGATAGCGGGAATTATCAACTTCACATATTGACAACGGGTTTTGTGTTTCTTATACTGTATGATCTACGACATTCTAGGAATTAGAGACACGAAGGATATAGAGAATACAAATATTTACTAGGGGAATACAAATGAATTCTTCCATGCACAAAATCCTTTAAGAAGACAAAGTGCTGCGGATAAAGTCTTTGAGCAGTCTTTTATATTCAAAATATATTCAAAATAGATATATTCAAAATGACCTAGACGGTATATTCAAAATGAAGCTAATTGTTTTTTGAAAACAAAAACTTAATGAATGTTCTATTATTTATGAACAATTTTGAATCTTTTTTTGCTTTCAAATGCAAAAGTCACAATTATTTATGATGAATTATATTGAAATGGGGGAAAATTCGCTAGAAAGTTACTATTTATTTAGCTGAGCCAGTTTTTTTTGACTGTTCAAGTTTATCTACTTTTATTAAATATATTCTCTCCTTGAGTTATAATTAAATAAAAAACGTACAAAATGTAGAAAATCTCAAGATTATGTTACTGTTCTTAGATAATTACAGTAAAAAACTTTCAACAGCTTTGCCAGAATGAAAACGGTCAAATATCAAACCACAGAACATTGCTGGATCTGTTCGATTTAGACTAAGGAATACACATCTAGATCTTTAACACATGTTTTAATTAAGCAAAGTTCTCTCTCTGGGATACTGAATAATTTTTATACTAGATTAACTTGTTTTCAGAGCATTGTCACAAAATTTGTTTAACATACTAAATTAAAGCAATAATTTTGAGACACGTTAACGTGGGAAATTAAACGTCCCATTTATTGAAATAATTTCTGTGCAAATGCATAGATAGTTTTTGTGAACACGAAGCCTCGTTGCAAAGTTATAAATATATATATATATATATATATATATATATATATATATATATATATATATATATATATATATATATATATATATATATATATATATGTATATATAGCGTCTGATTAGCAATCAAATAATTTTTATTTATCTCATCAGCATACATAAGCATATTTCCTCAAATATCAGTAAATGATGCTCGGTTTACCTTGGATATACATTTGCGATATACTCAGATTCCTAAGAATGACTGTCGTTGATGATCTAAAGAAAAAAACTTTCATTTGATTTCTACTTTTCCTTATTTTCGTTTTTGAATTGAAGTTCATTCATATATCTATAAGTTGAAAATACAAGCGCTCGGTAGGCAGGTTTATTAATTTAGAAAGCTTAAAATCATCACAAATTTGAAATCTCCCTTTTTATAAATTTTAAACAGAAAGTGAGGCATTTTGATAGATTTTATATGAAATAGAGACACAATAAAAGTAAGATTTTCATTCCCTACTCGTCATTTTAACTATCGTAGGAAAAAATGTCGAGTGATAAATCGATTTAACAAAATAATTTTGAATTTATTCAAGGGTTTTTTTATACATACCTTTAAACAATGGACAAAATTTCCACACACTGATTGGTCCTTGCCTATGATACTGCCCAAGAACTAGTTCCATGTAAAAGAGAGGCATGGCACCAAAGAATAACATTAGCAGGTACGGAATCAGGAACACACCTTCAAAAAAGATAATTTTGTAGATGACAATGTACTTTTATATTAAAGATTCATTAAAAATTTTCTGAGATTAATATGTAAAAAATTTACTGAGAAAATATTTTTAATGTTGAAAAACTTTTATTGCAACCAGAAGTTTACTTAAAAATAATTTTAAAGAAATAAATTTGATTTTCAATATGAACTTAGTTAGAAATTTGTCACAGTGAAGAACTTCATTTATTTCGAAATAGTAATTTCTCCTTTCACTGAATTTTCTTTTCACAGTTTTTCGTCTTTAAATAATATATATATATATATATATATATATATATATATATATATATATATATATATATATATATATATATATATATATATATATATATATAGTGGAATAGGGAGTACTTTTTATTTAATATGCTAGTTTTACACAATTTATGTAGCATTTCTAGATTTATATGACATATCCGTAGAATTTTTCAGTAGAACAAAATAAATACGCTTTACAGATTTTACCAAAAATACTTTAATTTTTGCCATAAAATTGTATTCTATAATTTTTTTCTTACTCTTCACAGACGCAAGTAACATTAAATTGCATTTCTAATGAACGTTATAGATAATTATTTTAAAACCACAGACAAATCTCAATGCAAATATTTTTTATTTATATATTCTATATAAATAGATGTATGATCCATTTATATATATATTTAGTAATGTTAACTTTTTATTGATAATGTGATAGTTTTATGATTACTTAATTTTTTTAGCATATTGACAAAAAAAATGATTTGACTGCAAGTAGAGCAGGCCTCAAAAGTCGGAAAATTTCGGGCAGATTTTCTAAGCTTATCCAAATTTTCTCGATTAATATCATTTTTTCACAACCAGAAAAATCTATAAAATTTTATCATTCCCTTAAAAGATATATTATTGGCCCTAAGATATCCTAAGTATATTTTAGGAGCATTAATATATATTAAGCATAGGAAGCAAGAAAAATTTAGGCATAATCCACATTTATGCTTGATTTCCTTTGCTCCTTAAGTGTCCTGTTTCAACTTTATGGTGTTTGCAACAGGTGATTTCGGACTAGTAAATGTTGGGATTAATTTACAAATTTCAATTTGTTATGAATAAATTAACTATGTACTATATCACAATCATAAAAACTCTTCTTTAGTTGGATTTCTTAGAATACTCGTGAATTGAGAACACTTAAGGCATATTTTATGTTTGTGATTTTCAAATTGTTTTAGTTTAAAAAATATTTGTAAGAGAATATCTTCTACTACAAATAATACAATGCAATTCAATTCTTATAATGCTATTAGAAATGGTAGGTGGACTATCTACTTCTGTATGACTTGTGCTATACCGTCACAGAACTATAACAGTAGTAGTTAATCTAGCGTTGTAATTACATTTTCTTTTCTCAAGTTATCCATAATCATAACTTTATATGTAGTCATATACGTCATATAAAAAATAGACATAGTATATAGAAATATAAAATTTCTGGAAATTTAACATTTTGAATTGGCTTATTACATTAGCAAAAAGAGAAAAAAAGTTTATTGTACATATAAAGTTTATAAATAACTCCATTAGTTGATAATGAAGTTTTGAGGTACAATACCCATCAATAACTATAAATATTAAAATTTACTGCAGTAAAGTGTTGCGAATATTTCAGTATTTGTTATATGCTCTGATACTTGGGATGTAAAAAGTTCAATAAACGAAAAATTAAAGGAACCTTAAATATACATTTAAATTAAAGAAGCGGTTTCACTATGTACAGTATGTACATAGTGAAACCGCTATGTATAAACTGGAAGGTTTAACCGATAAATATTAAAGATATGGTAAGAATACAGAATATGAGTAAGTACATTCATAATGTTAATCTTTTTGCCGAATCTAAAAGTAAACTTAATCTCTATTCTAAAAAAGCAGAAGTTTTGAAGAAATATGACCCTTTTTTGAACTGTCACCCTTTTTTGAAGTCTGACTTTTCTCATAAGAGATGCATGCAACTTCCGAATTCAAAAACTTCCCCCAACCGTTTCAAAGTCCATCCTATTATCAGTGATATTTGCTGTCAGGATAAATGAAAGCGAAATGACAGGGAAGTCTACCAAGGTTGATAACTTCCCCTTTCGCTTAGACTTTTGACTCCCTTTCCCCAATTTTAAGCGACGCATGTTGAAATAATGAGGTATTCTGAGAAAGCATAAAAATAAGTCGACTGCTTTTATGTAAAAGTTCTCTTAATGCGGGAAAGGATTGATTTGATAGTTGAATTCAATTTAGATTTTACTAGAGATGTTTCTTACTTCCACAGGATGTATCTATTTTTATATAATTGACAGATGATAATAATTTTGAATATCAATTTTTCTATTCGTGAATGAAAGAATAATTTAAGATTGAAATTAAACTGGTTATTTGAGAAACTTTAATTCGAAGTTAAGTACTCAGACAATTGTTCTATGAAGCTAGCTGGCATGGAAGCAACAGATGCATGCTTATAAATTCATTGAATACCTCAAGTTGACTTATGTTAAATATTTTGAAAACTATGAAATATTATCCGTATTTCCCTAAAACCAATGAATTGATGTATGAAAAAAATAGCTCATATTTTGAAACACTTTATAAGATTGAAACGATGTACTTAGATGTAATTTTAACTAAATATAAAACCAATTTTTATGTATGCCTATTCTGTTTAAAAATAAGTGTCAGCTAAAAACACATGCCTATACCTAAAAACGTATAGTTTATTCTACCAAAAAAAGTACTATCTATTTCTATATATGCATAAGATATTTTAAACACAAAAATGAATCACATAGAATTTTATTTCTTTATTGGCTATCTCTATACAGCAATAAACTTTTTATGATAGGAAAGCTATATGTTAATTTGATTTCTAGATGTATTTTATTTAATGTTACTAATTTGAATTTCACTTTTCAGTTAAATTTGTACAAAAAAAATAGTAAATAAACTCCTTTTCAGGAAAAAGATCACCACTGTTCAAGGGTTCAGTCCCAAGTTTTATTTTTACTTACCTCCTCCATTGCGGTAACAGAGGTAAGGGAACCTCCACACGTTGGCCAGATCGACGGCAAATCCGATAATGGAAAGCAGGAAATCGGCTTTCTTGCTCCACGTGGGTCTTTCTTCGGGATTGTCACTTCCTCCGGAGTCAGGACCCTGTGACAAGGCGATGATAAGAGCACCGTCGGGTAGCTGAGAGGTCTTTTCCGGTTGCCCATCTCCACAGCTTTTGTGATCTGTCACACAAGAAGAAATAACATGTAGTGAGCGGTTTGGGGGCTATTTAGCTATACTTAATCAATACTTAACTGTACTTATTAATAATACTTAAATAAACACATTAATTCATTTTCAGTAGCATTACATATTTAACATAATTAATGCTTTAACAATGTTAACATCTCTCAGATGTTTCTTAATGGAAAATGATTTCTCCTTTGCATTCATTTTATTGACTATATTACACGCAAGTTGAAATTCAGCTGAAATTAGGGTATTTTACTGCACCAATTCATTTCTTGAATCAATGTAGGCGCTAATTCAACTCTACTATCACTTTCCAAGTAGGACTACGCGATAGATGAGACAACCGCGCTTCATATTTTCAAGGGTATGACAGAGGGCTCACGGCATGCATTGTATTTAAGAGTGAAAGAATGGAATGCGCATGCTACTTAAATTATTTATTAATTTCGTGGTGTGTTTGCTTGCGGTTGTTAGATACTTTGTAAGTTATTCGAGTTTCAATCAATATTTAACAAAAACTTTCCAGAAGCATAATTTTTTTAAAAAAAAATCCCTGAATACAACAATGCTTCACTGCAACTAATGAAAGTAACATTTTCGTATACAAAAGATTAACATGATTACAACATATTTTCTAAAGAATGTTCGCCTATATTTTCTTGGAAGATGTTATTTACAATTTTCATGTTTAAAAAACAAATACAATTTGATATTTTAAAAAGAAATACAGTCCAATAACTCTTTAAAATTAAAAGTTTGGTAAGATTTTGATTAACGGTTGCTAAATACGTTTACTTAGAGATTGTTTTAAGCAATAACAAATATTTTAATAAATTAAAAGTTGAACACATTTGAATACCAGTAAACGTCGCATGATAATAATTATTTATAATTAAGCTATTTTTTATTCTAATAATTTAATAAAATTTATACTTTGGAAATTTAAGCCTTATTCTCAAAATTTCATTAATTAATAAGACAAAATTGTATAAATTGCTTTTTACTTTTATTTTTAAAATAATACACATGAAAGGCACTTTATTTTAATTAAGAAATTATTTCAATTTTTACATTTTGGAGCAATATTATATTGTTTAATTCTTATTACTAGAAAGTGAGAGAAATTTTGGATGTTCTTAAATTATTATTTAAGTGAATTTGTGAGTAATTATCGAGGAAATATATAAATCATTGCTGAAGATTTTTGTACATAAAAATCTGTTTTTCAGGAAAGAAAAATTGTTAGCAACAAAATGTCTTAATATATCTTGTATTACTGATTAATGTTTAAGAAATATTATTAAAAAAAAGAGAGAAAGGAAACTTTGAAATAACCTTCAAACTTTGAGAAACAGAATATTGAAAGAGTGGAAAAAGGAAAAAATGATTTATACATTTTTATTTAAATGTTTATATATATAAGTTGAATTTTATAATTAAATTATTTAGTTTCCTTATTAAGACATCCAACTTGCGCTGGTAACAATAGAAATTAATAAATTAAGTTACTTATTTTTGGCTTGTTTTGGCATTTTCGCTAAGTAGAGCAAAATGCTACATCCTAAAGACAATAAAGTTTATAACACTAACACTGTTAAGTGTTTAGATAAAATAATACCAGTTTGATGATTAATATTAATTACAAACCTGTTTTCGATATGTGAGGTAAAAAAAATTTATGTACATTTCTATATATATATATATATATATATATATATATATATATATATATATATATATATATATATATATATATATATATATATACTATACATTTTTTATACAAAATAATATTTATTGATACGTTATGTTAAAGTATATAATCCAAAATATATTATACAGTAAATTATTTTATATAGTAAATTTAATCGAATTAAATTTCTTTTTATGTTTATTATTTTATTGCGGAATTTCTTAAGAATAAAGTATTTCCCAGTTTATTGAAAAATAATCCTTGAGACATTCAAAGCAGAGTATAATACATGCAAACACATAATAAAAGTAAGCATCTAATTATTAAAAAAAACTAGATACTATGAAATAATTAAAAATATGTTTTTAATAAATAGGGGGGAAGATATTCGATAAGTATGAAGCGAAGCAAAAGCCTTCAATATTGAATGATATTTGATATTTAGATCATCACATTAACGTCTGTTCAATATAAAAGATCCTTTTAATAAGTACAATTTTACTCACATCTACTTAAAATTAAGGAATGAATTTAGAGTATTATGCTAGTCTGATATCTTATTGCGTAAATTTAAAAGAAATCAGGTATTTTGCACTCCTGTAATTTGTTTTGTTTCACAGAAAAATTGAAATTGATGAAACTCAAGTATAGGTTTCAGTTACCAACTATAGTGTCATTTTTGTAACAGTATTATTTACCAAGATCATTAATATTTTGTACCAGGATCATAATTGTTGTTCCAGATTTCCTTTTCTACCCGTCATCTATTCTATATTGTTGTCGTATCTTCAAATGGGAGTCTAGAATTTTGTAAGGTTGTTAGCAACAATTATTTAAAATATTTTTATGCGCTATTGAAATTGAAAAATACACTACTGGTAACTGTAAATACAACACTCTGAAGGTAGAATGCAAATAACATGAAATTCACAACATGCATTAGCGGAGGAGTGATATGAAAATGATTAGAATTTCAAAGCAGACGCATATCACGCGTGCCTGTGGCGTCACTTCAAAGCGGTATTTAAGGCCTGAAGATTTCAACGATTTCAAGTTCGGCACTTGTGTTTTTTTTTAAACCAAAAACCAATAAATTTTGGCTCATAAAAAAGATCATATTTTAATCAACTATCCGAGTTTGACAGAGGAAGGATAATGGCCTATCGACATTGTGGATTACCTTTCAGGGAAATCGGCAGTCGTGATGGACGAAACCACACAACTGCAATGCGGATATGTGATTGTTGGATGCAGGAAGGAGTGACGGACCGATGTGTTCGATCCATCCACCTTAGTGCACCACTTCTCGTGAATGGCAGGCAAATTGTGCGCATGGCAGTGACGGATGGTTGAACCATATCACGAACCATAGCACAGCACATTCAGTTTGTAACGCATCATCCAGTGTCTGCGCGTACAATTCAATACAGCAGATGTTCAACACACAGATGTTTACAGCAGAGTGGTTTGTCCGCTAAACGTCCATTGGTTTGTCTACCCTTGACGCAGAACGACAGATATCTCCGCCACCAATGATGCAATGAATGAAGGATGTGAGCGGTAGAATAGAATAAAATTGCCCTTACTTACGAGTCACGCTTCTGTCTGCAGCACTACTATGATCGCATACGAGTCTAGAGTCTGTGGATAGAAAATGCTGAACAGCTGCGTTATGCCCGCCATATTGGTCCTGCACCGGCTATTATGGTAAGGGGAGGTATCGAATATCACTCTCGAACTCCTCTAGTACGTATTGCCGATACTTTAAAACGTCAGCGCTACATCTCCGAGGTGTTGGAGCCAGTTGTTCTTCCTTACCTTCAGTACTTGCCAACAGTCATATTTCAACAGGATAGTGCGCGAAACATGTGACATGCATTGTCTAAAGGTTCTTCTTTAATCGCCAGATTGAATTGCTCCCCTGGCCGGGTTGCTCACTGGATCTTTCAGCGATACAAAATATGTGGTCCATGGTTGCTCAACGATTGACCCAGATTACATCCACAGCTGCCACACTAGATCAACTTTGGCAACGTGTGGAAGCTGCTTGGTCTGCTATACCCCAAGAGTACATCCAAAGTCTCTTTGGATCAGAGATCTGCCGATGTGTGTGGCAGCAGTGATCTCCAACAATGGTGGCTACACTGGCTACTGATTTTGGCAGAAGCCACACTTCACAGAAGTCTATAAATTTAATCATTTGATACTTGGTCATCATGATTATCTACAAATAAATTTTGTTGTGGTAGCTCTTGTATACCGTAGTGTTGTAATTTGGGTGGCCAGCATTGTATATTAAATCATTATAAATCAATGAAAATGACCCAATAAAATTCCATTTTGCTTACCTCAATGCATTTTTGATATTTCACTTTTTAATATCTCTTATGTTTTGAATATGTTTACTTCTAACGTCATTTGTTGTGTTTTTCTGGTAAAATATGTATTTCTGTATTTCAAAATGAAACATAATACTTTTCGGACATGTCTTCTGGTAACATATTCCAGACAAATATTTGATATATGTTATTTATAATCTAAGAAGATCGATTTAGAGATAAAGTTTTTATCAACAAACGTTGCACAGTTCCTTGTTCCAACCATCTTCACCACAACCGTTGTACTATGGGCGTTTCTAGGTGTCTTGTCAGCTGGATTTGCTGTAAGGACCACCTTGTCCTTCTCAGTCTGAACACTATGCTCCTCGTAAACTCATCTGTCTGCTGGAACTGACGCCGCCGATGATGGCCTGGCATTCTCTGCTATTACAGGCGTACTTTGCAACAAGACCAATGTTTGTAGTGATTTGGAATCCACTTTAAACCGTAGGTCCGGTCTAATTAGCCCTCATGTGCAAAAATGACCGTTGAGAGACAAACAAACAAACTGGCCACTCCTTCTTGGTGTTGCATTTTCATTGTCCGGAAATGAACAATGAATTCAATATTTTTTCCCATTTATAACATTTTTGCTCAATTTTTCTGCTACAGCTTGTGGGGAACACTGTACAAGCAGCATAATGTTTGCCTAGTCTTTTATGGTTTATAGTTTCTTTTCATAAAGATCGTTTGGAAAACAAGACATATAAACTGTTTGAGGTCATAATGTGAGAATTATAATTTCTTCCTTTTCTTTGATGAATTTGACCTAACCTATTAAGATAAACAGGCTTTCCTGCAAATGGTTTTGCACCCAAAGGACAGTGATGCAACAAGATTCTTAGGGTACAAACAACAAAAAAGCCTTCAAAAAACAGCTACATTTACAGATGAAGTAACCACATATATATTCACTCGATTAACATTCGAAATGTTTTGCATTCGGATTACTCGGCCACTCTAATAATTTAAACGATTTCCCTACTTCTGCAACACTTTTAGATAAACAGTTATATATGGCTGATTTTATGATTACTCTGGAAAATGAATCACAAATAATGGTATTACAAAAAGAAACCAAAAATTTTATATCACTCATAAAACTACTGATGGAAAAATATCCTACCAACTCTTTCAAGCTTTAACATTTTGTTAGAAACTAACACTGAAAGTTTCAAGACCAATACTACAGTTTTAGGCTTTGAATGGAACAAAAAAAACTGATACTTTGAGCAACACTTTCAAGACTTCCCTCTGCGCTTTTCCAGCTAAGGCATTTACTAAGAGATAGTTATTCCACTGTGTTGCAAGTTTGTACAATTCTTTAGGACTGTTTACACCATTCACGATAATAGGAAAGATACTTTTTATCATACTTAGGTTCTTGGATTCAAATGGGGTGAAATTTTACCAACAAACTTGGTTAATCTGTGGCTAACTCTGATATCAGCAATAGTTCAGCAATTATATCCCCAAAGGCATAAAAAGAAAATTTATTGCGATCGTCTTGTGAGAGAGAGTGGTGCGAAAATATTATGGGATACATCAAAAGGTGTATCCATAAAACTCTTAAGCTTTTACTGCTGGAAAAACAGTTATCAACTACACTGATATGAACTAATGCAGCTTTGAATAGTAAACCTTTTACGAGTGATGAAAGGGAAGACACCCTTGATAGATTAAATCTTTCGCATTTTTTATTGGAAAAAATTTACTCTGTTTCTATCCAGCCCAGAGAGAAAAGAACAAAAACTAACAAAGCTTTACAGGCAGCAATAACACTTGTTAAATACGAGGAAATGATCGAAGAAGTATCTGCTACAGTTACGTTCCTTTCATGTGGCACAGAATGTTGGGAAATCTGCTAATATACTCCTTCGAGATTATGTGTTGGTGCAAGAAGAAGTTAAAACAAAGCACATGTAGGAAAGAGGACGTATTCGAAATACTAATGTAGGACGTGGCTGAAGATCAAGAGCACGTACAAGAATGGTGAACGGGAAGCAAATAACTAGATGTGTCCAACTGATCATATCTCTGGAGGTATATACAGGTGGAGGGATGAAGAGAGCAATATACAAACTACATGATGTCAGTCTTCTATGGTTTATAGTTTGTTTTTCATAAAATATCGTTTGACAAGCAAGAGCACTACAAACTATAAAGGTCACAATGTATGAATTATAATTTCTTTCTTTCTTTCTTTTTTTTTTAAAAAAAAAAGTTGTTTAGCAACACGATGCAATTTCGCTGTAAATAAAACACGATTGTTCCACGCTATGTCTTAGTGCATGTATTGCATGTAATTATTAGAAATTACAATACTTTCATATACAGCATATAGAAATAGAGCTTGTATTTAAAAAAATGATCAATACAATAATATTTGTTAAGATTTCTATATTTAAGATGCTGAGTAGTGTAGGGAAGCAAGAAAAAGGAAGTTAGAATTAGGCAAAACATTACATTTATTAGTACATTACACATGATTAAAAACAGTTACAGAGAAAATACATAATAATTATTAACAAGGTTGCATAGTATCCGTACAGTACAAATTATAAACAAAGTTATTTACGAACCGGATGGTTTGACTTCCATTAATCACATCTCTATTCTAACACTATTGGGTATTGAAAGTTCACTCTATTGGGCAGTATCACCATCAATAGATAGTATAGTTAATATGGATCTGTTACAGTAGCATTATAAACTTTCATTGTGTTACACTTTTGTAACTTTGAAGAAAAGCGAGTATTTTATTTCATTATTTTTTACCGATGTTCTTCGTAACCCTTTTTCCTTTCATTATTATTTTGTAAAAATTTTTTATTCCGGTTTTATTTACCTCTTTATAGTGTTTCTAAGAAGTTAACAGTTAAAAGAAGTACACACACTTGAACCAAACATATGCAATTAATCTAAATAAATATAATATGCCCTTTGCCATGTGGCATTTTATTTCTCTAACAATCATATTTTTAATAACGGCCAGTTATTTAGAACTATTAATAAACACTGAATACAATTTTAGAAATATTAAAGAGGGAATTATTTTCGAAATTAAGTAACATTTTAACATTCAAAACTAACGTGATTATTTTAATTTATCAAATAATTATATTTATGTAGCTTCGTATGAAAAGAATATATAATTTTTATTTCCACAATAAAAATATTAATAGTGTATATTGAGTTTTAAACAAGAATTTAAAAATTATATACATGGGATGTTTAAGAAATTTTATTTTTAATTTTTTGAAATACATAAATTATTATACAATAAGTTTAGTTTTATAGAATAGTTTTATAAGGAGATAATAGAGAATAAATTATTTATTTCTAATTTGTTTGAAATTTTTTTATTTGCATCACATTGCATTGTTTGGAAAAAAGATAATTTTTTATTTCAGAATATTTTCATCAGTAATCTCTTTTTTTTTATCTTGAAAGATAAAAGTATTGCTCTCATAAAAAATTTTTAAAACCATGTTACTTTGAAATTAGAAAAACAATTTTCTAGAAAAAAATTATCGATGTAATTAATTTAAATTGTTTTTCGACCTTGTTTTTTTCTAATCTAATACTACAGATAAATTATTTTGTTTAAAGTTTTTGATTAAATATTTTTTTAAAAATGTGCTTCTTAATTTGCGAATATAAAATTTTTACTGTAATTAATCCAAGGGAAACTTTTGTATGAGTTATAATAGTTAATATATTCAACGAATTTTACATTATACTTATTTTTATGCAATTTGTTTTACATTATGAAACACCGCATATGAATTTCACGTAAAATTAAAAAATAATTATCTTTATTTTTAAATCGTCTTCTTAAATACATTCAAAATTTCCTCACTATTTCATGGAAATTGCTAACTTTTGACATAATATTGTTTCCATATTTTAACATTAACTTTTAATTATATTACTTATTTAAATTTAAAAAATATTTTTTGTGTGTGTATTCTGTTGTAACGAAAAATATTTTCATATTCTTAAACAGTAATATCATAAATAAAGTGATTTAGGTAAATATTTTAGTTTAATAAGTTTGTGGGAAAATATCAAATACTGATATAGATAGATAATTTATTATATGTGAAGCATCCATGAAGAATGTTTTAGATTTGATATTCATGAATATCTCCTTTTTGTCTTTGCTTAACTTTAAATAAATGTAGTTTTGGATTTTTACTTTGGTTAAACATAACTTTGACGAAAGTGCTTGTATAATATTGGCAATATTTTATCCTGGAAAATATTTAACCCAATATTTTTTAAAAAAAAGTAAAAAATCCTTAGAAATCTAGCTATTTTTTATTTTATAAGATATAATTGTATTTTTTAGGATTAACTCATACAGAAGTTGCTTATTGTTAATATTAATTAACAGAAGTTAAAAGTAATTAATAATTGGACAAAAAACTGGAATAACTTGAAAGTCTGTGGAAGTGATTTTCTTATGTTATATAAAAAGTAATAGTGGGGGAAAAGTGCTGATACGATTTAAGGTCTGAAAACTTATTCACGTTAAATAGTGATTGAAGATAAATGTAAGAAAATTGGAACTGATGATTGAAAAGAAAAATGCTAAAGAATTATGCAACTATACGACCAAGTCACATTATCACAAGCATCTGCTAATATTTATGTACGTCAACGCTTCGGGTCCCCATACCTAGCAATTTAGTTGGTATTCTCAAGTTTGTGTACTCTCCGATTAATACCAAGCATTAGTTTTTTCAACTGAAGTGTAGCATTCAGACTTAACTCATTGTCGCAAGAGATATACTGTATCAATGACACTTCAATTCACTTTCTTCAGCTTTGATTTTTAATGATATTATTACTCAAGACACGGTATTCCCGAACGACAGTATCATGGGAGTTGTTTCCAAACAAAGCAATCAGACAAAAGTGAATTGCGTAGGCAATGATCATTCGCATCGGAAACCGAATAAATCCTGTGCACGAAGAAAATTTCACCCCAATATTTAATGTGCAATAGTTTAAATTTTCTTGAGATAAGAGTTATCATAAAAATGATCAGGGTTTTCTCAAAATTCTACTTGTGAATGAAAAGATTTTTAACTTGATAAAAACAACCATAATTCTATAATCCCACATCATTCGAGCAGTAGTAGAGTTAGTGCGTCTCTTTCACCAACTTGTGGGTCCATTGAAGAAGCATAGATGATGATTTATGAAGTACTTCTTTTGCTTATGCTGTAAATTATTCCAAGATATTTTCAGAATTACATCGATCATCGTCTCCAGTAAAACTCTGTTGGGACTTCTACGAACAAATTATATAAGTCCTACTTAGAATTTTGCTTATTCTATTGTGTCCCTGAGAAAGTGTAGTTATTTAAAAACAAAGAATCAATACACTTGTTACACAAGAATAAATGAAATGAAGTAGGTGATGAATGTACAAGCGCAAAATTCTTACGTTATTTGACAGTGTCTGGGAATGAATCGAGACTTTATACTCCGAGGAACGCTCTCCTATCAGTAAGTAACGGTAAACGCATGGTACAATTATTGTAAGCTTTTTGAAGAAATGTTCTCTTTCCGTTCCTGAGATGGAAAGAGTATATGAAATTTATGTATAACTAGTGAGCCAAGTCCGCCTGCTATTACAGGTCACTGTTTTCAATGAAAAAAACCGAACTTCCATGAAAAAGAAAATCAAGAAAAAATAACTTTTTCAATTCAAAAAATAACAATATCTAAGAAATTTCTTGATATCCATTAATTATTTAGTTTTATTCAAAATACTGTTTAGCACCATGAAGCGATGATTCACTTATAGATTATTTGAAAACAAATCGAAGGTGTAAAGTGCAATCACTTTACACCTTCGATTTGTTTTCAAATGATCTATAAATGAAGCATAAATTTCCTTTTAAAGTTACTTATTAAATTCTGAAGTTGCTGTTTTTTTCATCCACATTCCAATGCATTTTTGATTTTCTGTGTATTAGGAAAAGAGTAAACATATTCGCTGCAGTGAGCAGAATCAATATTCTTCAAAAATCAAATTAAAAAATTAAATATCATTATTTGCTTTTTTTAAAAGTTACACTGTGGGGATACAGAAAGAGGGAAGATCTGAATCCTCAGTAGTTATGCCTTCATTACAATTTTAGGAAAAGGAAAGAATCCCCCATCTTCATTCTTGAAACGAGCAGAGTTCCGAAGCAATGTTACGTAGTTTATTAATTATATCACCACATATATACGTGCCATTACAATGACCTCAAATTAGCATTTGCTACGGTTTAAATCAATTATAAATGAGGCAATTAAAAAATATTAAATGAAATAAATGCTACTTTTTAAATTAAACAAAGACCAACAACATCTTTATGTGCACATTGACTTAACATTATTTCATTCCATTCCCTGTTAATATTCTCAACTCAACACCAGAAAAATTTGGCAGATGTACCAAAAATAGGGATTTTATATATATATATATATATATATATATATATACGACTGTGAAACATTTGTTTTAAAGAATGATCAATCAAATGCTAAATGCTTCTAAGCTTGTATAAAAAATATTTGGGGCAAAAATTAAAATTTTAGTGTTACAAACTAATGTTTTGATCAGTTAATCATAGAAAAAATGTAATGTTAATTACCATTACTCATAATGTCATTAGCACTTTAAGTGCAGGCTTTTTGCAATATGAAAAGATTCGGTTAAATTAAATAATACATTTTTCACCTTTTTTAGAAAGATAATATTTTGTTTATATACTAATGTTTATATAGAGATTTCCATACTGCTTAAAATAGTAGTGCATTTCCATTTAAAAACTCGTATTGCATTAAAAGATTATCTGCGTATTGACTGATGTTTATAAATTATCTATCGATATTTTTGATGGCTGTAGACACAGGCCATGCCCTTCTGTTTTATACACATAACAAAATGTCACAGAAATATTCCGGGAGTACTTACCGAAAGATTTAGGAGTACTTGTGTAGGAACTGTACCCATCATCACAGGTCGTGAACTTCTTTTTCTCGCTTGCAGGAGGACTGCCATGTTTTGCCAGAGTGGAGACGACGTTGGATATTGTGTTGTCCATTTTTTCCAGAGTGGCAGCGGATGCTCTGCGGGGAGCCTCCTCCACTGGGGAATGCTTGTCATCTGGGGGGGATTTTCCTGACATTTTTAAGTATTCCTAAAAAAGAATAACTAAATTAATGAATGAAACAGATGACTCATGACTATAGAATTTAATTAACTGATTGCTTTCAAAAAATTGACCATTACACAATTACGCGAAATATTTTCTTGTAAAATAAATTTATATTTAAACTATAATAAATTAGATGAATATAGTAGAGTTTCAGAAGCACACTGTAGATCTCTTTCTTTTTATAGCATCAGAATGCTGTAAAATCGGTAGAGTTCTATACCTATTTTAAGCAAGAATATATTTCATAATAATGATTTCAAAAACTTTACAGAATTTGGGAAGTATGTTCTGGAAAGCTCCTTCCCAAATTGATTTAGTTATTAGATTGAGAATTTTACATAGTAAAGAGTAAAGTATATAAGATTACCTGTTTTTCTACAACTTGAAAATAATCTAAATTCTTACAGATATTAAAATCTATACTTAGAATGATACTTGAATTCAAAGAAATTCTGCATTCAAAATCTCGAAATTTCTCAACAAAAGTAAGAAATTGCTTAACTTTTTTATAGTAAAATAGTTTATGATTTACAACACACGATTCCGTCAAAAACAAGATAATATATAAAAATTGTAAATAAAAGTTAATAGAGTCCTAAAATTTGCCGATCATATTATTGCCTTACAACTTTTAATTTAGACTATCGAATGGGACTAAAAATGTGAATACTTTTTGTTCTGATATTATTTCTTCTACAACATACAGAAAATTAAAGCAAATGTGTGTGCAACAAAGTATTCTTATATATTTTTAAAATTTTGTTCTTATTAATTTATAAAAATTAAAATGTCACTTTTCTCTCTTTGTAAAGTATATACAGATAATCGAATAAGTTAATATATTCTATTAAAAAGGTGATTTGATAAATTAATATATTGTATTATGAGAAAGAGGATACGCTAAGTTAGAAGCTAAATGATTAATGGTCTCATCTTCAATCTAACAAATTGAGATAAAATTCTCTTCTTGGATATTTGTCGCGTCTCAGAATTGACTTAAAGCTAATGATCTTGGTTGAACTATAGGTCATATAGGAAAATTGTCACCATATGAAAACAAATCAAAGCAATGTATTGTTATACAAAATTCAAGCCGAAGAAGGACTATTGAAGAACAGTCTTATAAAATAATAATAAAATACGCGAAAATTTCTGATACAATTATTTAACAATTTTTTATTATATAATGGTACATATAACTATTTCGTAGCTTATGCAACGAGATTTCAGTCTAAGATATTTATATTCCTTGTAAGTACACCTTGTGAAACTTTCTTTTCAGAAGCTCGTTTTCCTGAAAAGGAAGTCATTCACAAGTATTTACTTCACCATATCTAGCCTAGATGTTTGTCATAAATTTAAAATTAACTTCTAAAATATCTTGTTAAAAATCATTGTAGAGCGTCACTATTCATATGTTCTCTTCTTGATTCAAGATCTGATTCAATATGTGAAAGGTGAATCCTTAACTTTGTAATACAATAGATTCAAAGTTGTGAACAATGTTTCACTATGAGCACTCTCTAATTACAAGAGAGATAAATACAATTTTGAGCAACTGTTTTCGTACATAATGTGTTTCTTTCAATGCAAAACAGGTAGGTGAATTCATGGTAGCGATATGGGGAAAGACATCGTACTTATGGTCGGAAAAAGGACAATGCATGTTCAGGTAGTTTTTCAATGGGGTTCAGAATACTTTGTGTTTAGTTGCAACAACAATCAGAAATACGCTGTTTTAAACGCATTGCAATAAACCACACAATTACAATTTAATAATATTGAGTTTTTCTCTCTATTTGTTTGTAATTGTTTGTTTTACTGGCTTTGCAGGCCACTTTATTATTACTATTTGCATATGAGGATTGATTCAGGCAGGATCTATGGCTTAAAGTAGATTTTGAACCATAAAAGACATATAAGATGGAGGAGGTCGAATTTACAACCTGTTGAAATACCATTCAATCAAAAATATCAGAGAAACAATGCATGTTCTGTTTTTAATGAATAATATAAGAATGGAACTTAGTATTTTTATTCATTGTAGCCATCAGGTTACAATTATCTTGTTCAGCTTAATGAATACCGTTGTAGAATTTAAATCGAAAATGCTTTAATTTATTTCTCTAATAAAATGCTTTGGCAATTGTAAAGAAAATTAACAGAATATTAATCAGCATATTAATTTATAATAATTTTGAGCTTAAAGTATTTTTTATATAAGCTATTTCATTGTTAAATCTTTTCTAGATAAATTTAATGGCCTAAATTTCTTTAGCAGCAAAACAAATGAATTATTTAATAAAAGTAAAGTAATTCAATAGCACGCACTCAGTTTTCCTTTAAAATTATTAAACACATTCAGACAGAAAAAAAAGAAATGTACACATTTTAGCGCTGAAAGTATTTATTCTATGCTAATGGGTATTTCTTTTCACTTTAGATAATGGCTCAGATTCCGGCACATTACACTTTAGCTAACAGCTTCTACACCTGCTTTGAGTAAAAACAATCAATAAGCTACACCTGTTTCAGGAATATGTTAATTGAAAGTATAGGAAGGTAATTAGTTGAAAAATCTCCACAATTGGCTCAGAAAAGAAAAAATTACTATGGTCGTTTAAAATAATACGTTTGAAAAAATGTGCGATGCCATCACAAATTAGAGGAAATGTTTTCCCGTTTGTGGGGTTGAAGATAAAAGCTTTTGAAAAGAAAGCTCAACATACAAATATTTATAAAAGAGATTAAGCTTTTCAATCTAGTCAGTTTAAACTAGTTTGATAGTAAAAAGTTAAAAATAAATTTAAAATTCTGTTCTGAATTCTTGTGTAAAACCTTGTTTTAAAGTCGTAAAATATAGCTAAAAAATTGAACAGGTAGCAATAGTTAAAGTGTTCTGATTAGACAAATGTAAAGCAGCATGGAAGTAACATATTATATTGAGTAAAAATAGGCCACAGAATTCATTTACTAATAGGGACAAATATTATTCATCGAAGTAAATTCCATTCTGATCTATAATTTTTATAACCATGCTATGACAAGTTTAAACTCAGTATAACATTAATCAGTTAACTTGGTTTACTTTTAATTACTAATGAAATCGAAAGGCTTTTTCCTCTATCTCAGTCCCATTAATTCAATACCGTGTTAAGCAAAGTGAAATCCAGAATGAAAAAAAAAATTGAAAAGCAAACCATATGACATCTGGTCTGCATGCAAATTCATCGATGTCACAATTTTTGGAGTTTCTTTCTGAATAGATTAGGAGGAATATGTTGCGCAGTTGTCATGAGTTAAAGCTCATGAATGACTATTGTAGATACTCGGTTTTAAGAATACAGTCACTGCAACTGTTGACAATAGACTTTGTATCCCTATTCTCAAAAGTTAAAAAAAAAAAACATTTTTTAGAAGCTCACAAAAAAAAACGATAAAATGTACGGTTTATATGAACGATATAAATGAACTCATGTAATTTTGTGCAAAAACGCTAGTTAGCACTTTTTTGGTAGGAAAGAGCAGTTATATATGAGTGAAAGAAAAATATACAAGGATCAAGCTTTCATAATTACGCGTGTAACTTTTGTTAATTTGCAATTTTTGATGACAGATTTGTTTCAATAGTCAGTGGAGTCTCCCAATATCTGAGAGAAGCCACTTGCTTGATTCGTTAAAGTAGTGGATGGTCGGATAGATGGTAATAAGGATGCCATAGGCTGATGAGGTTAATCACTTTATTATTTATCGCAGTGTAGTCCATCGTTTCTGGAATAAATATCAAATTGAAACTTTGGTGTCCAGAAGATATGTTTAAGGCCCACTATGAGCTACAACACTTGTAGAAGAACGTTTTATAGGTCATTAGGATCGAAAGAGAATAAGCATTTCTATGCCGCAACTTGTTGCAGACCACTTTGTAGCATCAGGGAGAAGAATATCCTCTTTACTATGAGAAGACGTCATCAAAATGCAGGTCTCCATACAAGACGACAAGTTGTTTGGGTCATCTTCTCAGGACGACACAAAAAGGACGGCTTATCTTGGACAAGATAACAAACTTACTGGACCAGACTGCGTTGGACTTCCATGCTTTTTACAAACGATTACAGATTAACAAGAGAGAGAGAGATTTAGGATATGTGTTGTTCTGGAGGGGGAACAAAGCATTAGATGCCATCTATCCAACACAGTGGAAAGACCCTGTCACCCCGGTGGTGAAATATTGGTTTCGGCAAGGATCTCACTCGGTGGTCACATGTATTACAAGGAGGAATACATGCACTCTAATACTTAAATTTCAGTAAAATTAGGAAGCTTCTTTCTCAGCAATCATTATTTGATTACTAGACCACACCTATTTAAGAACCAAATTTGGTAAAAATTCAGTTGCTGGTTTATTTGGAATTATCAAGTTTCTCTGACAATTAACAATTGTTCATAAATAATAGGTAAGCAACAACGCAATCTTTATTTTGGTCAGATTTTTATTCGGCTTAAGATCATCACCTTCCTTAAAATGATTAAACCAGATTTGCTGTTTAAAGTCATTTATAGAACAAGCATCTTTCATATGATTAACTTTATTTACTCTTTTTCTTACTTTAGGCTTCTATCCCAGAATTAATGCAAAATAACAGTAAATACTAACTTATATCTTCGATTGTTTTAGAAAATTACAACTAAACTGTGCGTGAAGTGATTTAAATTAATATTGAATATTAAGCTGGAGATTTGCTCTACCAAGTTATTACTTCTACATACAAAATTTATTTTGTAAAATGATAAAAATGAGTTTTCAAATGAAGGAAATAAAGTATGATAAGATTTTCTATCCGCCTTTGTAAATGCACATAAGCATTTCATTAATAAAGGATGAAAATTTTGAAATACAAAAATTTCATCTTTCGAAAAGTGAATTTTATAAAATATATGCCCAAATTTAAAATTGGAAGTGGTAATAAAGAGAATCACAAGCGTCAAAAGTGGTTGTTCAATATTTAAAAGATAATACTAACAAATTATCATCAAAATATTTTGATATGATTTGAGTGATACGTAAATATGAACCATTAAATCGTACTACGATCGATCCAGTTTTTTTAATGAATGTAATTTCCTTATAACCGTTTATTCTAGTAATTTTTTATGTATAAAAGTAATATAATTATAATTGTTGTAAAAAAGAGGCCAAAACAATTCTAATGGATATTATTTTTTATTTAAATCAATTAAGTAGAAATATACGCGTATGCTTGTTTTCTGCTTCGTTACTTTTTAAAACTTAATGGAAAATTTGGTACCTTTATGCTTAGATCACACACATTGTTTCATTATAAATCGGGTTAATTTTCTTACTTTCAATCTTAAGCATCATTTTGACTATTTCGTATGCGAAACAAGTTTCGGTTCCTAAATTTAAAAAAATGCTTATCTTTAAAAGCATTTTATGGACTAATTTTTTACTAGAAAATAGATAAATTCTCAAAACTTTATTATATGTATGTGAAAGCAGATTATTAATGTAAAAAAAAAAGCAACTGAAACCTATAATAAAATTATAAGGGTTTATTATACGTATACTTGGTTTGATATAAAGTTTCGGACAAAAATTCATTTTAAAATTTGAAGAAATATTAGAGTTTCTGATGAGGCATCATTGTTTTGTCTTGCAGATTCATAAATTTGTACTTCAAATTGGATTGATATTATTCTAATCTCAAGCAAATTCTTCAATAAATTTTCGATATTTGATACAAAAACTATACTTATTTTAAAATTTATTTATTTGAGTATAAAAAGGAGATTACAATTTTTAAGTTTAAATAATGTGATATCAAAATAGATATGTTTCATTAAATTAAAACTTTAATGTGAAACTTCATTAAGGAACTTTATTACAAAAACTCTCGTTGCAAGATTATTATTGTCATTTAATAATAATTTAAATTTAATACTTATTGTTTGAGTACTTACGCGTTCAAATAAAATTAATATTTAGCTATAAAATTTATTAAATATTCCTCTGTTATCTCTCTTCATACCTAAGAGATTAAAACTAAAGAAAACTTAACTTGATTGTAAGATTATTTATATATTCTTAACTTTCTTTAAAAATATTTAAAATCAATATATGGAATATAATTTTTTGAACTAAAGTAAAAAATATTGATAAGTTATTTTTTATATTTGAATTATATTAATATTCTTATATGCTAAATATTATATTATAATAGAAGCAAAATAAAACAATTACATACTATTGTGAATTTTAATAGATTTTCAGAGTATATAATCTAATATTGTAATAATTAGATGAAACTTGTGAAATATCGCACAGGTTTCAGAATTCAGAGTAAGACATTCAAAGTTATAAGGTTAAAAATTTTCAAAACTTATTTATTTTGAATTTTATATTAGACACGTTAATATATAATATATGTAACAAAATCACATCTTATAAAATGATCACCTCTCTTATGATATGAAAAAAATACTCTTTGAATTTTTACTTTCTTGTTTCACAATTACAATGTTGCTTACGCGTATTTCACTACAATTTACGCTACCAATGGGAAATTAAATTGAATTTTATTTACTTGTAAATTTTTCAAACACAGGCACTTTAAGAGATTTTCATATTAAAAATATGTCTAGTATATTTCAAATATTGGGTATATATTTATTTATTCTGAAAGATATTTAGAAGATGTAACAATATTTAAATAAATTTCTAACATCAGTTGCATTGTTTGTATTTGATATTACTTTGTTGTTTCTTCTTAGTCTTTTTAATTTGTCGCATCTCGTTATTCACTTTTGATCTGAGAGAGAGCTGTTCCTTATTTAAAACTGTATGTGTTTGAACTCAAAACAAATATTCAAGATTTCTTGATTGTCCATTTTCCTAAATTTAAAATTCATAGAATAATATTATAAAGTAATAGCTTTTTAAGTTCTGTGGCCGATTTCAAACTTTTGCTTTAAATAATTACTATATGCATTAAATTTCAAATATAATCTATGTTGTTACAAATTCAAAATAAAATTGCTTATCCAATATCATTGGTTCAAATTTGTTGCCTACAGTGGACATAAAAATAAACGTTTTTTTTACCCATATATACAGAATGAAAAAATTTAAAGATCTCAATTGCAAGGTAAAATTTTCAAACTGATTGAATAAGTTGCATATATTTCTCATAACACATAAAGCATGATGCACATATCCGAACATTACTATTTAAATCCATACTTACAATTATATTTATAAATGTACTATATAAGTTATAAGTGTGTTAGGTGGTGTGACGTCATTGGTAGATCCTATAAGCCAAAAATACTGAAGAAATTGCAGAAGCTGTTATAAGAACTCATAACTTTATTTGATATCACTATCATAGACAAAAATAAAACGAGAATGATCAGCGGTAAAGAGAACTTGCTTCTTGATCTGGTTATGGAGGTTCGGTGCCGGTGACGCATACTCATAACAAACCGCAATCCTCACAAAAGTCAGCTTTCAACGGAAAATTAATAGTAAGGAATCAACGGAAAAGATATAAGCACTAAGCGATTTTTAATATTGAAATATTAAATGTTAACAAAAATATGAAAAACTTATTCTGATGCGTAATTTTATTTACTCTAAGTACCGAATCCTGCCTTAAGTATCTTGCAGCTTACAAGTTCTTTGTAATTTTTTTGGAGTTCTATTGAGTATGCAAATTCTACTCTTCAAAGAAATCTCCGTTCTCTTATCGCATTTTCTGTATTCTTTTAGACTATGTAACGGCGTACAATTTCGCAATAAGAAGCTTGCTTTTACTAGGATTAACTTGCGAATAGCAAATATTTGGTATGATACTTGTTCATTAAAAAAAAAAAACATTCTTTTATCCTCTTATTTTGCTACATTTAATTATTGAATAGTTTTTCTCAAATATTTTGCTTTACATTATCACTGAATATAAAAAAGGCATAACATATTTGTTTTAATATCAATACGTTACATAAAAAATAAAAATAAAAAAAACTGGGTATTAAGGAATGAAAGGTGCATCAAAATCTTGATATAAAGAATTTTACATTTATTTTTAATATTTAATACATTTATCAATACTTTAATTTTCCTCCATTTTCCTTTATCAAAATAGTAAATCAAAATGGTTCCAATTTTCTTATATATTATGCTCAATTGTATATTTGATATCAACAAACATTTGCTATGTGTGACAATTTTTTATATTTTTTAAAAAGCTGGCAATGGTTCTGAGAGATAATATTGCTTGCTGTTCAAAAAATACTACATATAAAACACAATTTTAATAATTTGATACATAACATTTGTAATATTCTCTCTTAATATAATTTTTTTGTTTCTTTGTATGCGACATTTAGCTTAGCTTCAGTTTGAATACCAATTAAAAATAGGAATTCTTAAACGCAATATATATGTTATCAAATAATTCACAGCACTATGCGTCATTCATAACATTCAACAAATGCTTGAACTGCAAACTCCTCGAATATTTGATAGAACTGAATAGTTTAAAAGTCGTGCAAAAATATTTTCCGAATTTCGATCAATATTATGATGTTATGCGGATAGTTAATGGATTCTATATACAGATAATTTAAATATAATTATTAAAATGTGTGTTTTTAGTCTCTCAAAATTAGCTCATCATTTATGCTAAATAAAATTTCAATTGAGATTTATGATTGCACATTGCGTAGAAACGTTATTAGTCTTAAGGTTTTAACATTTCCCATGTATTATTGCCACAAGGAAGAACATTTCACATAAAAAGCATCGTATTCATATGTCTCAAGGGTGAAAAAAAAAACAAATACTTATCCGAAACACCTCCATCATATTGCTTAGCAGGGGCTGGAATTTAATCCAAGGCTCTCAGTTCTGGAGAGCTACATTTAAGTACTCTTAGCTTTATTATTGCATGAAACCGCGAAAGCTAAGAATTTCCCTTGTCTTATAGATTGTCTTATTCTACATTGTGTGTGTGATTTTTGACTACATGAGTCACATTTTTTATTTGTGAATCAGGGCTTTAGTTTCCAAAACAGTTTTTTGTCTTATTGATTGTCAAATAAAAATTAAGTTACTGGAATTTTAAAATAGTCGCGTATTTTGATAAACGAAACAAGAAATTGCTTTTCAAACCGAAAGTGGTAAGCACTAGTATTTTTTTACTATTATTTAATTTATATATTTTTTATAATGTGCTGATTTATAGACCCTTATTTGATTTATACATTCGGAAAAAATTGGCAACATTTGAAAAGCAATTGAGTGTTGGCAGTTTTGTTATCACAAAAGAGACTATCACTTTAAAGGTGATTTTCTTAAAACTTTGTTTTTCACAAAATCTCTCTCTCTCTCTCTCGAAACTGTTAACACGATAATTCAAGTAATATAAAGAAGGTACTTGTATAAAGCTTGGCTTACATATTTTTTAAGTGTTATCATCTGGGAAATAAAGCAGATTTTTGAATATACATGAAGGATTTTTTTACTTATAGCTATTTTTAAAGAGAGTCCTGTAAAATATCCATAATATTAAATATTTTTAACCAGATTTTCTTTATCACTGAATATTTTGCTCAGATTTTACTTCATTTCAAAGAACATTATCACATAAATTTAAGCTTAAATTAAATTAAGACTGATGCAGTACATTTTTGGGTAGAGTGTTGGCAGTTTTGTTAAAATTTCTTTAAATTTCGCCCGAAAATAACCGATTTCAATGAAGTTTGTTATATGTAACTAAACTTTTGGCCATTTTTATGTTTTCATATTATAATTGATCTGAAAAATAGATAAAAGAAAATAAACTTCTAAGGATTTAGTTGCTTTGAAAGTTTTTGGATACCTTAACAATAAGTTAGCAGAAATAAAATGACACGAGAAAGAAAAAAATTTTACAACTAAAAATTATTCGAATAGCATTTAGTGGGTTTTATTCCAATTTTATGGAAACAGCCCCTATTATCTAACTTTAGATAAACACATGCATTTATTATATTTTACGATAGATAAATATCAGCTTTTAATAGAAGAAAATTTGAGAAAAGAAATAATAGCTATCTGCAATAACATAAATATGTACGCTTTTGATTTCGGGAAACCTTTTAAACAGATGTGCATGCAGGAGAGCAAAATCCATCTCCCGTTGTTCATCATTTTCTAGCATTTAAGCCTAGATCTTTTGCCCCGCCTACCACTGGGCACGTCAGACCAGACAGGTATATTTTGATACCCCGGAGTGGACTGCCAAAAGACATTTAATATCCACATTGAAAACTGCTTTCTGGAAAAACTTTTCATGAAACGTATCGCATCGGAAAAACTTCCAAGCACTCAGCCCGCGCATGCATTATTGCAACATCTCTTCCCTATTCATATTATATGGAACGTATTATATTTCTATTTTCTGGGAAATTGAAATTTTTTAGTTACTCTTTCATTTTGTTTCAAAGGCCAAAATTTCAATGCATTTACAGTTACTTAGGATCAAACTGATAAAACGAATTACAAAATTCATAGTAAAATGAAAAAATTAATTTTTATAAATAGAAATTTAAAGTAGTTTTAGATTTTATTGAAATGTATACACGATTCGGCACGTCGTTTATTTTTTCCAAGTAAATATGATTTTTGAAATCTGTCTCTTAAAATATCCAGAAGAAGTTTATATCGTTGATTTTTATCTTATAAAATGCAAATCATTAAAAGTAAGAAATTCCTAACTTTACAATATTATTAAATTTAAAACGATCGTTTTCAACAATTTAATTTGCACAAGTAGGGTTGATTTTCAGCTTTCTTAATAAAATCACTTCCTTCATAAAACTCTGCAAGAATAAGCCAAAAATATCTCTGGTAGAAAAATTGGTAAAAAAAAAATCAAATGCCGTTGATCTTTCCTGCTAATCAGAGCATAAAACCTCCTTATCTCATGATTAAACCTTGACTAATTTATTTACGTGTTAGTTAAGATTATTTCAAATGTTATCGAGAAAGCATTCCCGAGTTCCTTAAATTTTTTGTTTGTAATCGTATCAGACAAAATATCTTATGCAACAAAATTGCAGTCCATTCAGAAATCAGTATATCCATGAAGTACAATGATAATTGTAATTATAGAGCAGTTTGAAATCCGATTACTCTGTGAGTCTATTATGACTAATCACATGAAAAACATGACTGACATACATTTTAGAACATGAAATTTATTTCCTATGAAATAGATATTTCGTTCTTACAAAATGTAGATTAAGAGACAATGGCCTCTATTCGTCGCTTAAATCAACATATAAACATAATGAGGCGAAATTATGGAAACATTTTTCACTTTACGAAGTAAGATCATTACATATGAAATGGTTAGGAACATTATTGGTTTTCGATGCGTGCTCTGACGTTGGTTTCGTAAAGCAATCTTTTGATATAGGATCATATTTTATTCATATAGCTTTGTTATTCAAGTGGCGGTAATTATTCAATTTATCTCCATTAATCCACACAATGGGAAATTTTGATTGTGGATAAGAAAAAAGTTTAAATCTCAGTATCGAACCTGAGCTCTTCCATTCTGAAGAACGGTCTTAGACTATCGTTTGTCCACCGGACTAACTGGAATGTCTTACGACAAGACTATCAGATAACATATTAAGGTAGAAAAATAGCGTAGTGAGAATTACTGATTTTGTGAAGGTTAATTTTATATTTCGTACACTTTTGGACTTCATATATATACCTGAATCGAGCGCTGAAATCAATATCAGCTGTTAATTAATAATTCGAGGTAAATGTTATAGCATATCATGAATGTGGATATAACAGCCTTTAGGAAAAAGTGAGACTCAACTCAAAAGTGAGACAGCTGCTCATGACATTCAAAAATGCTGAAAATCATTCGAAAGATATTGTTTCCTAAGAAACTGACAGAAGCGCGTGCCCAAGGAATATAATTTTTTGGAAATTAAATACATTTTTATTTAAATGTCACTAATATTTCACAAAATTCATCGAACGGGCTTCTACAAATCCTCATGGATTTCAGTGATTGCCATTGTACCAGCTTGTAGAAGTTTTATCATCTCTTTTATTATGGAGTTTAATTTTTTAATGGAACTATCCTAGCATGATCAATAAAATCTATCAATTATTGGCCAGGACTGCTCTGTTATGTGATTCCGAAATTCCTACAATTTCATTCTGTGGGTCTGATAGTGCTCGTTCTCCAAATCTCACGCCCACATGATTGCTGGTTGTAGGGTTATTTGAAAAGCTTAGAAAGTAAAGAAATTTTCTACAGTTTACCATAATATCACATTACACTTTGGATACCTATTTCTACCAACATGACCTATTTCTACAGTGCTATAATTGCCAAGGGTATGGGCATAACTCTGAAATTTGTCATTTAAGACCGAACTGCGTGAAGTGTGGTGAAAAACACACAACTAAAGATTGCCCTATAGAAAAATAGATTCCCCAAAATGTTGTATCTGTGGTAATTCATATACCGCCTCGTACGCAGGCTGCCCTGTGAATCCAGCTAATGAACACAAAAAATCACAACCTACGATTACAAAATCTGCAAATTCAATAAAGAAATATTTTACCTTAGCGCAGGCTACTGCACAAAATATTACACCACAGCCCCAAAGCAACACTATTCCTACTCCCAACCTACCTAACTTAGGACAAATCGAAAACATTCACACCATTCTTCAACTGTTTAAAGAAACTAATATAATATTTAAAGCTTATTCTGCACTGTTACAGGCAGTACCTCTTCTAGAGAAGACCATCCATCCAACAGATAAAGTTAACATTTTATTAAAAGCTTTTAGTTTAAATAATACTAACAATGATAATTAAAATATTCGAAAATATGAAAATTATGATATGGAACGCAAATGATTTGCACAATAAACTTCCGGAATTTAAAACATAACGAAAAACAATCCTGATATTATTCTACTTCCGGAGACCCACCTTGTTAAGACTCATAACCTCAATGTACCTAACTATAATATCTACAGAAACGACTGCACCCTACGCCAGGGAAGTACGGCCATTCTAATTAAAACAAAGATCAGCTCACCACCAAGAAATTGAAACTATAGTTTCAAAAAGTAATAAAGTCAACACCTGAGTTAATGTACTTCTTCCAAAATACATATTATGCTAACTTACGGATGGTGGACTCACAAAAAATTAATGTAAACAAGTTTTGTCTAGATGGATATTTTTAAAGAGTCTCTCTCTCTCTCTCAGTTACCAACCCACTTCACTCTACGCCTCTCTCCTATGGAATTATGTCTGAGTAAAGTTATCATTAAATGCACATGATTTTTTGTCAATCCATTAACTAAATTTGGTGTCAAGTGGTGACAAGTCTATTATTAATCGGAATCTTTAAATTAGATTCCCGATGCTGTCAACATGTTTCTGCTTAGTTAATTTTTTCTTATCATAATTAACTTTAAATGTCAAGTGATCAAAATTTGTGAAAGGAAACTGCTGGAAATTTTAGTAAAATATCTATAATGCTATGACAAGTATTCATTTTCTTTTTTACTTTTGATTTGAATGTCATTCAATTTAGTTGATAATGTGGAGCAAAAGAAAAAATATTTTAATAATTAAAAATATGACTTTTCATATCCATCAGTGTACAGAGAAGTTCAAAAACTAATTACCCTTTTTAATTTAAAAAATATTAAAAATTGCATTTTTTTGAAAAATATTCTGAAATATAATTGCACAGCATTCCTTAATATTTAAATCCTTGCTAAAGTAATGTAATTTAATGTAGAAATCGTTGGAAAATTATTTGTGCACTGAAATTTTAACACAGAACTTAAATAAATGCTAAAATCATATAAATAAATAATTTGAGTTGCTATTTAATCTCAGTTCTTTTAACTAAGCACACGTTCAGAACACTTTTTTTTTCTTTCTTTTACAAATGCGTAACAGGTTTTTTTTTCTTCCTACGGATAAGCAATTCTAAATATGCGTCTCTCGAAGAAAGTTTCAGCCTGTTCTTGAAATTTTCTTTCCTATTTACCGGAGGCTTCTCAATAGAATTGCAGAACCTTTCAACAAGATTTATCATGAAACCTGCTCAAAATATGTCTTCTATCAGTTTAAAAATTTATAATTGAAATTTAAAGAACGTAAAAGATCGAAAATTTTTTTTTTTTTATCTTGAATAGAAAGAATATTTCGTACAAAATGTTTTCAAGTTAGAGTAATGTGGAACTCAAGTAATCAAGACTATGAGTTTAAAGAGCGGATAAATAATTTATTTTTCAAGAAAAATATATTCAAAGAAGTTTTTAAGGCATATGTATATTGAAATATTTTCTTGCATTTTTTAAAAATTTTCTTTGAATTTGTTTAAAAATGTTTAATTACTGATTTATTATCATATTTAGCTGCCCCAAAGATTTAAATAATTTATTATCCCAGAGATTACAGTAATATATTCTAATTTTTTCTTACAAAATAAGAAGCAAAGTAGTTAATTAATTTTAAAGAGGCTTTTCATGATTTTATTTTGAATATATATTTATAGACACAGAGATTTTTTCTTAAATGAATAAATTAAAAACTGTTTTTTAGCTAAGCATTTTGTTAAAAATAATTGGCACACAATTTTTTTCCAGGTTTGAAAAATAGCATTTTTTTAATAAAAAATTATTAATACGAAAAATATGCTAAGTTTCATTTTCAGGCTTATTCATTATATAAATAATATAAATATAGTTATTATTTTATTAGTACATCAAAATATATATATTCTTTATTAAACCTAGCATTATTTTTAACCATGCTATTATTAAAATAGTTAGGAACCACTTTCAACTGCAGTCTATTTGAAGTAGAATATGTGATTATGGATTGACAAATAAATTACTAAACCTACCAAGCTATATTCTGGAGATAGTCTTCATGTTTTATGGCTTATACCAAAACAGATTATTAACCAAACACACCCATTTTACCTCCTTAAACAATTAAACATAATTGTCGTTAAGAAATATTTTTGAGATTTTATTTAATATTAAACGGATTCATTCACGTTTGTTATTACTTGTCAATGTAATAATAGCTGTATTTTTGTCGCATGAATTAATTTTTTAAAAATGTATTTTTTTGATTTTTTTTTAGCTATTAAATCTTTGTTTCCTTATTTCCATCATTGTGTTTGTTTCCAACTGTCTAATCAAATCCTCTTGCATCAAATGATGAAATAATAGAGCAACCGCATCAAATCAATGCTACCACATAATTTGTGGAATATTAAAAATTTAACTTAACTCTCAAACTTTAAACTTTAGAATAAGTTTGAAATATTAAATTTAATCTGAGTTCATTTTATATTAATCGGAATAATTTTTGCGGAACAAGAGATAAGAAAATACTTAGTTTAAGAAAAAATCATATACACAATATACGTATACAAAATCAATTAATATATTGTTAATTATTACAAAATGCAATTCAAATAGAGTAAAAATCTCTAACTTATTCTAGCTCATTTTCCTACATTTTTGATAGAAACCTTCAGCATTTAATCTCATGATTAGTTCCCTCTATAAATTTTTTTTTATATATGAATTAGGGAACCTTCATATTAATTTGTTCTGAACCATCTGAGGATTTTTCTGTGAAAAACTGGCTAAAATTTCAATTTGATTTTCAGATGGAAAGTTGCGTTGTGCTATTTCAAAATATGGTATCTGGAAAACCTAAAACAAATTTTATATAGAGTGAAAATATTTGAAGTTTCTTCTTTCCGCTGAATCAGTTGAGTTGTAGGTAGCAATACTCTTTAAAATGCAAGCTGTCCGATTCTGTAGTACACTTTAAATACCTTACACCCCTCTTAATGTGCAAAAATGGTATCATCCTTCTCTCAATGGTTGGAAAGCTATAGGGCAGACTACCTTTAGTTGACTGATTCTGTCACGGTTGTCCAATTCACCGGATATCTATCAATGTTGATGAGCAGAATAAGCTTCTTGGTTGGATCCCAGCCTTGGGTTTGTACGTTTCTGCCTTCTGCATGATTGTCTGTCAGGTTTTTTCCTTGTGAATGCTACCCTCGGAATTTTACCTCGTTTAAGTGGTAGATATTAAAATACCCTATAACAGCCTGTAACAACAGTCAGGCCTTAAAGCTTCCTGCTGTGCGATGCCATACACTTGAGTTTATAGTAATAATCTGGAATATATTCTAGTATTCTTATAAAGATTATAACGAGTAATTTTGAATCATTATTTAGTGATGAATGCAGTATTTTATTTCAAAATTTCCTTTATAAATTTCTACACCCCATCAATAAAAGGAAGTTAAGCATATCAGTGTTAGGATGATGAGTTATTGAGTTTACATTAGCTTTAGATTCTTAAGCTTTCCCTATGCTGCTACAAAACTATATTTTATGATCTACATAAAATAAAGATTTTAAATTGCTCTCTCTTTGCAATGCATTGCTCAGTAATACGTTGCAGAAAAAAAAGGAGTGTTAGCTGTTTTGCTGGATTTTTCCCCTTAAGAGATAGAAAGCACAAATGCCTTCTAAAAAGGCAAATTTGAAAACTAGGCTGGCAAATTTATATACGATAGATGGTTAAAATAACTTTAAAATGCTTTACATTTATTCACACTATGCAGTATTTAAAAATGTATATATTTACTAGTTTTAAATGAAAAAGGTAACAAAAAGGAAAATAAATGTTCAAAATCAAATTTTAAATTGAATTTCTTTCTTTTTTTTTTTTTTTTCTTTTTTACCATTCTATTAATTTTAAATTAAAGTTAATGAAAAGGTATATGTGGCATTTAGTTTCGAAAGACTGATATACACTTACCGTATTGTTAATGTAATAGCATCTATATCTCTGTCTTAAAACGCACTTTTAAAAATATTTGTGTATATTAAATAATCTAAACGTCGAAAGAGTTTGCAAGACCATGTTTCTGGGAGGAAAGTTTGATAGAACAGTATTGTAAAGGAAGAACCAAGAAGGCATTGGAATCACAAAAAGCAACTCTTATTAGAACTGAGTCTGAGATTAACTTATATAAAAGAAGTACCAAATTTACTAGGAATACTATTCTTTTAATGAATTTGGTACTTCATTTATATAAACTAACCACAAATTCGTTTCTCCATAAAATAGAAATAAAAACCAAATTGAATACATTTTATATAGTTGCATTTTGATCATTTCATAAGAATATGCCATTCCTAAAATTCAAACTTTAATTTCAAATTGATTCCCTACAAAGTAGTATTTAATAGTGTCACATCGCTTTTCTCTCCGGGATCTGGAGAAATACTGTCTTTGTTAGGAGAAAGGAAATTGTTTTAAAAGCAACGGAGTGAATTGGCTCAAAGTTTAGCCTTTGGGGTTTGAATATCTCGTTTGATTCCAATAATCTTCTCAAGCAAAAGAGGAATATCCCGAAACTACGGAATCAATTAAAAAGAGAGGAAATTAGCTCGAAGTTGATGAAACGTGTGTAGTTCGAATTGACACCTCTCTGAGTAAACCCAATTAAAATTAAAGTTGCTGTGACATCAGATTGCTTTCACGCCAATGGCTATGGAAGGGAGATAAGCAACAATCTTTTTAGTGATATCTTTGATGAAGTGCACCCACAAAAGACTCAAAGCATCGGCAACTATTTCTACTAAAGTCCGAGAAATTGTTGACCAGTGGAAACATAATAAAATAAAGTCTAATATAATGTTTAACGTTCAGCTATTGTTTAAATTTTTTCGCAAGATTTCATATGTTCCTATCTTAGATTAAATACACTAATGAAGATATATCTATATATGCTTAATTATTTTTTAGACTTTGGATATATTTAGTAAAATAATAAAATGAGAATATTTAAAATGGAGCAATAATTGTAAGTTACTTTTATTTCCAGTTTAAATGTAAATAAATAAAAGAATAATAATTTTTGCCTTTATACTTTTTAAAAAAAATTATCAAAATTAATAAGAATTTTAAAAACTAAAGTAAAACGATTTCCTTGTTAAGAGAGAAAGGGACATTAAAATTATTAATTCCCTAATTTATGTACGATTGATTATAGGATTTTTGATGTTTTAAGAGAAACACACGCATATACATATGAATAGAATCTTTTGTAAATAATGAGATGAAGAATCTTACAGAGGCTTTGATTTTAAGAATTACTCAACTTAAAGAATTAAAGTATTGCGGTCTTGATTTATGTATGAACTTGAGAAATCAATGAAAATAGGCGTATAAGTGAATAAAAAAAGATTCATAAGTAAATTAGTCTTATATACAGATTTTATAAGTATTATTAGGACAATAAAAAAAATAAAGATATTATCGAAACACATATGTCTGTGTTTGAAATCAAAATTGGAATTACAAATTATTAATAAAAAATATGTGGAATTTATTCAGTTAATTTGCAATTTTTCTTATGTAATGTGCAAATAGAAATTTAGCTTTTTTTTAAAAAAAAAATAAATTTTTCATGTTTTTAGAAACACAAATTTGACAAAACAATGACACAGATATAATATACATAATCAATAAGTTAGAAAGTTTAATTCTAATAAGTAATATCCTTGGGAAAAAATTATTAATTGAAATTACATATCATATGATTTAAATGAAAAAAATAAATCCCATTATTTAATATGACTAAAGGAAAAGGATACGATTTTAGTATTATTGTAAAATAAATCTATATACTTGAAAGAAAATTGTCAGTATTTGCGTTTAGTTAAAACACACTTTTACAAGCATATTCGTATATATTTTTTTCCAATGCTCGGGGTATGTCGGGATGTATTGTCCCCTTATACACAAGGAACCGGTCGGAAACAGCGACCTCTTTGTCGCTGAAGCGTTGCCCTGGGTGCACCACTGGGGGTGGGCTACCATTGCACCCTAGATGCCGAGATACATATGAAGAATGGTAGACAAACAGGATATTTGTATATTATCATGAATGAATTATCTCACACATTTATGATATGTTTAATTTTTAATGAAATAATATAGTTTTCCTTATTCAGAACATAATATCTTTTGTCATAATTGTGAAATAGGTAAAATTACAAGAGTCGGTTACGTAGTAAAAAAAAAAAAAATAAGTGTACATTCCTCTTTTCATCTAAAGTATTAAAAATTGTGGTTTAAATTTTGGTTAGATATTGCTATAAAATCTCCAAACTTAAGTTTATTAAAGATACATGCATGTCTTTTATTGCAAATCAAAGTCGAGCTAAAAAGTAACCAAGAATATAAAGACTTTATATGATTTCTATTTAATTTAAATCATTTAAGATTATTACCGAAATGATGGTACAAATTTATAGCATCCATTCCAATTTAAGCTATTACCAGGAACATGAATCTGTTTACATGGCTGCCTAACAAATAATTTTATGAGCTCTAAAAGACTTGAGTAACCAACTTGATTGCTTTTGTCTTAGAGACTTCAGGGAATTCGTCTTAGAGACTTCAGGCTTATCTTGCTCAGTGCATAAAGGAACTTTTTACTAACTATTATAAACGAATAAGGTTGTAAGTAGAGTTAAGCTGTTTATTTACTATGGAGAGAGAAAGTATATATTTGTAATTTCATTCCCTTTTACAACCATATTAATTCATTAATTGTATTAAAATACTTCCTTAATTACATAAATTTGTTCAACTAAAATAAAATTTAAACAAAAAATGCATTTTCAATCTATAGTTTAAGAGTTATTTTTCCTTTTTCGAAATTTAATATTTAAGGAAAGAGGAGAAATCTAAGATTTTAATTTTCAATTAATAGATGCATATTTATTTGTATAAACTGATGTCAAGTACAGAATTACAGGAAAAATGTTTTTCTATGTTTAGTTTAACATTGTTATTTGTATTATAATTTGCATCTTTCGTCCATGTTTAGTTAAATAAAACTCCTTTTTTATTTTTTTAAAAAGTAAGACAACACTAAAAGAATATTAAAAACAATAAACGTTAGCTTTAAATTTTATTTTGTATTTACTGCATGCATATGTGAGTGAATTGATATCAAATCCCAATTAGAATGTAAAACTTGTTATATTTTTCTATGCTTAGTTTAACCTCAGTATAAATATTGCTTTCATTTTTTGAAATTAACCCACACGCTGAAAATAGAGACGAGAAAAATGCATATCAGACATTAACAGACATTAATTTTATTTTTTATTTAGTGAAATGTTGTTAACTATAAAGTTAAATGAAAAAATAACATTTATTTATTCATATTTAATTTAAAAGTAACTTAGATCAATTTTTATTTAAGTTTTTAATAGAAAATAAGCTCAATTAAAGTATTTTGTACCTTCCTAACAGAGACTAGAATAAAAATTGATTTTTTCGTACATTTTTCAGTTCTCTTTATTAGGATAATACATTTTTCATTGTTTAAAATTAATGAGCAAATACTAGGATTCTTGATATTTTTCAGAATATTGCTCTCTCCTCTATGCTCCTGTTAACTTTTGACGTCATAGGCAATGAGCATTTTTATTTGACATTAATTTTCCCTAGAATATATAAATGTAACACAGAAAACACAGACAAGTTACGCATAATTCAAATAATAGAATCTTCTATAGTAGCATTTTTATTTTTTTGTAAAGAAAATAATTTATACAAAACTAAAAAAATAAATTTAGCATGAATAATTCAAGTAATAGCTGGAAACATAGAATATTATTTATAAGGTAGGTCAGTTTTAATTTTTAATGAAAATAATTTGTTGTTTTCTCTCTGAAGCATTGAAATACAAAATGTAATGTTTAAAAATTGGATAATCTCATTTTTTAATCCACGCTGTCAAATTAATGTTTTTTGAATTTTTAGGCAAATATTGTCAATAAAAGTTATCTTGAAATTTTTATATTTTCTCCAGCTTCCAAATATATTTTAAAGATAATTGCATTTTATAGAAATGAATTTAATAATTTTATACTCTCTTTTAGAAAGTAAAGAGATTTTGAACTTTACTTCACAAATGTTTTCCTATTTCACATTGCAAAAAAGAGCACATATTTTACAAATTCTGACTAAAAGTCTAGTATGAAATGATTAAAGGAATCCACGAAACAAAATTCACAAGCTCCAATATGATTTTATTTGTTTTCTTATAAAACAACCGTATATTTCCATAAGTTGTATAAACAATATATAACTATATTTAGTTGCATCAGTAACACTATTTCGAAAGAACTTGAAGTGAAAAGAAGAAACAGACGCTTGCTTACCGAAGGATCAACTTCCGTTATGTTCTTAAAGGATTAATTCCGCTCAATGAGTATTGTGAAGTGTTCAAATTAATTAAAGCTGTTAAGTGCTTTTACAATTCCAATTATATTAAAACACAGAAGCTTGGTTAAGGTTCAGTTAATAAAATGAGAGAATTTTGTTGTGTCTGTGATGTCTTTGTTTTCAATAAACTGTAATCAAAATAGTGTGAGAAGAGCAACATTCTTTGTTTTATTCTTGACCACAGATGCAGGAATCATAGTTGTAATCAATTGCAATTAACTATTTATTTCCAATAATCTAAATTGTGTGTGTGGGTAATCTTAGTCTTTAAAATTTTTTAATAATCAATGCTTCGTCACATTCTGGAATTTTTTGATTTCATTATATAATCCAAATTATTATTGCAAATATATGTATAGTAATTAAGACAAATTTTATAAACGTAATCAAATTGACAAATGAGATAATTCGTGATTTCATTTGGAGTTTTTTTTATTTATTAGTTGCTATTTACGAAGACATATTATGCCTTCTAAACTAGAAGGATGTGATGCGCACACATTGAATGCAGACACTATTGACAAATATTATATTTCTACAAAACATTCATTGAAAAAAAATTGAAAAAAATTATATTTTATTAAATAGAGATAAACTAAATAATGAAATTATAAGTAAGTAAAAAAAATAAATGAAAAATATTGCTTACATTCAGTTAAAATGTCCAAACAAAATATTGTTATTTAGTTTGATATTTTTCCATGTTTATAATCGTAACATTATGGTTATCGTTACAGAGAAAGTTGATTTTTTTAATTAACTCGAATAGATTTTCGTGAAAGTAATCTTAACTTCATCGAGATCTATTTTTTTTTTAAATTTAGCATTAATCATAATAGCAACCGCAATTCAGTTATGCTAATAACAACAATCGAAATTGATTATATTTTGATATAATCAACTCGAGGTTTGCTGTAAATATCATATAAACCAACATTTATTGTCATGTGTCCCCATTTGGTGTGCATGAGAAAGGAAAATCAAGTAGAAGTAAAGAGCATTTCTTTATGATAAACAGGAACAGGGTGCTGCCTTCTTTTTCGAAACGGGGATCCATTACAGGCAGAAAGTCCTAATTCCTTCTTAGTTTCACATCCATGCCTTATTTGGGATTGGAGTCCAAGCCTACTGGGTGACAAGCGAGAGTCATAACTACCCTACAGGCTGGGAGGCAAAACCAACATTTCAAATTGAAAATAAAAGTGTTTATAATAAGTGAATACACAAATGACGTCTTTCATTTCATAAGTCTTATTTTATGAGCATGCATTTTCATGCATTTTTACGCTTGTGCAGGAAGAAAATTTTTAATTCTAGACGACTTCAATAAAACTAGCTTTTTTTTTTTATCTTACACCGTTCATAATTTGTTACAAGGATGACAAGTTTGTTCCTTAAAAGGAGAAATAGCTTTCATTCCTTACATGGGTCATATATTAGGGAGAGAGGTACTAAGCAATAGTTGTGAAAATATCAACTGTTAAATCGCATTGTTAAATTACAAAATTATGCACGATTAGATTATCAATTGACTCAATTTGCTGATGACAGTTTTATACAATTTATCAAATAATAAAGCTTAACTTTCATTGCATAAGATTTCCTGATCTCTTAAGAAAAATGCAAGGACATGAAGAAGATGAAATTCTAAGTGATACTGTCACAGATAAAATTTTAAGTGGTACTCAACAAAAATGAATTGAATATGATAAAATTAATTAGGAAAAATAAAGTAATTAAGAATATAGTTATTAAATGACTACAGATAGATTAATTATGAATATGTTAATTAGATATGACAGTTTATTTAATTAAAATTAAGGATTAATTCAAAAATTATATTATTTTAAAATCATAAATATTAGTTGGTTAACAGTATATTTGCACGTTGAAATTTATGTAATTTTTACTTTTTTAGTTTCTACTGCCTGAAATAAATCAAAACAAAAATTAAAAAGTTAAATTATTTTAAGAAGTTATATCGCGTGTTCACAATTAAGTTTTTTAAGGCAGCAATTTTAAACTAATGCTTTAAAGTATTGTTTTAATTACTTAAGTTTCGGGTTTAAAAATTACTCTCATTATAATTTTTGTTTTAAATAACAAAAGGAGCAGCAAAAGCCTCTGTAAAAAGGAATTTGAATGCAAGACAAGATAATAGTTCCATATTTGTTGAAAAATTACTTTTGTAAATGACAAATACATACCCATTACCATATGGAATTAAATTAAAGGAAAAAATTGCAATTAATTATTTTTTTGCGTCATGACAGTGATTAAGATATTGTCTCAAATAATGCCATCGATTTTGTGGCATGAATTTGTGCTAAACTATGATAATTAATTATTTTATTTTTGCTTTTAAGGAAATGAAATCATTAGAAATATTGAATTTATTTAACAAGGGTGTCTTTGAAGTATAGTGATTTGGTTGAAAGTTCAGAACAAAATAAATTAAGCTTAATAAAAGTAAATATCTTTTTTAAATGTCTCGTTTTATCGAACTGGTTGACATTTTCCCTGGAGGATTTGATTTACTTAGCAATCTTTGTTCTATTAATGAATTTTCGCTATGTTTGAAACATTTCAATAAAGTAGTTCTGATTTTTAAATGGAAGATTCATTGTTTGTTATATTCTTATTTAATTTAATGCTTTCAAAGAAAATTGTATAAAATTTAATTTTATGGAAATGATTGTTTTGTTGTTCTAAAATTATTGTTCACTTTGTCATAGATGATTGCAAGAGATTTATTACGTTCTGATAAACTTTATTCACTGTTTGTGCAATAAGAAAATATTTTATTTTGCTGTCTAGGCTGTAATTGGGCAAAAAGATAATAAGTGAAAATGCGTCACTAGTGGGAAAGACATTTAAAAGCAAGATTTTACTTTATATTCCACTTTTAATATCTCAGCAACAAAAATGGCACCGTTTTAAATTAAAAACCGTTTTTTATCAATACACACATGTTTGTGAAATAAATTATAAGATAAGGGGTTTCATTTTTTTAAAATTTAACTATCACTAATAAATATAAACCGTAACAATTTTTCTTATAGTACATAATTTGATATGGAATATAAATTTATTTATATATTAAGAAAATATATTTTGAAATATTTATTGAATTTTGGAAAAATATAAATATATGACATTAATTTAAAAACAAAAATCCCGTTCTTATACCATATTTCTCTAGAACTATATGAATAACAATATTTTAATTATAAATAAAATCATGTTTCTAAAAGAAAAATTTGCTAACAAATTTGTATCTTTGTTAATAATATATTTCACAAAATGAAATACCTCGTTTAAAAATGGTATTCAGTGTTGCATTGAAAAATTAAAATCCTTTCCATTTGATCTCAATAAATTTCAGCGTTTCGAAGTTATTTTAAGGAATAAAATTGAAATGTGCCTTGAAATACATCCGAAGTCATTTCACAAGGAAAAATAATTAATAACTAAGCAAAAAATTTGATAAATCAAATATTTCTTTTAACACTCGTAAATAATTATCCGTTGACTAGTTTTTTATTTCGTATGTTTTTTTTATTTAACATTTTGATTATTTTCGACCAAATAATCAAATTTATAAAATTATATAAAATGATAATTATGTAAATTTTATAAAATTATGACGATTATGATATAACTCTATTATTATAAGAATTAACTTTGCTTATTCCATGTAAATTTTTTATGACTGAGTTAAATAATTTTATACACATTTCGCATTCCATACAAACTGAGATAGAAGATAAATAGTTATCTCTCTGGTCTACATTAAATTAGTTCGAGGTTTGGTTTTGGTTTGTTTATCGCTCAACGGTCATTTTTTGCACACAAGGGCTAATTAAACCGGGACCTATGGTTCGTAGGTTTGGCTTCTACTTTGATAGATGTTTGTAGCGGTCAGGAATAGGCCTTGATCTGATTTACTTTTATTTCTAAAAATAACCGTTACAAAGCAATCCCTAACATTAAAATTAAGTATAATTCTTAATAGAAATTTTAAATGGGAATGTAATATAAATTTTTCTTAGAAGTAAGGAAGCAAAGTAAAGAAAAGTAAACTTTAAAATGAAAAGAAGTTCAGGATTATTTTAAATCTGTGATTATAAAATGAAACCCCTTGATTAACCGAAGTGAAACCCTCATCAGCATGATGATTGAATAACTTGTAAAATATCGTCGAATGACTGAAGATCAATGCATTTCCTTATCCCATGTAATGCGAAAAAAAAAACTAGCAAAAATTTTTCTATGATGTATTGTTTCTGCCACATTGGAAAACTAAGTTACAATTTGGTAAACACATTCTTATAAAAGAATAATTTATTCTAAAAAACATGTAGAATATTTTAGAAAATGATTTTTTTTCTGAGGTAAATTATATTTATTTCATCCAAATATTTTTGGTTGAATATGTTCTCAATATAGATGTACATACTTAATGAGGATTACTTTGCATAAAATTAGAAATATTCTGTATAGAATATGAACAAATATGTTTCATTTTCTTGTACAATTTTTTACCAAATGAACTCGGAAAATTTTTAACTATTTCATATAGAATTCTATATAGAATCTATGCAGCATACTCTTTGTAAAATATTGTCTTAAGTTCATAGTAAACAGAATAAGAGAGCAGTAGTTTATTTTCTGCAAAGATTATTTGGCTTCTTTCTTTACTTTTATTCTATAAAAACGTTTTTTCCAAGTTTTATTGTAAGTCGACATTATTAGACATATGGGATGGCTAGCCAGCGATTTTTATCTAAAATGCATTGTCTCTATAAAAGTGTCTTTTTCTTTTAATAATAATTCAGGATAACTTAAATGTCTTTGGCCCTTTCCATTCTGATTTATTCCCTTCTGACTGACTTGAAATGGGATCGTTTATACGAAACGCAATTTCCTTTTGTGAAACGTTCAAGGTGGATTTTTTTTTACTTGCTTGTGTGTGTCAGAAATAGGTACTTTATTATTGAGGATAAAATTGCTTCTTTTGAAAAATTTATTGATAGCACGGATAGTTAAACGAAGGATTTTTCATGTTTATTAATCAGCATGTAACTTATATTATATAGATATGGATGCATTTAATTTTTGATCCTGAACCCATTTACTCCTCTGCAGAAAAGCGAGTTACGGAGGTTAAAATAAGTAAAAGAAGAATTTTATAAAAATATCAGTTGAGAGATATTCTATACATTATCGAAACTCCTAATTGAATAAAAAAAATGATAACCGCCTAACTAACTATTGTGGAAATTAACACTATTGTGTACTAATTTTACAGACTACAAGAGATATCCTTAAGACAGTCATCAAGTTATGACGTCTTATGGTATAATGGTGTTGTCTCCCTTAAATTTGTGTGTGTGAATTATTGCAACTAACAAGAAGTTAAAAATAAGGAAATCATGGCAAATGAAAATTTTTTTAAATGAAAATAATGCTTACGATTGGTTTCAATACGTAGGATGTATGCCAATTATGTACCTAAAAAGAGAAAGTATTTTACATCATAAAACCGTGAAGTATTTCAATAAAAATAATTGGCTAGATGTCTTGGTTTCAAGGGGATAATTCTGACATATTTAAAAAAAAATTGTTGATCTAACGTTACCACATCATCTGGCATTATGGTATTATTATATTTAAGACTCCGCTATTACTTCTAATAATAATTAAGAAATTATGAAATCATAGTTATATGAGAAAAATGCAAATTCATTGAATAGTTATATGCAATTGCATAGTTATATGAGAAAAATGCATAAGAAAAATGCAAATTTTAGCTTTTTGATATTTTATCAAATAATACTAAAGGAATTACAGAATTGACTAAGCCAATTTCCAATAGTGTAAATTCCTTCAATTATAATTTTTGTATATAACTTCTTGATAAAAATCAGTATATTATATTTGCGGCATCTTAACTTTGGGAATTAAATTTCATACACTATATTGAATAAAGCAAGCAAGTAAAAACAAAGTGCAATAAAATCAGATACTAAATTTAAATTACGATTAATTTAAAACTAGAGAAAATTAGAATTTTTATTCAAAAAAATAAAACTGGGAAATAATCTATCGTGGAAAAATGACTTTAATTTGAAAATAACTTCTTAAGATCTTTTTAAGAATTCATTAACTTGGTTTTAATTTTGTATTTAATTTATAGAAATGAGTTTAAAATGAGAAATTTACTTTAAAAACACTTCTGTTATTGTTCAAGAAAGTTTTTTCCTAAATTAAATTAAAGCGATTAAAATAGAATATTCATTATATTAAAACAATATTATCATAATTTACATTTCCACATTTAACGTTGATTCTCGAAAATCTTTCGAAAAACTGGAAAAGTACATAGAGATTAATAATTCAAGAACACAAGGTTTTAATTATTACCATATAGTTTATTTTTACCCAAAACTGCCTTACTATATTTAATCACCTTTTGTACTAAAAGTATTTTTATATTTTTAGTACATGTTTACTTTCAAAAGTACTAAATAATTTGATATTTCTAAGTAAGAAAACACATATAATTTCCTCAAAATTATTCAAAATTTCATATTTTAAGCTTATTTTTCAAATCATATGGGTGAGAGAATGGATGAATTAAAAAAAATATATTACCCCTAAAGCTCTTATATATAAGCAAAAATGGAAAAATACAAGAATAAATACAAAAATCATATGTTTAGCAATACATTCAGCGTGAGAGTAGCTTAAATAGAATTACTAAAACATTATTAATAGTAAATTTTTATAAATTAATCACATACTAAATGGAGAATAATAAAGGGTAAATACGAAATATAGAAATAGAATAAAAGGAAAGTGGAACTAATGACCAGCTTCTTCAGGAGGTGTTAACCATAATGAAAATGTTAATAAAACATAATATTAGTTTCAAACAACATTTTTACTATGAAGATGATTTTACTTCTCCGAAATGTTAATACAGTCTTTCTGCAGTATTTTGAAGATTGTTAAAGTATCATTTCAATAAGTATGCTATAAAAGTAGGGATCTCTTTTTGAAAATTTCCATAAAAAATTGTGTTATATCAAAATGAATAAAAAACGTAAAGCAGAGCCCGTGTCTCTTAACGACAATAGAATAAAAGCGTTCAATGTAAAAATTCGTAATCCTGAGATCACTCCCGGTGACAGCAGCCGGAAATATTCCGGGAAATCATCAATATTAAGCCGAAAACCCCGATACCTAAAACGGAAACTTCCGTCCATTCATTAGTTTTCTGCCCCCACCATGCACCAAATAATGAAGCTTTATCTTTCATGCTAATTTGCTAATTACAATGAAAGCAATGAATAAAATAACAAGCATGTGTCAAAATCGTTATCCTTACGCGATCTTTGGAAGATTGTAATTGGGAAAAATTTGGTCTTGGGGCCTACTAATTATTCTTCTCTGAAGCAGAAGGCCGCCTGTTGTTTAAGGGCAATATTTCTTCAAATCAAGAAGGCTTTAAATTTTTGCCTTTGAATGACCCACACCCATGCTGAAATAATTTCTTTGATCACAATATGAGTTTTCTTAGTTAATGATACTGGCCAGAAGACTCCTTTACTCTAGGAGGATTTTAAACCAATTTCTTCCCAGCGGGCTTATAAGGGATAATTGTTTAATATTCTTAGGAAGCGTTGATGCTGGTAGGAACTTTTTCAGGACATTTAAAATGTATTCAAAGCAAAGCTCTATCGTGAAAATGAAAGTTTCAAAGTAAAATTTTGAAAATAACGCATAAATATTTCTTGTTTCTATTATAAGATAACACGTTTCGGATAATTTATGTGCGTTTATTTAAAAAATAACCCCAAAAAATGTCAATTTTATAAAAGAAATTAGTTTTAAGCAATTTTGGAAATTTTTCAAAAGTGTTGTTTGTGACAGATCCAAAATTTAGCTTCGTATTTAAAGCTTAAGCTATGCATATTCAACAATTTTAGAGTAAGTAAGCTAGCAACTGAATTATTAGCATTCTGGCCTTAGGTTCAACAACTCGGGGTTCGAATCTTAACACGAGAATGGATGTTTGTAGAAGTTTAATTTGAAATGTTTGGTCGTGATTTAATTACCCTGCGTATGCAGGAAATCACCGTTGAGAGAGTGACGACAGTTGGCGTATGATGAATAATGCCAATGAAAATAAAAGCTGTAGACTTTGAAGAACAAATTTCAAATTCATAAAATATATTACTTTTTGTTGTAAGGATGAAAACTTAAATAAAATGTAAATGATTAATGACTAATCTTAAATAATTTACTTTCATATACATTGATGTAAGAGTTGAATTTAAATATTTCGTAAAAAAGCTTATTTTTATTAGGTAAATTCATTCTTTTTTAGAAATCGGAATTTTCGTTAATACATAAATTAATTTTAATGGAAGAATAGTTTTATAATAAAATTACATTTGTATATCATTCATGCTTCCATCTTTTACTTCTAGATAATGATGTAAAAAATGTATTCTTTTAACAAGTTTTCAGTGATTCCATTATTTTGAGTTGTCTAAAAATATATATCATTAAGAAATTCGATACATAAAAGTGTTTTGGTATTTCAATATGCTGAATGTAATATAACAGAGGAAAATTAATTTAGTTAGAATAACGTCTTTTTTAAATACACAAGAGTCATTATTGAAGGAAAGTATATGAAGATAAAAATTTTAATGAGGGAATCTTTCTCTTTTATACTGAACTTTATAAAAAAAAACATATAAAAAACATGTTTCAGCTATACATTTTCCCTTAAAGAATATTAATGATTGTTTCCTTAAGGTACTAAATATGTAAATCAAGCAGTTTTTATGAAAATTAATGAAATTTATATCTAAACTAATAAAGGTTAACTTTTTAGAAATGATATTGAATAAATCAGATTATTTGAAACTTTTATATTTATTAAGTCATCAGTGTTAAAGTTCTCAAAAGTAATGAGATATATTTTAATTTTCTTAAATAATATTTTTCTGAAAAACTTTATCCGTTTCTTATATAAAGATTTTATTAAAGAGAGTGAAATCACTAGTTTAGTCTAAAAATAAACATTTAAATAGTTTACAGCTATTTTAGTTTAAAGTCGTTATTGGTGAAATATTTAGTCATTTGTGTTGAAATAGATAAACTCTTGCGTGAAGAACTTTATCGATAGATCTTAGTTCATCCATGCCTATATATATATATATATATATATATATATATATATATATATATATATATATATATATATATATGTATCTAACATAAATAAAAATAAAATTATTCTTAGGCTGGAAAACTATTACACAATTATTTTGAAAATTTGAAAAAAATATTTGTTCCTCAGTCAAATAGCGGAATGTTGGTAATTATTCCTTAAATGATTTGATCTCAAAAACTTTTTCATTCATGGAATTAATATTGTTTTCTTATATAGAGTAAAAGATCTCTTACATCAGATTCATTGTAAAGTGGTATTGAAATTATAAAATAAATACGGCTGATATATTTTCTTAATTTTAAAGCTTTGTTATACAAGTTATTCAAAAAGAGGGTCTTATACGAGGGTTGCTATTTATATTTCTGGCCTAATAATGAAAAAACAAATATGTAGGATCGAAATTGGTTTTATTGTTTTTCAAAATATTCTCCATGATGACCAATACACTTTTGCATGCGTTTGAACCAATTTTCAAAGCACTTTTTCCAGTCCGATTGAGGTAACTCAAAAACATGAGTTTTGAATGCATCAACCGCTTCTTCGGGGGTCGAAAATCGTTGTCCACGTAATTTATTTTTGATGTGTGGGAATAAAAAGAAGTCATTGGGTGCCAAATCAGGGCTGCACGGCGGATGACCCATCAGTTCGATCTTTCGCTCCATCAGAAATGCCTTTGTTTGAGTCGATGTGTGAGAGCTCGCATTGTCATGATGAAGAATGATTCGCCTGTTCTTCTGCTTTTTTCGAATTTCTCCGATGACTTCTGGCAAACAAATGGTCGTGTACCATTCAGAATTGACCGTCCTGCGTTGCTCTAACGCCACTGTTGCCACATGACCGTTAATGCCGAAGAAACAGGCAATCATTTGTTTCGATGTGCTTCTTCCTCGAACAACTTTTGTTGGTTTTGCCTCGTCTTGGAAGACCCATACAGTTGATTGCTGTTTTGTTTCCGGCTCATATGCATAGATCCATGATTCGTCACCTGTGTAGATGTTATACACAGCCTTTGATGTACCTTGAATGTATTTTTTCCAACATTTCCTTGCACCAATCGACACGAGCCTTTTTTGAGCGTTTGTCAGATTATGCGGGATCCAACGCGAACAAATTTTTTTTACGCTCAAATGTTCATGCAATATTTTATTGATGCTAGTCATACTAATGTCCAAAGACGCCTCTATCTCACGGTATGTCACATGCTTGCTTTATCAGTTCACGCACAGCATTGATCTTTTCTGGCACAACAACGGATTTTGGACGACCTGCACGGGATTCGTCCTGGATCGAACATCGACCACGATTAAATTCGTTATACCAATTTTTTACAGTGCTGTAGGATGGCGCTTTATCGCTGTATAAAGAATTAAGTTCATCGAAGCACTCTTGTCTTGACAATCCACGTCGAAAGTTATGAAAAATAATGGCACAAAAATGTTCACGATTCAATTCTATTTTTTGACAGAGAAGAACTTTTCAATTTACTGTCAACAACACAAATAAAGCTATAATGGTAAATCGTCTGCTGAATTTATGTTTAAAAATATCAAACTTTCGATTAAAATCGTCTTCGGTCGCCTAGCAACACTTACTGTTGCCAAGGCCAGAAATATAAATAGCAACCCTCGTATATGGAATTTTTATTTTAAAATTTTCTTCAAAATCTCTTAATTAAGCGCACATCACAATTATGGTTTATTTACTTAAATGTAGTAAATACAAATTTTTGCGTACAGTTTCAGTTTCTAGTTTATTTCTTTTTTTATTCATATAAATTTTATTCCTTCATTTAATCGGACATCTTAAACATTTTAACGGTTGTGGAGCGAAATTTTATATCTAACAATGATTTCACAAGCTTTAGGAATCGTATGTCAGAATAAAAAGGCTTTTGGAATAAGTTTCATTATATATTTGAAATATAAAAATATTTTAACAAACAAATGGTATATTTTAAATGAATCATCTTTTACAAATTCTTATCAATGAAATAAAAACCTTGCAAAGTATATTTCTCTTATTATTCTGAAAAGAAGCTTAACTGCAGTTGTTCCACGTGAACATAATTTTCTCTTTTAATAAAAACTTTATGTATCTGATATCAAAAAACTTTTCCGAAAGTTTTTTTAAAGAAACTATTTTTTAAACCAATATGTTAAGTGTAATATTGAATTTGTGAAAAAATATAGCGGATATTTTCTCAATTTCTAAATTCATTTTTAAATTAATTATTCAAATTATTGGGTTGTTCGGGAAATAATTTCGTTTCACCCAACTCGATTAGTTTTTTGCTTGTAAAAACAACCATTTTATAAGTGTGGAATCATGCTACCCCCGAAAAGATAGCAGAAGATGTTGGATTAAAATTAGCAACTTACAACTCAATAAAATATTTCTTTGTTATACGTTTTCTATTTTCATAAGAAACGAAATTACTTTCCAAATAATTGTGTTTATAATGGGAACAGAACCGATCTAAGTTTTACATTGTTGAATTTCACGGCAAACTATAATAAAATAACGATCATAATTTTAAATCAATACACATACTTTTTTGTCAATTGTAATAAAAGAAAAATTTAAATATGATATCATAAAATAAGGAAACCAAAATATTAAAAAAATAAGAGAAAACAAACTAAATATATGATCCACGAACCTAAAAAAGTTCTACTTCGATAGTTTTCAAATGTAAAGTATATATCTTTGACATCTTATATGCTTTAAATTTCACAAATCCTTTTGACCGATTACTTAGGACCGTGATGCAGATTTTAAAATTTTAACTTATTTCTCAGTTAGTCTCTTTAACAAATTACTTTTCCAATGGTTTTCACTTATTTCCTATCCAACTTAGAATCTTCTAGATTTTTAAAGTATTAAACCATTCTCCGAGTTTATTTATGCTATCAGTAGAAAAGTACGCCAGTAAGAAACGCCTTAAGACATCTGTTGACTTCAGAACAGGAATACAACTCACAAAGAACAGCAGTTGTATTTTTTGCATCTCTCTGAAAAACAGCTTTAATGCTTGAAAGGTAAGCACTGTTGCATTAATCGAATATTTCATCAAGAGTTTAAATACATTTTCTTAATAAATTGTACCTAAGTAATTTGCTTTTTTTTTATTATCTCATATGGAATATTTTTGAAATACTTACCTAAAATTCACATTCAAAATTTAAGTTAGTTTATAGTTGCTTGTGTCTTTTAAATTTTTAATTTGTTTGTATTGCTTGCGAAAGAATATGTATCTGAATTAAGTTTTCTTTTCTGAATTGTGTGTAGAGCATTTTTTCTATCGGTTATTTTTCGAACCAAATTTTTCTTTTATTTGTTTCTCTTGTTTGGAATTTACGACAAAGATAGCTATTAATTTTCTCACTATGTTGCTATGAACTAGAATGTTTCATTTATAACCACCTTAATGCAATCATAATAATGTAAACATAATTCGCTTCAATGTAGCAAGAAAAGATAAATAAAGAAAATGAAGAGCAATGAAAATTTACAGCTTTGGAGAGAGAAATGGTTTATTTCAGAAAAGGATTACGTGAAAATATAAAACGAAAGAGTATTCAAACGTATATTCCCCTTTTATGTATTTTATGTGTAATACATCATAGCTTTAAGCAGATTATTTTCCAGTAAATTAACATCTACTTTAAGGCAACTGTTTTCTTGAAAAATATTGTAGATATTAACAAGGTACTGAATATTGTAAAATCTAATTAATTTAAGAAATTTGAAAGACAAGAATTGTATTTTAAATTTCGTGAAATAGCTTATAATTACAAAAAAATGTAGATATAAACAAAATGTTGAATAAAAAATTCAACATTTTGTTTATATGTATTATATACATTGGAAAAATTAAAAGATTCAAAGAAGGCAATGTATTTTATATTGTTTTGAAATAGCTAGTAATTGGAAAAAAAGTTGTAGATAGAACAAGATGTCGGATTTTACATTACAAAAATTAATTTAATCAAAGCAAGAAATGTATTTTAAATTGCCCCACTTATAATTGAAAAAAATGTATATAATAGCAATGTGTTGGTATTTTTTCGTTACAAAAATTAATTGATTCAAAGCAAGAAATGTACTTTATAATGTCATGAAATAGCTTATAATCGGAAAAGATGCTGATATGAACAAGGGGTTGAATTTTCCATTTCAAAAATTATTTGATTCAAAGCAAGAAATCTACATTCAATTGTCAGGAAGTAGCTTATATATAATTGTAAAACGTAGATAGCTGATTTAAAATTTCAAAAGAATGCTACCTGAATAATTTTTAAAAGTATAAAGGAGTTTATATGCATATTTCCTTAATATATTCATGTTATAAAAATGTAATGTTAAATTATTCATATTTTCAAAGTATTTTAATATTTTTGAAAGTATTTTCGACATTTATATTAAAATACATTAATATACTAATGTAAATTAGTGAGAAAAGCGAGTCTATTTACTTTTTTGTATAAAATTTAAAATTCATAAAAGTATAATTGCATATATTCTAATGTTAAATCAAAATTCTATTTAACTGATTATTCAGTAATTAAGTTTTATAATTTTAGGATGTCTAGTTATTGATTTAAGCCAAGTAATAAATAATTTGAAAACGTAATATAAAATTGTCCTTTTCATTCGGAAATAAACCTGAAATTGTAATATGATTCTTACAAGTTTTCTAGAAATAATTACTTGTAAATAAAAGCACTGAATGAAATGCAAAATTAGCTTTCAATCTTGATATTAAAATATTCTTTTTCAAGCTGATTCTCATGAAGTGGGAAAAAAAATCTTATCGACTGGGTGCACACATTGATTTTCTTTCTAATTTAAGCAATTTCTCTATTTTTTACACTTCTATTCAGGCTGTAGTCTCTCTTTGAATTTTTTTTACATTTTCAGGCTTATTTCAAACTACTATAGTAAGAGTAATTATTCTTATTCGAAAAGTTGTCAGGTTTTCATTTCATAACATGTTTTTCCAGTTTTGGTCATATACTGAGAAATAATCCATCAATTATAAATGCGCCGAAAAGAATGTCTCGAAAAAAGCATGCATCAATTTTCTCAAAAATCTTTTTCAAAATTGAAGAGTATATATTTTATGACTTAAGTTAAATGTTGTAAATGTTAGGACTATTAGTTTATAATGATTACAGTGATGAATAGTTTGTTTGGCGTAGATAATGAGGTATTAAAAGCTTCTTATTAAAGTAGAATGTTTATTACATTCAATGGGCTAAGTTTGAAATTTTTACTGATAATCTTTGGTTAATTATTTTCCAACAAAATTATTTGAGTTTAATTTTATTTAAATTTTTTATTATATTTTAATAATAATTAAAAAAAATTAAAACGAAATTTATTTTTTATTCAATTTTTCTCTTGTTGAGTAAATTTAATAAGTGTTATCCAGGAAAATGTGGTATTTTAACAATATTAAAGAACTCTTCGCAATTTAAAAACAATTTTGTATCAATTAAAACACTCAATTTACTGCAATTAATGGACACTAAATTTGATACATGTGCTGACTACTTTCATAAATCCCAAGAGTGAATTTGTTGCATAATATATGACAAACGAAATTATGTAAACACTAAAAGAGTTTAAGAGCTTATTATGAATTTTAAAAGATTCTTTTCATGAAGTAAAAGCCGGCAAACTTGCCCAGTGGTCAGCATGCCTGACTACGGATAGGGAGGTCCTGGGTTCGAATTCTGGTTCAGGCAGGGGTGTACTTTCTCTCTATCCTCTCTTTGTCCTTTCCTTGTGTGTGAATGGTTACCTACCCTATAAACGGGTCCCTATGGCATGTGTGTGTACTGAAGAAGTCGGACTCCACACCAAATACGGTTCACTTAGAAAAGCGGAGCAGCGCACCCCAATTTGCCAGCCTAGCTGGCACACGAGAACAGCAAAAACAATGAAGTAAAAGTACAGTTTTACTTGTTTAATATAAAGTTTCTTAAAAAAAATAATAATAAATAAAAAAAATATTAAAAAAACAAAAAAAACATGCGCAACACAGGGCCGTGATGGCCTGGTTAATGACGGCGTCGTTCTCATTATCGGAAGGTAGTGAGTTCGAATCGAAGCCGACTGAAGACCAATTGAGTTCACTAAAGACGATTGGGACATGTTGAAACTGTGCGTGGTCGTAATATCCTACAAGTGAAAGGATAACTCTGGCGGTGTCGTGCCAAGTATTAGGGGTTTTCTGCTTGGTCCCTGCTTCAAAATCATGAAGACTCCACCTGGCGGCTTCTATCTTACTGGTGGAGATCAGGGCTATGGGAAGCATGTTACTGCAACAACAACATACACACATATACACGCTTCTTTCATTAGTCATTTCTTAATCTCAAAACTTCAGGAAAGGGGAGATTCTTTTAATAAAGGAAAGGTATACGATACCCTAGTTTTACGTGTTTACAATATCAAATTTCTTAAAATAAACACAAAAACACGCATATACACACGCAAAAGAAATGAAGAGAAGAAAGATGTAGAGTATTTTAGAAATTTAATCAATGTTAAAACAAATGTGTTATGTATTTTTTACTTAAAATTTTTCTTAAACGGGAAAAGGGTTGATAATGCTTACTGAATTATTGAACTAATTAAATGCAATTATTAATTCTTCTAACATTTTAAGGATCCGCATTTATCACTGTAAAACACCAGCGTACTTTATAAGAAACTTTTAAAATTATTCTCTAACACTTACTTCTGAAACGTTCACAAGATTTTTATTTTATCATTATATTTTATATTATTATGTTCAAGAGTCTCTAGATTAACTTAGGTTATGCTATTATTACTGAATTATCTGTCTTCTAGCTTCCAAACATTGCCATTTGAGAAAAAAGGAATTGAAAGATGCAACTAAAAACATTAAATATAAAACATGATTCATAGTAATTACTGTCATTTGGAATTGAATAAGCAACCGCAGAGGGAATTGTTTAATCTGCAAACAGAGCAAACAAGTGCCGAAACAGTAAATAGAATAAAAACTACAGGGAAATTACGAGGCAAATTTCAAATAGAAGATGAAAAACTGTCTTTTCTTTTATTTTCTACATCCAGATCCATTTGCTCTGAGTTGTGATTTCATGACTACTCGTGTATGTCAGGCTGACTGATAATTCGAATCCCGTGGATTTCTTGGAAAATAAGGGGATCTTTATTAGGAAAGAAAGTGAGGTCTAATTATTTATATTGTGCTACATAATTAAATGTTCAACAGAAACGACTAAACTCTGTGTAGTTTTGGGAAAATAATAATATGTCTTTTGTAAAGAAATTGATAAATTTAAACAAACACAAGATGATATACAGTGATAATTTTCTAATTCCATGGTTTCTTGGAAAATGATAATATCTTAACCTATAAAGTTATTGACTACATTAATTATTGAGTACACATTGTTAGAAAGCCATGTTTTAGAATGGTTTAAAGAGTATCAAATATATATGATCTTGATAGTCTGTGTGTGTGTGTGTGTGTGTGTGTGTGTGTGTGTGTGTGTGTGTGTGTGTGTGTGTGTGTGTGTGTGTGTGTGTGTGTGATAACCTTACGTAAGATTTGGAAACTCGGGTAATAATCTTTGCAATTCTACCTAACTGCAAATTTTCCTCTTTAAAAGAACAAAGCAATCACACAGAAAATTTTCTGTCATTTATTGTTTAATAAAGTTGGACATTTTTTACTCATAATTCACACTTCTGTCCTTACTGAGGCAAAAGAAATTGTTTCATTACTTTGTAGTAAATGATCCTATTTACAGCATGTTAATACAAGTATAAAATTGAAATTGTCTTTGAATTATTTTTGTTGCACACTTTTATTCTTAAATATGATAATGTATAGGCAATATATTCTTTTCCTTTAACTGCTCTCTTTCATGAATAGCTGTTGATATATTTCATTTAATAAATTGCCTTTGAAAGAATTTTTTTGGTATGCTTATTTTTAAAGTTTCCAAACTAAAACTTAGCTTTTAACACTCCTTAACTCTTTTTATGAGCACCGAAATAGCTGAAATCAGCCAATAACTTCCATATGTTGTTTCCGATATGTAATCCTAAATATTGGAATATTAGTGGTCTATTAACTTACCGTCAATGTTAAGATATTTTAATATGATAGCAATTTTTTTAGAGGAACTAAATACTGTAGTTTTTCCTTTCGTTAAGGCTTTTACTGTAACTCTTTCTTCGCTTCTCTCACTTAAGACTTTCGGACATTCGCAGTATACCTGACCTCATCTAATTCATTAGTACAGAGGGTCACAAAAATGCATTTTCTGGATTAAGAGAGTTAAAAATTTTTTTACGTTTAGATTCTAATATTTTTGAATAGTTTGTTGCATTAGTAAAAAACTTTTAATGCTACATATAAGTTATTTTAAAAGTAAGGACATTTGTTTGTATTGAAAAATTTACTTCATGACAAGTGAATTCTCTCACATTTGATGTTCTAAAATTTATGAAATAAAATAATTCCTTAGATTTCATAAGAACTGAAATATAAGGAATTATAATTTTCTTCCGTGAACCGATTCTCTTGATTTATTCTCCCAAATAAAATTCCCTTCATGACGAACAATTGTCTCCTGCTCACACAGGGCTTGGAAGGTAAAGGTCTTCTCAGAGCAAATAAATACTTTTTTTATGTTACTATTTTGAAATATGTAAGTAATAAAAATAATATTCATATTATGTAACAAGAATAAACAATGAGTAATTCTAACATTTTGATATTACTTTGAGATTTGTTTAGTTTAAGCTTCTTTATACACTTGTATCCGGTTTTAACGATTAAATTGGAAGATTAAAAAGAAGTATCCTTTAATCACAATAGATTAAAACAAAAAAGTCCCCCATATGAATACTTTGTATTGACAAGAATTTTTAGCTACATAAAACACTTGTGAAAAAGAAAATGGTAAAATATAATACATGCAAAAAATATTTTTATAAACACACAAATACTCGCGAAGATATTTTTGCCAAAAACTTAATAAAATGGATAAAATGTATTACAAATTTTAAGACAATCTTCTCTTTAGCTAAAACTCTGTGAGATTGTGTAAGACATACAATACCCTATGTGATATGAGTGCTTCTTAAGATTCCTGCCTGTATCCGATACTCTGTAAGAATTATACTGGCTTTTATATTAATGTTCAGGACTGTACTTCAGAAAAGGGAATTTTAGACTGTTTTAGCAACATTTTTTAAATCAGCAAAAATTCCATGCATCTCGTTTTAGTTTTTCAACTGAAAATTTGTAATTATTATCAAGGAAAATATTCTGGAAAATATCTAGAAATCTGGAGAATTCCTACAACAGTTATGATTTTTGAAACGTTTTGTATCTGTTTTATATCTTTTCTAATTTTTTTGTATATTACTTTGCGTAAAAATAATTAATTGTCTTTGAAAACAAAGTGTCGTTTATGGTTGTACGAATTACAAATATTTTATTCACTATTCAGAGACGCGTGTATGAAATGCAGCATAAGATTTCCCATAAAAACTTTAATTTCTATGCACGTTAATTTTTTAGTTTCATCCATCTGTAATTTCCATAAATAATGTTATCCGATTAAAACTGAAATTTTAATTAAAAAATTTGCTTTCGTTAAATTGATTTTCAATGAGAAATTCATGTTTTATTTTGAATAAAATGAATATTATACATAAATATTTATAAGTTGCTTAACTATATTTATCTTCAATATATTAAACATTTCGAAAAGTTTTCGCGATTTAAATATGAAATTCAGGCTTTAGCTTGGTTTGTTTGTGTGCGTGTGTTGTATTGCGACCCTTTTTTGCCCTCAAGGGTTAATTAGACATGACTGTAATTTAAATTTTCTTGGGAACTGTAAATTACAACTAGAGCGTATTGTATGATTTAATACTTTTCTTCATAAATTATTGAACTATGAAATATATATCTTGGAAATACAAAATAATGGAGTAAGGGCAAAATAGGATATTATTATTCACATTTTATCTTTATTACATTTATTATTATCAAGTTTTATGCAGAGCAACGAGGAAATAAATCACATGACAATGAAATGATGATAATGTATATGCTAATTATATAGTTTGATTGTCTCGGTTAAGGTTATACGGAACTTGCTTATTGGGACTTCTTACGTTTTTATAAAAATTAAAAAAAAAACCCATTTGATTATCTGCTTTGTATAGAAAGGAACTTATACCCCCTAGCATTTATTTGCTCAAGGATTTAAAAAAGATAGAGTTTGCATTCAAACTACTGAATTACAAATATTCAGGTGAAAAAAGAAATGTTACGTACAAGGAAAGATAACTGGAGGAAGATGGTTAGTTCGTTTTATATGAAAGAGCGCCGTATCTTATAAAAGAGAGACACAGCTCCCTTTTAAAAGATACAGTAAGTGCTAAAGAAAGAGAGCGCGCTTAAATGAATATTTTAATCTAGTTTTATATATAGATATTTTATATAAATACCAACCAAAATCTAATGCTTGAATACAAAATAATGTGTGTCGTATTCAGATATAATCATAAATAGATCTGAGGATTATTTTGCTAGAGTTATTTTTTGGCGTAAATGATAATGATACATAAAGGAAAAATTCTAATAAAAACTCTTCACATTTACAAGATTTTGAATATACGATTCCTCCGTATTAGCAAAAAATTGTGTGTGGTTTTTTTTTTTTTTTTTTTTTTTTTTTTTTTTTAAGGAAGTCTAAAATTAAAACAAATATTAGGAACTATATATTTAAGAGTAAGAGAAACTAGGGGTAAATATACGATTTTATTAAACTATCTCAATTTTTCGATAAGAATATTTGGAATAAAATGCAGCGAGACTGAGTTTTTGACGATACATTTAAATTTTTTAAAATATGATTACATTATTTTGAAAAATTCTTTGATGAAAGGAAATAAATAGGCTGCATAATCTAAGGAGCTTAAAATAAAAATTATTCTAACCACAAAGAATGAATAATTTCTACCCATATTTACTTTAAAGAATTCAAAATAAATACAAACTATTTATTTGAATTTAAAAATGAAGGCAATAGTTTTTTCAATAATTCCAAAACAACATTCTTAAGTTTGACAAAGTAATTCTTCCCAGTTTTCAAAAAGGAGAAATCCGGTTTTAAATTCATTTCAATGAAACTAAACATCTGTGAATATATTTTCTTTAATTTGCGAATCGCAATGCTTTTTTTTTTTCTTTTATTCGAGCCGTAGGAATGAGGAAGACAAATCTATGCAAAGCTTTGTCGAACCAAAGTCGACTTGTGTCTTCCCCAGCAAGAAGCTCCGAGCCTTACTTACGTCTTTCTTGTCTACTTTTCCGCCGACGGGTGAACAAAAAGTGAGCGTGGACGACTAAAGTCGCAAATTTTGAATTGTTCTTTCGGGAAGGATTTTTGTTATTTTCTCGACGAAAAGAGGGATGTGATCGATAACCACATGCGCATGGACCAATATTGACGTTATCGATTCTGGGCGAAAGGATTAAGAGGGAAAGTTTTGTCTGTGGACATAAAGCAAAGAATGCACAACATTCATTCTCAGCAAATAACTTTTTTATTTTGAGTGGGAAGGGGTGCTCAGCCATTCAAGACATTATCTAGGACGAGGAAAAGCGGCCAAAGTCAATTCTAGAAAATAACTTCACTAATGCTTTCTGTTTGTCAAGGCGTAACTTTTAAATAATAGGAGAAAAATAAATGCTTTTTCTGTAATAACTACTTATTATCCTAAATTTATCTTGCCTTTGTTGAGCTATTTTCCTGTCTTTTAAATTTTACACTCATTTTATTAAAGTTTTTAAGTATAAAGAGCTTCTTTCTCAGCATGTTATTAAAAAGAATGGTGGTAATGATTATTTGATACGACAATTTGTAAACGGAGTTTAAATAACAGTGTTAAACTGTTGCAAATCTAGAAAATTATTCATGGTATAATAAACGATACCTGCAATATATGCTGCATTTTATGAAAGTAATTACATTCTATGTTAAACTGTTGTTGCTTTGTGATTAAACTATTTATTTTATTTTAAAGAACGACGAATAAACCTCACTATTAGCTACATATTTTTTAATCTTTTATTAAACAATGCCTATATAATTAAAGATTTAAAAAATCCCTTATGCAAAATATTATTTAATTTTTGACATAACAATGTTAACACAATGAAAATGCTTGCAAAAGTTGTCGCTTTTATTTCACTAATGGAACCAATTGTAATCACTAATGATTTTTGGAATTAAAATGCTATTAACTTTAATTATTAATTCTATTTCATAAAAATATTTGTAAAAAAAGTGAAATTACTTATTTCCGTATACTCGAACATCTAATTACTGAATAAACATTACTTAGTCTATTATTAAAATTTGATTTCAAAAATTCTGTAACTTGCCAAATAAAAATAAAAGCAAATGCAAAATAAAAAGTAAAAATTATTTCTAGTTTCTTTAATTTTGATATTTAAAACTATATAATTTTAGCTTTTTTAAAATACTTCAGTTAATAATTAGAGTTTATTGAGATAAAAATGAGTCATTGTAAATATTATGAGGAGCCAGAACTTTTTTTTAAAAAATTATTCAATAAATAGCAGTTAACGGTGGAAAAATGTATCCACATTTCAAAAATTAGCCATAAATTAGCCATTAACAGTTCCAAAATTAATGCATTTCATTAAATAGAGAAAACTGTAAAATATGTATTCTTACAATTCTTACATGTATATGAAGTTTTGAAAAAATTTATAGAATTTGAATTTGAATTTATACGGTTAACTGACATAATCATTTTATAATGTTAAATTGTTTCATATCTTAATAACTGACATAGAGATAAAAAATAAAATTATTACAAATTTCGTATATTAATTTGATTTGAAAGAAATTGTTAGATTTTTAAAAAATAAAAAATTAAAAAATCAAGAAAAACAAATTTAGCAATGCCATAAATTTAATAGTTTAAAAACAGGTGTTTCTTGCCAATTTTGAAATTTTTTACAATAATTTGTTTGTTTATTTTCTATTGTCATATTTCCACCCAAGACATCTAAATTTATCAGGAGTTGAAGAGGATTTCACACCAGAACAATCATTTATGTATGATTTGAGAATCGAACTCACGAACTGTTAAATGGCAAATTTTCAGCTTGGTTTACTCACAATGAAATATTCGTAAAAATTTCGGCATATTTAGGAACGTGGATTAATTTAATATGAAAATTCATTTTGAAACCAAAATGATGATGACTAATTTTGCAATTTTCAAGATAATTTTTTTAAAGAAGATAATAAAACACTCTTTGAGGCAACTCTGAAATTCAAAGTATCAGCATCCTAAGGACAGGAAACTTTAAGTTATTCATCCATTAATTGAATCAAGATCTGTGTTTTTGGATATGATATTGGGAACAGAACATCGCAATGTCTCAACGCAATCACACAAATGATAATTGCGTCGGCAGTGCTCTAAGTTTGCATTCAGTGGTCTGGGAGTTCTATTTGAGGTATGAATGCTTAGAATAAATATTTCAATATCCATTTTTTCCCTCTTGAAGGAGCAAAAAAGGATCCCAGAAAGACTGAATGACAAATCCAACCCACATCATCTATAATCGAGGCTAATGAGAATTACATGGCACTCAATCAATATTATTCATTAGAATCGTAACAAAGAAATGTTTCATTCTGTATTTTATGGATTGTGTTCCGCAGAGTTGTCAAAATAATCTTGTGTGGCTTTACTGGAAATGGCACAATAACATTTAATGGAATATATTCTTGAGTGCTTCATATTTATTGAGCGAAGTTAAAAAAGAATAGCAGGAATTGAAATTTTAAATTAAATGCGTTTCGCCGAAAATTTCATTAATATGAAAATCAATGTAATTCAAAGAAGCGAAATATATTTAATAATAAAATTCAGAAAAAAGTTATGAATGAAAATTATTAAATTATTTATCAAAAAATCAGATTTATTTTCATGAAAATAATATTTTTCCACATTTCATATTAAGATTTTTATAATTTATATGATTATTAAATCATAATAAATGAATATAAAAGTTAGAATTCCTTTTAAAAAAGATAATGCCATATTTAAGAGGGAATTGAAATTAGAAACTTTTATAATGTTTTAACTGTGTAAAAATATTTGCTAATACTTCTTTTACATTTTGTATTGCAATAACATTAAAAAATGAGCTTTTCAAAATTTCTAATAAAACTAAATTTCGGAAAAACTTTAGAATGAAGCCAATTTTGAGAAAGTATAATCTTCTGGTTAATATAAACTCTTAATTGAACTCCCTAACTATATAATGTACAAATAACAAAAAGTGTTCAAATTAAGAATAATTAGGAGAATTTTCTTTAATTTGCAACTTTTATATTTAGAAGGCAATTAACTGTATCAAATTAATAGCACTCTACTAATTCAGTATTTGAATGGGAGTACAAATGGCATTCGTTAAAAATTTTTAAAAGAAATGTCATAAAATAGTTTGCGAGTATTAAATTTTATGTGACTTAAAAAAAAAGCAATTTTTATTTTCTTTGGAATAATTAATTTCTTTTAAAGGATGTGTGAGAGACACTAAAATTTCTTGTTATTTACTAGATAATGCTTTTATTTAACTATTTTTATTAAATTTTTTTTAAATCACAGATTTACTGAGTTACACATCAAAAGTATTTAATGATCAAGAATGCGTTTAATTGCTTTTTATGTTACCTTTTTTATTTCCTTCACGATTGCTAAATGATATTTGACATTTGATTATTTATCCATTTATTTAGAAATGCAATTTGAACTCTGATCCATTGAAAATCAAATTGAAAAAAATGGCGTTGAATTAAAATCCCATCTATCAAATTTGTCTTAATTATCATTATTTTTTTCTGAACTTCAAATCTGTTTTGGAAAACTAATTTAGAACAAAATGAATTCAATGGATTGACCAAAAATAAACATTTGATCTTTTAAATCATGCATTAATTTTAAATAATAAAATTCTTTATAAGAAATAAATTTCTGATGCATACTCATTGTGTTAAAAAATATTTTGCATAAAATTTAAGATTAAAAATGCTTGCCCATTTATGAAATTATAGCATGCGCTTTAAGCAGTAGATTGCACAAAATGTTTTGTGAAAATTAATTGATTTTATAAATTAGTATTTTTTAAAAATGGTTTTACAATTATTAGTATGATAAATATTAACAGTTATTAGTTACTATTAGGTAATACAAATTTATAAGCACCACACATCGTGAATGACCAAACAATCGCAGAGTGTTAAAAGTTATTTAAATATTTTCCCAGTGTTTTTCTTCTGGGAATATACTTGATAGAGAACCATATTTGCGTATCGTAAGAATTCTGGAAAACTTTTAAGTACAAACCTTGCTAGATGTGCCAGGAGAAAGTCAAAATGCAACATTCCATTGTTCAGTTTGATTTAAACTTGAGTTTTTATTTATTTTTTATTTTTATTTTTATTCTCAAGAACATGATCCTTTGTGGATAGATAGTGTGTGAAACTGTGGTAGAAACTGAGGAATACTAACCTCATTCAGTTACTGACATTCTGAAGACATTTCTTTGGTCTACGAGCTCATAAACTACACTAGCACACCAAACATCAGAATTTATCATTAAATTCGTTAGTTAGAGAATTCGTATCACGGAAATCAAAATTTTAGTAACTAAGTCATAAATTAGTTACAAAGAGGACATTTTGTATTTTATGATAGATAAACCTGCCTATGTATAGCCCCAAATATCCAAAACTGTTGGGCCATTTTTTGTTTTAACAATTTTTTGTTTCCTTTAATATGTTTTATTTCATTCACATTTACACTATTCATTCACATTAATGAATTTTGTGAGAGATTAACCAAATTTGAACTCGACGATTTTTAATGAGAGTGATAATTTAAATAGTTGAGACACATATAGACGTACACATACGTATATGTAATATTAAATGAAAGAATTGAAATAATCGAATACACATTTTTTGATTAAATGCGACGAATTTAGTTTTCATTGTGTACTCATATCGTTTTCTCAACTCATGACCTAAGTGTCAGTGAATTACACACACTTCTTTTGTAAATCAAGTGCATAAGCCCGTAGGCATTAAGGATTCATAACTATTCACATGTATGCAGAAGATGGACAAAGTCAACTAATCACTTAAAATATATTTTTGCAAATTATCTTATCCTTACACTGATTTTCACTAAATTAGAAACTGTTTCTACATAACACTGCAAATTACTAGATCAATATACCAATATTTCATTTAGTATTTAGTATTAAGTCAGGTATTTGAAGCTATTGTTATTTATTTTCGATAACTTCAGAATTTATTAACTTATTTATGCTTGTGGAGCGTCAACTTCAACCACTTCAACTTCAAGAAATAATATTTAATGCTCATTTGATCGTACACTTTGATCTATATGCTTATTTCAATTACATTTCGAGGTTTAAATAATACGTGTGTAATTTGATTTTGTGAAAAAGAGAAAATATTTAAAAGACAGTCTGGTTTTTGTTTCTAATAAAATGCTATGATTTTTAAATATAAATTTTTACAATATCCATATTTTAACATTATTATGATTACAGCAACGATACGTGAGAAATTTACACTAACCCTTGCTATCAAGAATAGAATTTCATTATGTATATCTGCTCCACTTCATCTGCTTTTTAAATTTACGCAAATATTATTATAAAGACATCATTTTTAATTTAAAAATTTCACTCCAATTCTGCAGTAATACATTAAACTTGAATAATTGACATGTCCAGGCCTAAGAAATGAGTATGAGATCACATTTGTATCAGCCCTGTATCTTCTGTTAGTGAAACAGAAGGACAATTCTTTCTTCAAGGTCACAAATCTGATTCGGGAATACAAAAAGCTGTGGAAAAAAAAAAGTTGTGTTTCTTAGTATTTAGGGCATGATATGGGAAAATTTAAGCTTAGTGCAAATTCGTTTAGATGCGTTCTTATAAAAATTTATTCTGTAAATCAAGTCCTGTTAATTTTTGATTTTGAAGTATTTTATTCCGTTATCAAATAGTTTTAGTTAACGTATTTGATTTAATTGTAGTTTAATTCATGTACGTTTAATAAACGTATAACTTACGTCCACCAGTATAATGCAAATTTACATACTTACTACTTAATAACACATTTTCCCCAACAAGTTTTTAATATAAAAGGATTTAAAATATGGTTAAATCTAAAAAAAAACTGTTTTTAAAAAATAATATTTTGCAAAAAATTCTTTACTTAAAAACTTTCCTTACCAGCATTTCAGTAATCCTAAATTCTCGTGAACTATATTAATCTTACTGAGATTTTAGTAAGAATTAAATAGAGTACATTAAGAGCATATTACAACAATAAAGACAAAAACCTTAAACCTTCAGAGTTTTAAGAGTTCTTGAGCTCTACTACACTACATAAATAAAAACAGAAAATAAAATATATGTGAGCACGGACCCTCAAACGGACCCTCAAAATCTCTCTAACATATCTTCATTATCATCCTGTAAAACGATATGTTAATAACTTAATTGTGGGTTCACATAGAGTACGGGAAAACCTAAGACATAATAGAAAAAGTAATAAGATAATAAGTGTAAAAATATGTGTTATCTACAAAAATATCTAATCGGACAAAATCAATTCTCTAATTGAAATGAGAAAATTATCCAAGTTGATTACATTGGCCCAAGAGATAAGAGAGTCGTTGATGATTCGCTGCTACTATAGGTTGGCGCTACATGGAATTAAGGAGACATTCTATAAGGATGCGAGTGCAATCCGCCTCACAGGTTGCATTTCTATTGTCTAGGACACGAATTCGATTTGAATAGCTAGGGAATGACCCGTGACCAGTGTGTGAGAGCTGTCTGAGTCATCCCTGTGATTAATTGGAATCAAAGGAAAGTATTCAGCGTTTTTATATATATCCTATAATTCCGGGTTAATAATCATCCTGTAACCAAGAGAGAGCAATTCTTTTAACAACCGAGTGGCATATAGACAAGATCAGTTCTTCCATTCAATTCTGTGATTCCGAGCCATAAGTTGGCTCAGTAAGAAGATATCTTTACAAAAAATCAGTCATGGTTGACTTTGGTGATAAAATGGTAGCTGGAATCCCACGTTTTTCTCTTAATTCATTTCCAAACAATATTGCTATGTCCAATGTTTTGTCTTCAAGTAGGAAAATACAGACGGATTTTGTGCTTTTCATAGATCTACTGATAAAAATATATACAATGTTTGTCTTCGTTTTTTTCATTAGCTTCAAAAAATGTTATTATACATATTTATATATATATTATACATATTTATACATATTATACATACGTTATTATACATATTTATACATATTTATTTACATACATATTTATATATATATATGTATAATTTGCAATCATCCTTATTTTTCATATATATATATATATACATATATATATATATTTCAAATACTTCTTAATTTAAATATTTGAGTGTTGTTTCCAAGAAATAATGAAATTTAATGTTTTGCTTAAAGTTAATTCATTAATTTGAAAACATATCACTTCATTTTTAAGTTTTTCGATCAAAATATACTTTATTTTAGTAAATAAATGTTCTTTTAAGCAATTAAGTGAAAATTTAAAAGGTACTTTAATATCTCATTTTTTTCTGTATTTTAAATAATGATGTTATTTTATGATAAAGTTCCACCACTAATTCGTACTTTTCTATACCCTGGTATGGATGCACTTGAGAGATCAATTTATTTTTTTTTATTCAACCCTAACTAGAATTTTTAATTGGAGGCTGTAACATCTGAAAATGATTTTTTTTTTCTTCATATGTATCTAATTATACGAAAAGAAATTAGTTTTTTTTCTTTTTAAAACCTGATATTTATTTTATGTTAATTTTGTAACTATAATTTAAATTAGTTTTCTGTATATTTTTCATATTTTTCCATTTTGAAAATAGTTATTCTAAAATTTTAATTAAAAATATTATTGAAAGTAACTTTAGGTAATTTAAAAACCCGATGTCATTAATTTCAACATAATAGAAATATGCCTTATATACATACTCTTTGCAATTATTTTTATCTTCACATTAAATTAAATTTTGGTAATTGTTATATTTTTGTTGTGAAAAATGAAATGAATAAAATTAATGCTTTAAATTAAAAGTTGTCTTTTCTCTTAAAGAATAAATTTATAAATAATTAACTGAAAAAAGTGAAAAGATTTTATGGGCTCCCAAGAAATTCCATTAACTAAGTAAAATTTTGTTAAATGTTAGAAATGTTGGGGAAAAAGAGGAATTAGATACGAAAGTAACTACAATCTTCAGTCATTTTCAACTAATAACAATAAATTTAGTATTTGCTTCGGTTAAAATATTGACCACTTAATAGTTGATAGAAAAAAATTCCTGAGTTCACTCCAACATATCAATAAATGAGGAGTTTATTTCCACTAATATCCCTGTAAGTTGTGGAATTCTACTTTCCCCACTCTTTAAATATCAAAGAAATCAAACAGAGCATCGCAAACTGCATGCATGTTTACACCTTGCAAATGGATAATTAATCAACACTAAGGTTTGTTGCATCTTCATAATATTTAACAGAAGTATTACCAGATAAGTCTCGAGGGTATAGGCCTCAAGTAAATAGAAATGTGTCATCTATATTTCATTCCTTAGCAGTGAAACAATTTCGTCTTAGATTTTCTTCCTGAAGGAGAATGGATTTAGTCAAATGACCATGCTTAACTATTTGAGAACATTTAGAATAATTAATAACATTTTAAAACAAAATCTACAAATAAGATAAAGATATTAAGAAATAGGATGTTTTTTTTTTATCGAGTTTGGTGCTCTTTAGGTGGAAGGCTGCATCGTAGAGGATTGGTGTTGCGAAAAAAATATTCTCTATTGCAAAAGGTGCAATGAATGGTTTGCCATTATTCTTGAAACAAAATCAGAAATTCACTTTCGGACATTTATATTTAATAGGATAATTTCTTGTGTCAGGAAAATATAAAAAAAAAAGCTTTTACGTAAAATAATAAAATTTGGAAATTGGTCATGTTATTGGATAAAGAAAATCCCTTTAATTTCAAAATCTATAAATGCATAAAAATACTAAGCAAGAATGAATTGCTTCAGTGTAATCACAATTTGGATTTCAAATTTCATAGTGTAATCACATTTTTATTTTCAACATATGTGAGTGAAATCGAATTTCAAATATGGGAAAATTAATAAGAAGTGTAATCAAAATCTCCAAAGGTTTACAGAAATACAATATATATATATATATATATATATATATATATATATATATATATATATGTATATATATAATTACTTTTTCCTTTTTTTAAAACTTTTTGCGATTATTTTAAATCTTAATAATTTGATTATAGTTACCGAATAATTAAGTGTGATATGATTTCTTGATTTTAAGACTTCTTTTATGATGCACAAATATCTTTGTTTCTATGTAATGTGAATGTACAGAAATATCCTTATTTTGAATATTTAAAAATTAATGATTTTATTAAAACTCACAAATATCTAATATTAAATAGACAATCTCTTTTCTTTTAAAATTTTCTTGCAGATTTTCTTTCTAAAAACTTGTAATTTTTTAATTGTAAACTTCTTAACCACTTTATTGTGGGAACTAAGCAATCGTATTGTAATCTTAGAACCTGTTTGCATGTAAATCTTGATCTGCATTACGTGAGAAAAAAAGGGAATATCATCAATGCATAATCTGAAAAACATGTAAACTGAAGGATAGATATAGTACACCAATTTATGCAATGAGAAGTGCATTGTGTATTGGAATTGATAAAGTGGGATAGAAGGAAATAATTTGTGGAATAAACGTTTTTTTAATGTGGACACTATGTTACTGACCCTTAGCCACAACAAGGCAATAAATTGCTACTCATTTATCGTTACTTGGTGGGCACCTGTGAACCAAGTCAGGGAAGAGAGAAGAACTACTCACGTCATTCTACAAAATCCCTTTTATAAGGTGTGACACATTCATTTGTCATCGCAGGAGAAAAGACAGAGAAAGAGTGAGAGAGAAAGCGAAATGAACATCCATGCTTGAACCCAGATTCGAACATGGGACCAACAGCTTATGAGCCAGGAATGCTAACCACTCAGCCAATGCAATCAATAATAGTTGTGGTATTCTATCAACCAGAGTAGTCTTCTGGTAAATTATTTCTCTTGTGCAGGGAAAATGATCACTACTGAAAATGCAAGAACGAAGAAAATAGAAGCACTTTCAGAGGTATGGTAATCGGAATCAGAGGAGCAAGGCCGAATTACAGTGGATACACATCTAAAATCTTTTACTATGCAGCTATGGAAGCAAAATACAGTCATAAGCTATAGAAACAAAATACAATCATGTCCCAAATCGATCGAGGAACAAGGATCTAGGGAGAATCTATATATCTGTCTATGTATTTTCCTCGCATTGGGTTTTCATTAAAAAATATAAGGCATACTTTTACTATGCATAGCAAAGACGGTTGACGAAAATGATAGGTTTCAAGAGCAGCTATAGTACAGAGTGCCATCAGCATGAGTTGACCGTTGTTTCCTTGTGGTGGTAATCCAGAACCACTTATACCAAATTTTGCGTCAGTTACAAGGAATTTTTGATGTATCTAGAAGAATCATTATTCAGTGATTACCATTTCAGGACCAACATTCATAGCTTTAATTAATAAGATTGCCATTGAGTCAACATCACATATGTTTGGGTTTTCAATTGTGTGGAGATAAAGCTATGTAAACTTCGGAGTTGTTTGTTAAGAGGAGTCAGGATTTACTTCAAGCAATGACAGTTAACGTGCATGAAGCTTGTGATGACTTCATTATTTTCCCAATTCAACTGCAACTGATAAGTGCCAGACCAAGCATTACCAAGACATGATATTCGGGGTGCCATTGTCTGTGTTTGGAAATCACTGAAAATCCGCATTGTTCGCAATATGGTAGTTCAACAATACTGAATGACATGCTCCATCTGATATCACTGTCCTTTTTTACATGGGATACCAATTGTTAGCATGAGAAGGATAATGCAAAATGCCGTCAGAGAGAGTTAGCCAACACGGCAAAATATAGTTTAGTATCCAAATGCTTACCTGGCTAGGTGTCGCTCTGAATCTCCGATCAAACAAAAATGTTTAGAAAGAGGTTGAACATCATTTGCATAGGTTGTTACCACCTAGTTCAGAAAATCTATTCTTTCAAATAATTGTCAAAAATTGGACAATCATCTTTCAGGAGACAATTCGCATAATTTTTGAGTTTCTGCTCAGACACGTTGCTGAAAGTATTGTTATCAAGAGTAGCTCAATAAATTATTGAGCAAACTGTACAGTCACTCTATGTATAAGTATATCATATATATAAGTGAATATATGTATAAATAGCCCTTACTTTTGTCCCGCTGTATATTGATTTTATAGATTTTCGTTATCTTCTACACGTAAATTCCAGATAATGTATTTTTATCTAAAGAAAATTCTCCAAAAATATGATTGGTAATAAGTTAACAAATACATATCTTTATAATCGTATGATTTGTTAAGACTCGAAAAATATTCTCTTAAAAATGTTATTAACTAATTGATGAGATTTTCACAATATCATTATTTGAATTTCTTATTTCTTTTAAAAAAAAGTTATCACAGTTATTATGATTAATAATTTATTTCCTAAGCTGGAATTATTAAGGCTTCATAATTCCAGCTTAGGAAATTAAATTCTTAACTTTATTCTATCAAATTATATAGCACTATAAGTTATACATGATACCGTTTATTAAACTGTATAATTCTGATTTAACTATTCCCTGAAATTTCTATAATGAAGTACAAGGCACTCACATTGTAACGTATATGTTCGATGAATACTTTCACTGGCGACCCCGAGGTAAAATGTGACTCGAAGAAAATATTCCCAAGTTAAAGATCTTACGGAGCAGAAATGATGAAATCGCATTAGTTTCCATCATTTGATTTTTGCCGATTAATTGGCAGAACCATTTATTTCTTTGTCTCAGTTTCCATGTTCATTTAATTGAAGAGCTTATTGTGGGGGACTTTAAAGGAAACTTGTGTTAACCAGACGCATTCTACCCTTCACTAAAACTATGGAATATTATAATAGCATCTAAATTTTGCATAAAAAATATAAACTAATGGATATTAAAAGCATATTAATAAAAGTAAGATGAAATAGTAAAATTGGGTAAAGATAGTAGTTAAGTATATAATACTAATCAGTATCATAAAAAAGTAACAATAAACTTAAAATTCATAAAATAAAATTAGTTTTCATGACATTAAAACAAAGTTTAAGTGTTATTATGAATAATTTAAGAAGCTTGCAAACTTTTTAATGTATCATATTATATTGTTTTCTGAAAGATATGTCTTGAAGCCATAACTACTTGTGGTAGAGGAGGCATATTTTATTATGAAAAATATACCATTTTGAGAAGATCAAGGAAACAATTGAATTTAGTAATTTTGTTCCAAGAAGGTCAATACTCTGCGATATCATACAACTCATTTCTTGAAATGTCGTATGATATGTTTACAAGAGCTAAAATTTACCGCAAGACATCTTAATAACCTAATAATAATCCTAATAGAGTCAATAAAACATGGCTAGTTAAATAAGGTTAAAATTTTAATTTTTTATTTTTTGAAGGTGATTAATATAATTTACTAAGTTCTTATTGAAAAGTATTGATATATCAAACATTTCATTATATTAAGTGCATAGTCCTTGCGGGATTAATTATTATTATAATGCTACTTATTATATATAATCAGTAGTATAATAAATTAACAGAGTAAATTTCACACGAAATCAGTTTTATTCAATAAACAGTCAAATCGAGCAAATTGTTTTCAGTTTTTCTAATGCTGACTGAGAAATTCAGCGCGTATTTTATGTATAAATAAATCATAATAACCTGTTTTGTATATTTTGTAGAAAGATTTAAAGTTTGCAAAAAATTAATTTGGCAGTTGTGCACCCAAAAGCAAAAAACATGCATTTCATTCTTCAAATGTTGTGGGAAACCATTGAAGCAACCACTCTCTCCAAATTTTCTTTTTTTCAAAGTATGTAGTATTGACAGTGAATGTAGCATAGCATGATATTCAAAGTACATCGATGATTACTTGTATTGGAAGCAATCCATTAGAAAACGAAATATTTGGCAACCATTCCTACATTTGCAGTATCCTTTGTTATCGTCTTCACAATGGGGATATTAGTAACCAAATTGTATCACTATATTAACAGAATGAGAATCCCCCAACTTCTTAACTAATAAATTATTAAGACTACTTAGTGCGTGATAACTAAGGAAGATACTACGAAGAATGTTGGGGCGATTTAAATTCTAAAATCAGTTTGTTTAGATTTTCGTTCTGTAAAGAGTTAATTTAAAAGTTTACTCTTTTGAACGCAGTTTTATTGGTGTTATGGAAACTTTTAAGTTTTTGAATATAATAGTTCCACAGAAAATCCACATAATTACTTAAATTTTTATTGTTATATTAAAAATATGGTTCCAGGGATTACATTACTAATATGATGTGAAAAATGTGTACTATAGTAAAATATTGACTTTAACCAAACTAAAGAATCTAGCACAATTTGAGTATTAAAGACAAATAAATATAATAATTTCAACAAATGTTTTATATAGGAACTTCATACACAAAAAATTATTGCGAGAAATTACTTGGACCATTCAGCAAGTACAGTTATAACTTTTCTCTCTCTCTGTAACCGGGGAATTTTTTCAGAGAGTGATTTTTAAGAATTGCAACATTCATCCATATTTATTATACATTTGTGGTATTTCTCTCTTACTGATACATAGAATGTATCAGTAAAATGCATGCAATTAAAAACATATTTTTCCTTTTCCTACCTTGTAAGTAAAAACTGCAAACTGATAGAAACTGTTACAAGAACTCTTAGAATAATGGAAAATCTTTGATGAATTAAGGCAAAGGACTGATCCAATTTTAATATATTACCTAAGTTTTAAAAAAATTGCTTGGAATAAAAATGCAATATTTAATTTCAGATAAAAATGTGTCATAATATTTTATTAAAAATTAATAACTGAACACTCAAGTCATAATTTTTGTTAGTTTTGTTAAAAAAAAGATAATATCAAATCAAAAGATAATTTCCATGACACTGAAAAAACCGATAGAAACAAGGTGCTGCAAATGTTTCAGGGTAAATTACGGTTCCGCAAACAATAATAAAGTTTATGGCGAATAAATTTCAAACTAGGAGGAAGGAACAGCTGCTGTCGAATTAAGGGGAAGTTTTTGTTATGAGATAAAACTTTATTTAGTAAGAAGAGATTTCCCCCTTATTTTTCTACTTATCAATAAAACTGGCAGTTTTCTCAGCTGCATCTAGTAATTATAAATTTCTAAACACATTGAAATAAAAGAAATTAAAATTAGAAGTTCATTTTTAAGAATCAAAATTAATGGTAAAGAAAAAAGAATAAATTAATAGAAGAGAGAGAGAGAGAGAGCTTCTGTTAAAAATTATATTTTCAGAAAAATTTTTAAAGAATTAATTCGAATTTCTAAGATGGTTTCGGTAACAATGTATCTTTTCCCACGAATATTACTTGTATAATTTAATTTGTCTATGTCATATCTAATTTGGCCAAAAATACTGTACACATGCTTAGTGATTTCTGTAAAATACATTCTAATTTGGCTTAAATTTAGTTACTATAATAATTGAAAGCTATCATTCAATTATGAAATATAAGAGGAAATAATAAAAATCGAAATAGTTTTCAACAGAAATTACGTGAAATATCTCTTATTTCCGCTTTTTTTTATTTAGTTATACTATCCAGTTACTTTATTTATTTTGTAGAATTTAAAATTTTTTATGGTTTTTAGAGTGTACGCATAAGGAAAACTCCCATAATTCATTATTACGAATATTTCTAAATCTCCCAAATACCATCAATATTTAGATATTCAGCAATATTCTTATCAGCTTTATTAAGCAAGTTAGATGTATTAAGTAATAACATACCTTTAAGTATTAGTAAACACTAAACAGTAAGTAAAATAATAATTATAAAGGTTAAATAACTTTCACTTCTTTAAGCACTATATTTTAATTTATTTTACTTACTTTTTTTAAAGTGAAGTAAAACTGCCGACGCAAGAGCTTTGAAAGTTATATAAAAAATGGAAAATGCTACTTAGTGTGTATGGATTTTTACTATGATTCACTTAACAATAAAGTTATTATTATTATATATATATATATATATATATATATATATATATATATATATATATATATATATATATATATATATATATATATATATATATATATATATATATATATATATATATATATATATATATATATATATATATATTTAACTGATTGCCGACTGATGGCTGATTGGTTAGCTCTTCTGACTTCTGCACTGTGGGTTCGAATCTCGTTTGGGGCATGGATGTTACTTTCTTTCTCTTCTTCTGCGATGATGTATGAACGTGATCCACCCTATAAACGGGTTTGTGGTGGATTGGCGCGGCCAACGCTTCTCGCCTCCGTAACTTCTTTTACAGGTGCCTGCTAGGTAACATCAAATGAAAAGCAGTGTCTGGCTTAGGGTTCATCACCCAAGTGCCCACCATTGGAAAAAAAATATTCAACTGATTTAATGTGTTTGTTTTTATTTTTGTCTTTAAAGTTCAATTCATCCAATTTAATTCAGTTATTGTACAGATCCTTTCTCTCTCAGATCTCCTTTTTACCTATAATGTGCCTGTTAATTTTTATTAGCATTAGTTTTCATCTCAATTTTTCTTGTTCTAACGGCATATTTTGGTATACATAGTCATACCTGTGTTAGTATGTCATTAAGATGCATTTCTTTGCATTCATCATTGCATTAATTCTCTGAGTGGTATAATTTTTCTATTGATTTGAAGTATATGGGTTTAGAAAATTTGAACTTTTGTAAGAAACCATGTTTTGTACAACACTCCACGAAGCATGTCCTTGCAAGTATTAGTCTCCTTTTATGTTTGCTGTATTGTGTTTGTAATGCATCGGATTACTGTTATTCAGGATTTGGTTTCTGTATAAAATGAAATAGTAACATTGATTTTAAAAACACGTTTGTGTTATACAAAAGAAGAAGCCTGAATCGCAAATACTAATATTTTTAAGAAATGATAGTGTTAAAATAGGTTTTCAACCTTTTGCTTTTTTTATTAGATACTTTCCATTAATAGTACTAAGAGCTCACATCTAAAGGATAAAAGAAAAATCATAATTATTTTATACTTTTATATTCAAAATAAAAATAGGACTGATTTAGAAATTTTTTTCTTTGAATACTGTGTGTCAATAATTTGATAAAAATATTATTTGAATTTTCAGATTTCAACACAATTTGTCTCTCCATATAACTGAATCTGATCAAAGATGTTGCTCTTTAGTTTTAAAACATATTTGATTTATAATGGTAAACGTATATTTATAATTCTTATAAGAGTTACTGCAGCAAATATTTTGATATTTTCACAGATTGTTCACATTTAAAGTATAAAAAAAAACAGATTAAAATTTGAAAATTTAATTACACTAAATTTTTTAACTATTTTTTTAAAATCTAAATTTAATGCTTAATAGAAATGTCAAAAATCATATGAAAAAGTTAGCCCTATTTATCACAAATGATTAAAGTAATTTGATTTGAAACATAAATTTGTTTCCATTTTCCATTTAAAGACTGAATGTTCAAATTTTTTCATATGGATTCCTTTGTTAAAGCATGTTCACTGCTATCATATTTGTACCATTTTTATTACAATGTACACAGAATTATCAAAATTACTAGATTTATAAAATATGTAAAGTTACACAAATAGCCAAAACTTTTTTAATAAATTTATCACAAGAAAGCTTATATTCACATTTAGAAGACTTCGAACGAAGTACAGCTTTTTAAAATTTTCCCAAACTTATCATATCTTGTTACAGAGAAATTTTGTGAAAAATAATTTAAATAAATAATATCACTTTATTTACTGTATTAAATAATAAGTTCTTAGCCCCATAATATCATTTAAAATAAAATCTTTATTCAAATCAGCTTGATAAAATTACAAAATTGAATCTTGCTGCGTAAAAATGCTTCAAAAATTGAACTTGCCTTCCTTAAAGCTTGCTTTCTAATTTTCCTTACAACCAAATTCTCTCTCTCACAGCTTTGATAACGTATAGTAAACAGAAGTTTTTACCATCTCCAGCGTTTTGTTTTTTCAGAGAGAACTTTTGCAAATCAATTTGTCGTATTTTGAGATGTCAACCCAAGAAGTGGGCAGAAAGCGAAAAAACAAAATTCAAACTCCCATTGTTATAGTTCGAATATGGGGCCTTTCATTCTGGATATCATTGTAACACGACAAATCATTCAAAGTTTTGCAAAAGATAAATAGTATTAAAATAAAATATCCCCCCCATTATGTTATATTCCCCCACTCACCTACTGAGCAACCCTTAGCAAATTACTTCCAAACCTTACCAAGCATGAGCTTCAAATATTTCGGTGTTGGTCATAGCTCATGTGCATCATGTATACATTACTCGACTTTTAAACGGGTGTTTCTTTGTTACATAATGAAGCATAATAATTTATAAATCTCCTTCATAGCCATGTTATTTTTAATTTTGTGTTTTTAGTTAAGTATATATTTTAATTGCTTCTAATTAATAATTGAAATACACATTAATTTAAAACTACTAATTACATGCTATTCTGTGCTGCTTCAAAATTTTATCCCTTATTTGAAAATCAATAAAAAACCATGCCACTTTTTGTTATAGTGATCTCATTATATTCATTTTAATTACAAAAAATTCTGTTTCTAAATACTTCTGGAAAGAATATTCGATCACGAAATTTTAATGCATTTTTACATTAAGAAAATAAATTTGCATTATTTTACATGAATTTCTCTCCTGTCATTCTTAAAAAATTCTTTTATATTTAATTGCTACTTTAGTACTCATGTGCAAAGAATTCAATGAATAATATGCTGATAACAAACAACTAAAATGAGGAAAATCTCTGTATTGACCACACAAATAATATTGCATTATTTTAATTGTTACTTTAATTTTCATTCTCAAAGAAATTAATTTGCTTAATGAAACTATGGAAATGGTATGTTTCAAAATATCGTCCATCTGAATAAAGCCAACCATTAATAATTCCTTGTAAGTTTTCTTTCGTAAACATAAATTTTAATTCATTCATTCTATGATATAATACAAGGAGTTATAAAATAAGAGGATGCGTACAATAGGATTCGATCATTAGATTATAAAGTTTTCATTTCTAATTTTTAATGATTTCCGGAGTTTACAAAATATTTATATATTGCGTACATTCTAATTAAATATTTCTACACCTAAAGAATTGCTTGAAAACAATTTCATTCTAAATTCAGAAGAACAAATTAGTCTCATTGCATAAAAGAGAGAATTTGACATCTTAATTTTAAGCTATACATTGCGAAAGACATTTCAAGGCAAAAAGAAATGATGACAATCATAGGTGTAAAATCTTTATGACTCATTTTGTGTTTTGTTATAACTGAACAAAGAAATGTAAAGTAATGTTATTGAAGTGTTAATTACTTTGCTAACTTTGCGTGAATAATTTGTTATAAAAATATGAAGTAATGTCATCGTGGATAGTTATGTAATATTTCTTCTAGTTCAAGCTTCAAAAACCTCTTCATAATAATTTTTATAATTCGAATAATTTTAAACAATATTTAGTTAATATATTTAATCGGATTATTATTCATTAATAGTGTTCAAACCACAATAACATTAAATTTTTTTGTAAATTTTTAACAGTATTTAATTTAAAAGGAAAATAATGTAATTTACCTCGAATATAGAGTATCTTGCCATGAGATTTATTCTCAATATTTGACGTAGATACAAATTGTCCTAGTGTACATTGTCCTAGTGTTAATATTTACAAAAATGTTTTCATGTTAAATGTTTCTCGTCACCTAGAAATACACTCTTCGGTGTAGAGTGTCCCGAGTTCGATTTCAGCCACTGTTGGAAAACGGGAGATGGATGATGCGCTTCTGCTTTCACATCTGTCAGGATGGGAGTTTTCTGGGTTTTCTCCCTTGGTATATGTGAATACGGCCCACTATTTATGAAAAGTTCCCTTCGTTGGCAATTTACGCGTTGTATATTAAACGACCTTTGACCGTTTGGCTGTCACTACGTTGTGTCGAAGTGATGCACAGAACTGGTAAAGACAAATGAAGCTCTTTTCATAAAAGTCGTCTTCATTAACTCAGATGGTGCGCCTCATTTTACTTATCGAAGGAGAATTGGAGTTGTCTTTGTTCAATTTCAGGGTATGATTAAATAAAATATGGATTAACCTAATTAAATAAAATATGGATTAACCAACCTGATATATTATGGAAAAGATTCTGGATTAATTTAATTAAAATAATTACGCTTCACATAGGAATTTCTACAAAAGGAAAGTAAGTTCGGAACACCATGGTAATTTTTTAAATTTATATCACCAGCATGTTTAAATATTTTCAAGAACATATTTAAAATATGGGTTTATCACATAAGGTCTTATAACGAGTGCTATTTTAGTCAAGTGTATTTAAAACGGATCTCGACAACCATGCAATATTATGTTCATGGAACTAAATTATTAAATTTTTATATATTTATCAGTCACACTAAAAGATAATAATTTTCTCCCTCAATGCGAACCACTAATATCTTACTAGGTTGTCCTTTTGTTTTTTTACCTTCATGAGATCTTAAACTCTAAATGTTGTCTCCATATTTAATTTTCTAAGCCATTAATATTCAAAACGTTATCACTAACACGTGTTTGTAGATGGTTTCATTCATTTACATTTTTATCACCTTTTAAATGATAAAGTTCCTTTTATTTGAAGTTAACCAATTATGAAGAAAGTTATTCCTAAATAAATTCAAGCATATAAATTTAAGACGCAGTATTTCATTTTAACATAAATGTTATCTATGATTATCGGTATTAAAATATATGTAAAAAGAAAATATTACATAATGGATTAAATTTTCATTACCTAAAGTAAAAAAAAATGATACTTTATGAAGGTGCTTCTTAACAGAAAACTGTAATGTTTCTTTACTTTTACTTGACTTTTGAAAGCATTATATTTAAGTTTATCGTCTGAAGTTGAACTTCAGCTAATGTAAATAAAAAGTTAATTGTTATACAACAGAATAAAAAGCTTGCTCTAAAATATCTCTGAAGGTTCATTTCCTTCATACAAAATTAAAAGTGAAATACCAAGGGTAAAAATGGAGTTACAATTCTGGATTGTGTCACAGCTAAGTGACTAAAAGCTTAAATGAAATGGACAATTTACATGTGAAAAACTATAGCTATAAAAATGTTCACAAATAGAAAGGTGATTCCATAAAACTTTACTACTTCATTTTTAATAGTTTTATAACTTTAGAAAATTATTAAATTTTTTTTTTTAAATTTACCTGCTTGTAATAAATATATCCTACATTTTTGCACAAATAAGGGTAGAATGAGCATATTTTCAATGTAGTTTATTTCTTTTTAAGCTCTAAAGCAGTCTTTTCTTTTAAAGAGTGTAATAAAGATATATTTCAATCAAGCTATTTTTCTACGCAAATACTTTTTATAATAAGTGAAGACTACGAAATTTGTTTTGTTAAAATCATTAGTAAAGAAAATAAACACAGTACAGCTATCATTATTCACATAATTGGGAAAGTAATTTGACAACATGCATTTATATATCTATTTGAAAAGTAAACCTGTATGTCAAGCTCAAAATAGTTTTAAAGAAAAAATAAAGAAAATTAAATAAAAAAAAATAAGAAAAAAAATAAAAATAAAGATATAATTTCGAGATCTCTTTTTGATCATTCCTCCATTCCATGCAAAATATATTCATTTTACCACAAACAATAAAAACACATTAATAAAACCAACTGCTTATATTTTATTTTCATTTTGAGAAATGCCCAATTAAAATGATTTTTTGAATTGTGGACACAAAACCCACGCTGATTAATAATGAACAATGGGATCTTTTAACGAAATAATGTGTACAAAATACATTAATTTGTAGCGTTTCGAGAAAGGTTTCATATTAGTAAGCTTTTTCAGTTGGTTTGGAGGTGAAAATATTCTGCGACTGAAGTTGGTAATTATATATATATATATATATATATATATATATATATATATATATATATATATATATATATATATATATATATATATATATATATATATATATATATATATATATATATATATATATATATATATACATAAGATATCTGGTGTGTTCGAAATGGATATTTAATTTTTCTTATAAATTCTTATAATTTTTAAATAGCATAAGCACTTGATTCGATAACAATGAATGAAAACATTTATTCTTTAACAATTATATACTGATATAGTAAGAGTTTCAAATAGAAAATTTAAAATTTAAATAAAATATCTAAAATTAAAATTGATTGACTAGCAGTTGCTAAAACTTAAGAGAGAAGTTTAATAATCATAATTTATGTCAAAAATACCTAAAATAAATAAATAAAATTCTCACTATGTGTTCACGTTTACCTCGGATCAATCATGATGAATAGACTAATATAATACAGTTCTATACTGTCACTTATACTGTGTGTTGTATTGCGTAATACTGCTAGGATTTACTGCTTACTACTTTCCAGGATGAATTTTCATCCATCAAGTGTAATACTTATATTGAAAACATTAAGTGCCAAAACTTACAAATACTCACTCAGACAAAATTTCTTGGTAAAGTTGTCTAATCCTATCTGCATATTGTTTAGTAAGTCCTTGTGTTTTTTTCTTTAAAATTTACGGTACTCCCATACTCAGTTAGGTTACAATACTAAGAATGTTCACAAACAATGCATTTCTATTTTTTCTCATGACGGGTTCATTGCATTGAATAATAGCATTCATTCATACCATGGATTTATTTCTTTTGTAATTATTGCTTAGTCTTTCGGAGTTAATTCTCTTCGTATTTGTAAAAAAGGTATCAAGACATTGCTTTCGAAAATTAAAATGGGTAAAACTTAAGGAACCATTATTCTTTTCTATAACTGAGTTTTCTCAATTTTTCATTGATTTACAATACTGAGTTAAAAAATGCGAAATTTACATCGACACGTGAAGTGCTTATATATATATATAAATGAATTTTATAAGGTAAACTAAAAATAACACTCCCTCTAGATATTATATTCTCTTCCAACAGTTTTAAGGAGATAACATTTTTCAGTGGGATAATTATCATTTTACGGGTTTTTTAATGTTCATAGAAATTAATGTAAGTTAAAGTAAGGAGTTTTGAAGTGGAAATGTTAAAAAAACGACGAAAAATCATTAAAAAAACTAAGAATAAGATTCAGGTATTTTATGGACTATATTAAAATTCATCGTTTTGTTAAATATATTCTGTGAAAAAGATATTTTATCTCTTTCTGTGTGTGTGTGTGTGTATCAAGAATTTTTTCAAGCACAATAAATGTTTAAAGGCTTTATTTTCGGTCTTATGTATTGGTGGCCATAAATTATTTCTTAAGGTAGATAGAAAGAAGGAAAAAAATGTAATAACAAAATTCGGAAAGTAACACAAGGCTTATGAGGAAAAGATTGTTTAAAAGTGAAAAGCGAATAATTGCCCATCACGTTTGAAATGTTGACATTTCACACATACGGATTTTCCCGGTGTTTGAGCAGGGTTTTCCAAGCAAGGCCATAGAAAATCTGCTTCTTTCACTTCAAGTAAAAAAATTTTTAAGAAGTTCAGATTTATGTTTGGAAGAAATCGGGATTTTAATGGGTCTGTTACAGTATTACAGCTAATGTATAAAAACAGAGTAAATATAAATTTTCAAAGAAATACTTTTCTAGCATTTTAATTTAAAAGAAGTTAGATACCCAATATTTTTTCTTTATTTAAGTTCAAATAAAGTTCAATCAAGGAGTTGAAATTCCTTAACTTTCATCTAGTTAAATTAATAGGTTAGAGGCGTTAATATTTATAGGAAATGAGAGAGAGGGAGGGAGAAGTCACCCAAGAATACATTTAAACGTGTATTTCCAAATTTTCTTTATCAAAATAAATCCATAATGAAATAAATTAATTTATTCAGTATTAAAATTAATACGGTAAATCTAAAACCTATCATTAAAAATGAAGAATCATACTTCATAATCATGTTTATTAAGTGCTAAATAAAATTAACAAAGGTATTAAACTCAAAAATTATTCTCAAAATAATACTTTGCTTATGAAAGTAATTAAATTCACCTATAATAAATATGGTATGGTATATAATGAATAATAATATATAATGGTATAATTTTTTAAGATCCTTTTTTGCAGATAAGAGTCTTGAAATAACAAAAAATTTATATAATAAAAAAGCAATTCATGCATTATTTATAATATATGTTTAAATTTTATAAATTATGAAAAAAATCATTTAATTATGTTTCAACATATTTTGTCCTTAAAAGGGTTTGTAAAGAAAGCATAATTATTGATCTTAAAACAAATAAAGTTTATTTTGTGTAAGACAATGAAAATGTTTGATCCTTCAAGAGATTCTAAATGTGTGTTTCGCGATTTTAAAAATGAAATATTCTTATACATAAGAAATTTCTACAGTCATTAAACAAGTACCGATTAATTTAGTTTCAAAATTTTTAATTCTTTATTAAATTATATCATAATATTAAAGTTACATTAAATTAAATATACATATTGCATCTTATTACAGAGTAAATACCATTTTCACACTCACGAATGTTTAAAACTGCAGTACACTTTCCATAAATACTTCTGCAATTATGTTTAGTTTTAAAGTTAGAATGAAATAAAGAGCAAGGATTATGAAAAATAATCAAGAATATGTTTAGAGAGACCAAAATTTTGATAATTCCAAATAAGAACCATAGTATGGAAGTAATGTTAATTCAATTTTTATAAGATAATGTGATGTCGTAAAAAGTCAAATTAGAACAATACTTTTTACCCCAGAATGAATTTGGCGAAATTTAAACTGATGAAAAGTACTAGATCGACAAAGTAACATTGCATACTTTTATATATAATCTCTTTTATAAAAAAATTCATTCTTTTATTAGATAGATTCTGTATATTTATATAACTGATGTATATTGTATAAGTTATATGTCTTAATTTAAATACTAATTATTCAGAAAGCAACCAAATGAAATCAGTTGCATTGAACTTTACTGAAGTAAATTTCTATATCTTTTAGCTAAACCAATCAAAGTATAACACATATAATATTTTAAGCACATTCTAATTTTCAAGAGAAAACCTTTCGTTTTGCATACTACGATCAAAAATCTCATCCATCCAAAAAGATCTTGTGTTTCAAATTTCCGCAGAAGATTCTCCTAGCTCCACCCTTTACGCCAAGGATAACTAAGAAGAAAAGATCATTTGATTGCCGTCATTTGTCTCACAAGGTAAAATAGGTATTCCAATCTCTGTTTTGATTTTTTTATTATTAAGTATTAATTTATTACTATTTTATTTTTCTTGGATGCTTAAATAATTGTTTGGAAAAAATTTTATACGTTATTTTCGGACATTATCACCTATATTGACATAATATGAATTCAATTTTTCATATTTTAGATATATTCGGATTAATATTTAGGAAATTTATAAATGAACTCTTTCTCACTAAATGCATAAAAATATTTTTCTTACAAGGGTTTTATTAATATGGGTACAAATAGCAACTACAATCAGAGACTCGGAGAAAAAATGAATGTAAGATAAGAAAATAAACATATTCTATCCTGAAAATTATCGTAAGTGTAAATATGAAATTAAAATAAAAGAAAAAATATTAAATTTGTATGTCCATGCATATCATTTTCTGATATGTTCTGGGTTTTATTGTATTGGAAAGGAAGAGTACAATTCTCTTACCCAGAGAAGGTAGGGTGTTCAATATCGGACCCCGTAAAAGACCCTCGTCTTGAGAAATCACTTCAATCTCACCAAGTATGTGTACGTACACGTCGTTTAAATAGACGTTTCTAACACAGATATCATTCTCATAACATGATCGTGGTTCAAAAATGTGAGGTGATTTGCAATGTTTAGTGACTGAAATCATACTAGAAATCACAAACTTACAATGAAATTCAGATATGCACTATTTTATGATCTTATTTTAGAAAGCTTTTATAATTATCTGTATTTTTAAGATAATACTGAGTTGAAAAGTTTCAAAATAATACTGAGCTGAAGTTCAAATAACAAGGTATATTATGTGTGATTTGAAAAATATATAAAGGGACAAGCTATATGGGAAATCAATATGACTTCTAGAGTAGATACTATTGATTATTGAATAGAGATTAAGGAAAATATACAGGGAGAGAATTAATAGATTTACTAATAAGTATTATACTTTCTTCAAAAGAATTTCAAGCACATTTTTTTTACATTTTGAAAAATCAAAGTTTTTTTGAAAAACTACTTTTTATAAAATAAAATAAATATATTTAAAATCAGTACGATAAAAAATGTAATTAATTATTATAAGATAAGGATATATTTCACTCACCTAAATAGTGCATATAAATATAGATATGCACAATTTGGGAGAATGAAGTATCAGCAAATTTATGTAGAGACGTAGATTTTTGAGTTGGGGGAAAACTTAATAGATTGCATTAAAAAATGAAATTATGTTTACATTTTATGTTTATTTATTACCATTCTTTGAGGAAAAATTTAAATTATTATATACGTCAACAAAATGTTCGTATTCATAAATAAATTTCATGAGTGATTTCATATACAATATTATATATAATTTTACCAAATTAAATATTTCACATAAGAAAGATAAAAACGTTTAACGTTGTAAATCTCATCATATTATATTTTTCATAAGTATTCCATTTCAATGTGTGAATTCTTCTGAGGGTTGATAGTAAAATAATAGATTGTTATAAATCTAAGCAAACATTCTGAGTATTATTAGGAAAATGGATTTTTCTATAATTAATAATTAATAGGCAGTTATTCTCGACTATTTATTAAAAATAACACCATAAAGGAAATCAAATTAAAGTAGTTATTTTATTGCATGCAAACTATATGACATGAAAACAAATTAATTAAATTTGCTTAGAATTTGGCAGTTTAAAAGGGTGTGAAACTATGTGAGAAACAGTTTTCAACTCTTACAGATGAAACGTCTCTTACTCGGTTAGGCTTGGAGTCGAACGGAGCTACGATGATGAAAACGGAACGCATTATGTGTTGTTTTGCTCTGTGCCACATTTCACCTACTGTAGAAGCTAAAGAGGATTGGCGAATAATAATTTGCAATCCATGTGCAGATGTTTTCATTTGGTGAGAGGTCTGGAAACAATGGAGGCCAGGACAATAACGTAATAATTTCTGTATTGATAAAAGTAACATGTTTACCGTCGTGTTCTTACATTATCTTGATTAAAGAGAACGTTTCGCAATCATCGAAGACAGAGAACAACCAACAGTCTTATGAGGATAGAACTATCCGATTACAATCACTAATTACAAACTGATTCACTCCAAATTAGAGAAATCTTGTAACCAATAGATGTCAGTATTGTCACATCAGGTGAGGGTTCCTATGATGATATCGAGTAAAACCAGGAAAGAAGCATTCTCCTCGAAGCTGCCCGTCACTTACACGGCCATCAGATTGCTGCTGGCTAAATCGGGATTCATCTGAAAAGACGACATTTGAAGTTATGGTGATTGTAAGACGTTTTAATATCCACTGCTTAAATTGTTCTCTGGAGAACTTTCCATAGATAACGGATCGCATGCAAGTGTCTCAAGTGAGGAAACTCACAAGCTATCCCCCGACAAATGTGCAATCAAATGGCAGAAGCTCAGAATCTATCTATCTGTTTAACAGTTGCTGGGATCCAATCCGGGACATTTCGCTCTAAAGAACGCTGTCTTACCTTTAGGGCCTAGGGTACGGTAAGTCATACGAAAATACAACATTGTGCCACTTCTCTGACTAGCTTTGTCGTAGAGAACACTACGGTACTCTGGTGTTCCCGTTGCTCTATGCTGCATCATCCAGAAAAACCGAATTAACGATTGCCCTGCAGAGATTCCGTCAACGTATAAGAGTCCGAAAATCATCACACTGTATTAACTGATACTGGAAGTGTTGAAAAAATACTCGTTTCGTTTGTAATGATGAGTGATGTACTCATATAACATAACAGACGTCCTCTCAAACATTAATACTAGAATTGTGCTGTGGCATGCCGTTCAATATGACCCTCATCAACCCAGCGATTTCATATTCGAATGACACTAGTTGGATTTCATTCGGTGTTACTGGCAATATCACTGAACGATAATTAATACTCTTGACAGGGACAAGGATCATGCCTCTAACGAATTCCGACACTTGTTGGTAAGCATTTCATTTTCTTATTCGAAGCCTAAGAGGGTATTCTTAGAAAACAGTCCTCTCGCAAAGTGATTTTTGAATAAGAAATTCTTAACACAAATTTTTTATACAATACTTCTAGATGTCATTTGTCGTTTTGTGTTGTCTGAATGCGATGGAATGCCAATCATTCGAATGCTCTGAACACGTATTGATTTTAAAATACGTGAAATTTCCTGAGGATACTATTTGATGGGCAGATCGGTATAATAAGAATGAGCAATTTCAATTGTAAAAGAAAAGTACATGTTAACTGATGTTGCGAACAGTAAAATTACATATTCAATTTCTTTGATTTTGCATATATTTTGTTAATTCTGAATATTGTATGACGAATCAGCAAGATCATAATCTTTACTTTTCTAATATATTATATACTTGATTTTATAGAATGATACATGAGATATTGCATTCACATGTATTTACATATATTTAATTTGTGGGAAACTACGTTTCAATTATTTCAAATTATATTTTAAGTAAACGAGGAATAGAATAAAAGTTTTTTACTCTAGATTACATATGACATCATACTTCAAATATCTACTCTCAAAATTTTTCTCTCTCTTCATATTGCTAATTATATAAAAACATTTAATATTTTTCGAATACATTCATGTAATTTTCGTTATTTTAAAAATGCATAACTCTTTATACTATTATTTGACTATGCATAATGACACCAATGAAATTGACGAGTACTACCTTTTAAACTTCTTGCCATATTTTCAATTTGAACTTCATTAAAGTTCTTATACTTTTATCTAAGTTTTTTCTCCGATGAGTATAATAAATTATGAAAGAATTATTAGTCCTAAGTTATGGTAAATGATGATAAATTCATTTTTGAAGTTTTTAAATTAATTATCTTTATTTTTTTCTTATTTAATTAATTAAGATAAAAATGACAATTAAAATAAGAGGATGTTGTTTTCAATTTCAAATTCCAGAATTAATTTATTTTTGTTTGATTTTTTTGGTTTTGAGCTTTGTTTATTGTAATTTTGTATTTCCATTAAAAAAATTATATTAATTAAATGTGACAAATTTATGATATTTTTTTATTTCTTAAAACTTTTCTATGACCATTTTAATCAAATATTCAAAATTTTTTAATTGATTGATTTTGAGATTAAGGATTGCAACTTTTTAAATTAATGATTTTTTTATGATAGTTCTATTGTTGGCATTTCACATATATTATTGCTTTCCAAAGGAGTTTTTCAATGACATTTCCACATGCCACAAAATGAGGAATACGGAAAACTACTCTATCTGAAACAAATACATGTGAAAACCAAAAAAAAAGTCAATGCCCGTTGTCATAAAATGAGGGCGCTTCGCGCCTCTGATGCACATGTCCGAGGTTGGATTCTGGGGCTGGACAAATTTGGCTAAATTTTTTATCCCTTCTATGGAGTGATAAACTAAGACCCAAGCACTTTTGTGAACAAAACACTGGGAGTTTCGCGTTAAGTTGACCATCTAACGGGGAAATGTGCTTTGCACTCTAGCGATCTCGTCGAGGAAAAAAAAATGGGCATTTTAGCCTTCCCAGAGACTGGCTATCATACGGGTTTCTTTTTTTCTTAAGAAAAATATCATCCGAATTTCATTTATCAACGTGGTTGTGATCATGAACCTGTTATCTTTCACTATAGAGAATGCAATCATACCTCTAGTCACGGAGAGCGATATTACTCTCAATATTTTACATCGCAAAGTAGACAGCTTAAAAGTTGAAATTAATTGTAAGATATCTCTCTTTAAGCATCTATTGACTGTCTCACTGTGACCGAATGGCATAACATCACTCATTGGATATAAGGTACCTTGTTCGATCCTAGTGTCCACTGAAAAACGGGAGAGGGATGTTGTGCTTCTTTCTTCTGAATTCATGCCTGTCGAAGTGAGTACTTGGAAGTTTTTCGAGATTTCTCCTTTGCGAAACGTGAGTACGACCAGCTATTTAAAAAAAATCCTCCCAGAAAGCAATTTATTCATAGGATGCTAAGATCCTCACAACGGTCTTCAGCCTTCCGTAAGGAATTTCCATAGATCGTGGGTCATATTCACGAGTTGCAAAGAAGGAAACCAGGAGAATTTTCAAGCACACCAATAACTAAAGTAGAATACATATTTTCATTTCATATGATTTATCATTAATGTACAAGTAATGTCTTTTCTAATTAATCACTTATTAAGATTTAAGAGCAAATATAAGAATGGTTTTGTCAAGAACATAAGAAATCAATTCATTTAAAAAGAAGGTTTAATTTCCATAGCCAAAAATGATAGAAAGTTGACTCTATTTCAGAACCTGTTGCCTACAAGATAGCCAATTTGTACACAAAGATTTTTGAAGAAAACATGTATAACACGTGAAGATCACTAAAAAAGCATAGCTGCTTTTCAGTGATTGTTTGTAAGAGAAATGTTGCCAATGAGAAAAAATGCCTGAGTCAATTAACTATATCATTTTCTTCCTTTATGAAAAATAAATTAGATTGAACAACTAAAATCTATCGTACCTTGTCTACGCCAAAATCCGACTGAGTGCTTGATGGATTTTAGATTCGCTATCTTATTTAACTATTTCACCTTTTATGGCTAAAACTGAGTTTTTTTGCCCTATTTCCTTTTAGGCATTGAGAATTATTTCTGAATAACTACCGGGAAAAGTAAAGTTAAAATTTGGTAATCAATATGCAGTGAGAGAGCAGAGGAGGAGGATAAAGTTCTGAGAAATTGTAAGGGTCTAATCTCTCTTCTGGGAATGGAAACAATTCTCAGTAGTTTAGGAAATAAGAAGGATAATCTCCACTTGGTACAGAGCAAAGATGTTCTGACACACATCTGATGACGGAGCAATAGAAAACTTCCACTGTTTATAAGAAGAAATGAAAAAAGTTCCTTTACTGGAATTTATTGAATCAAAATGTTTAATTTCCGCCATACTGTTTTTATTATTATATTATTATTTGTTCAGTATTTCATTAATATTCATTTTTGGAAATTAATTTCAATAAAATTATATTGATTGAAATCTATTTCCAAAATGCAATCTTCAATGAAATTGTTCAAATTTTTATTAATTTACTTATATTTTCATAAAATTTGAGTAATTCCTTAGTAATTTACTGTATGATGAGCATATTAATTAAAATTTAATGATAAATTGATTTATTTTAATTATTAAATTTCACTATTGATTTCCATAAAATGAAGATTTAGTGAACTTTGAGATTTATGTCAATATATTGTTTGAACTTAATATATTCCAATTAATTTTTAATACAGTTATTAATATCCGATAGATGTGGAATTTCAACAATGTAAAACATATCCTAAAATTGCTGAAAAATTATGGCAATAAAATCGTTATTGAAGAACTTTTTAACATTATTAACACATAAGAAAAGAACAAAAAACCAAAATAAAAAGTTACAAAAACGCTATTACATACAACTACTTAGGATTTGCTTCTTGATGAATGATTTAAATGTTATGACTTGGAATCCTTTCCTAAAAACTGCTGAAAAATTTCAACATATTGTTTTTTACTCATTGTAAAAATATGTAGCTTAAACATTTTCTAGTCATCCACCTGTAACTATACAATCTGTCTTCTTAATACTCATCGCTTTCTCGGCACAGGATTAGATTCAATTTTAGGAATAATTTTATAGGAATGCGAAATAAGCCAAATGCTCAGTTTATAAATTTACATTAAATCTATTTAAAATATGACATTGATTGAAACTTCTCGCATGCGTTTGAGAAAATATAAGTTGGCAGGGTACAAATTTAATTAAGTTACTTAATTAAAAAAAATTCTCTTTGATTATTCTTTAAAATTTAGCTTTGAAATGAAAATATGAAATTCATAAAAAATCAATTTCTATGCAATGTAAAAAATAAATAAATAAAAAATAAAAAAAACGTAAACGTCGAAAATTTATATTAACGTTATCCGTCGCACCATGATGTATGCTGTCAAATCAGGGGACTGTGAATTCGTTTTGAATAGCTTAAATATCTGGTATCTATTAACCGTGAATTTCGAAAACATGGAACCGTTAGAAGTGATCGCTGGCAAAGGAAAAGGAAATTATTTCCTGTGAGCTATTTATATTTTACGTTTTCCTGACATCAATACTTTTAAAAGAAGGATGAAGGAAATTCTCCTGACTATACCCGCTTCCTTTAAATGGGAGATTTTGTAAAAAGTATTTCCTCTTAAAACAGTGGGACACCAGTTGCGTTACAAGTTTGGATTTTTGTATCAATCGATACGAAACAGATGCAGTAGGAATAAAGAAGAAACAAAGCATTGCAATATATTTGAAACCATGATCCAGTAGATCTTAAATAAAAAATATGCATGAAGGATTGGGATGGGAATATCGTAGATTACAGCTTTGTACATTGATTCTGTCTTGTTTATTTATTCATTTCTCTCGTTTCCGACTCCACTAACTGGCGACCTTAAATTTAGCCAACTCTTTTGTTGTCTTGTCATATTGCAAAAATCATCCCCAGAGCAAAGCACTCTCCGAAATTCCACTCTACACCAATGAAGGGACATAACAAAATCCAAACCTCTCAGCAATATAATCCTCTTTTGTATCACACAAATTCCCAACATAAGACTTTTTTTTATAAAATTAGTTTGGACTTTTTTTATTTTATTGCGTTTATTTTACTATACTTGTTATCTACGTGTTTCTGTTGACAAAGAATAATAAAGGCAATCAATTTTGATCTATGATCAGATGATAGTTTTAAAACCTAGGCTGGCACTCATGATTTACATACGCATAGAAATTATGGGACATTACTTACACACAACAGGCTTGATTTTTCGAAAGTGTGCCATTCCTAGTCCATTCTTGTGCGGAGATCATCGGAGGAGTTAGGTATTAAACTTGCTACCTTCTGGACTGGGGGATTTTGGTTTTCTTCATTATTCTATCACAGTCAGGCATGCTTTCTATCTCCTTTTTTATAAAATTTATTAATTATTTCAAATTTTTTATATCTTGTTTACTATTTTATTATATAATTACAACTACTTTTAATTCATTTTTAATATTTGCAATGAATTATGACCTTTCAATTTAAATCTCCGTTTAAACGAGTTTAACACGCGCGCGCGTTTCCGTTATCATAATCATTTAACTTTCCTATTATGTCATGTTTCATAGTAAGTTAGGATCAACAGTTTATGTTAAAGTGCAGCTTAATTTATATATAAAAAAATAAGTGAGAATCGTAACATAATAAGATTTATTTGTTACGTATTAATCATATCAAGATATATTTTTATACAGAAGATACACTTCAATGATTTTTGATAAACCAAGCTGTGTGTATAAGTATACATTTCTGATAAGAGATAATTTTTAGAAACATTTTTATCTTCTAATAAGAAGAAATGTTGCAATTTTCAAGAAAGTGAATAAATGACAATTATGAAAAAACGTTTTCATACAATCAAATCACTATTATAAATAACATTTATAGATTAAAATAATACAAACTTCTTTTATATGCAGAATAAATCTCACTTATATTAATAGGTATTATTTGAATACCTAGGAGCTATTCCTACTAAAATGCAATTATATATCGGAATATAAATTTCTAGATTGCAACTGAATTCATTTGTAAAAATTGTCTTTCAAGCATACGTAATATATTTAAATTTTACTTACAGCATAAAACTGTTGTTAAAATTTATTTTTTAAGTTATGAAAATAATGCAATTGTTACATATATCATTATCTTTCCACCAAAAGTAAACTAATTTAAATATCCTTTATATTTAATTCATGAGCTAAACTAAGTTGTAAGACACATTTATTATTTAGAGATAATTAGTTCATTATTGTTTAAAAATAAAATAAAATCATGCGGTTGTATTGTTCGAGAATCTGTAAATTTAATTTATCAGAGAAATTAACACTATATTATATAATTTTATAAGAAGTACTGGAGGATAAAATTGAAAACCAAATTTTTAAATTTTAAGCCACAATTTTTCGAAATTTTCTTGGTATTCAATAATATTCAAATTTGTGCAAATTTTTAATCACAATATATGTGTGAAAAATATCTTGTGAAAAACATTTAATACATTTTGGAATTGAATTGAATTTTATAACTAAAATTAATTGGAGAGTTGAATTTTAAAATTAACTTATTATGTGTAAAATCGAATAATTGGCATATGAATGTTTTGAATACGATTTTTTTGTGAAGTTAAAAATTTGCAAAGAATATTTAAAATAAAAATGTTTTTAAACTAAATGTAAATGAAGAAATTAAAGCATGCAAGTAAGCAATTTGTATTTATGAAAAATCTTTGATCAATTTAATCCTCTTTATCAGAATTATCGCTTCTTTCGCATGGTAGGCGTCTTTAAATAATATAAATGAATACTGAAATAACCCGGTGCTCATCTTTCTAATTTTATAAAGTTTAGTAGTTTAAACTTGTATATCATACAAAATAAAAGTTATTTTTTAAGTCAGTTGTATGTATGAGAAATTAATTGAAGAATTATTTAAATTCAACGAAATCTAGACACTGTGTGTTAAATTACCAACGTAATATCATTATCAAAAATTATCTTCCAGGAAGAGAAGTACTCATAATTGTATTATTGTGCATGATGGCATCTATTATTACATGAGCATTGGGATAGCTATTCATTTTTAAGATACCCAAATGCAAATTAACATCCTTGCATTCCAACAATGCTCATTACAAAAGGCATTCTTGAAAACAACTCTTAATCATGCTTAATATATAATCGGAAAGAAGCGCACAATCATTTAAAAATGATTAATAGTTTTATCTTATCTATTATCGCATCCCAATTATTGATCAGCTAGGTTAAGTTTTAAATGATTTATTGATGATCTATCATTAAATCTCTTTTTGTCAGCATTTGCATAAAGTTGTGCTGTTCATTAAGAACAAGTTATTTCTTCTTGATCAAACATATGAAGATTTTTCCGCTTTTATGGAAATTTTAATTTATTATTTAATGCTTTTTTGTAAAAATGTAAAATAAATATTTTATGAACTAATATGATTTATGGATATGTTTATATGTTACAGGATTGAACTTTTTACTTTTAATAATTAAACTTGTTTTAATTATTAATTATGATTGAAAATTATTCTAATTATTCTTTATATTTTATATCTCCCAAAAATATATAATTGGCTTAAGATTGCTTTGCTATTGATAAGAAAAGAAGCATCTTAGGAGTTGCTTTCTTGGAATCCTAACAATCCTCTGGAGCTCCTATGTAAGATGACTCGAGATATGTTACCATTCTTCATTTTCAAGCTTCTACATATTTAAGAACAATGCTGACAAATTTAAAAGAAGTATGGAGGTTATATTAAAATAATTCTCCTTAGGTAACTGAAAATATTCAAATATTTGTTCATAAAAATATAACATTATCTAGAACATGATGTATTCGTAATTCAAAAGAAAAAAAATATGATGATTCGCACTTTGACTTCCAAATTCGTACTACAATGGTTTAACAAATGTCTGAAATATATAACTAGGTAAAATAAAATAATAAATTGTTTGTTAGTCGTATAATATAAATTTTCTTCTTTTGTGATAGGAATAGATATAAATTTTAACATCAAATAAGAGAGTAAAATGCATTCTCCAGGAAAGTTAGAATAAACTTAGGTTAGAATAAACTAATGTATTTTTAAATTGTGCCTAAGTAATACAACTTAGGCACAATTTAAAAATACATTTTTTGTAAATAAATATATGTTTCATTGCTTCTAATGAATATGAAAAAGTATGAGGTAATAAGAGAAGTTACTGAACACATTGGACACTGGCTAAAAATAATTTTTCTAACTGAGTTAATCTAAAATAATACAATAACAAATATTTTGTGTTATAGTTTCCATGACGACGGGTGTATAATTCAATAGAATCAAGTCGAGCTCTGAATAAGTTGATTTGGGAATTTTTCTGGTCCTGTTAACAAGTGACTTACTTGAAAAGCTTTTCTAAGGTTGTCCACAAAGAATAGTAGGTAAATATTTTCTTTTTATATTTCTACAAAGAAAATTAGCATTTTGACTTAAATATTTGATAAACTCTTGCTTATTTTGCTAACTAATCTTTTTTATCATTATTTTAGAAAAAGTTTGCAATTTTAATGAAGCTTACTATTTACATAAAAAATTTAATTTTATACATCTTGTATAGAATCATTAGATTTTACTTCAGAATTTAGCAATTTGTTTGAAAGTGCAATATGTTTGAAATAAATTTTTCTAATATATTGTACTTATAAATTGTTTAATAAATAATAAATAACATGCATAATGAATAACATAGTGCATTAAATTATTATGCAATGTGTAAAAATTATGTTTAATCATTATTATTATACACTATGTTTAAATTATCGATGAAAGAAAATCATTTAATGAGTTCTGGAATGAATTTTACAGTTTAGTATAAAATTCATTTGCTTTTGATATAATGGTAAAATTTTTCTGGAGTATCTATTTAATGATAGCTTTGAAACATGATCTAAAATGGTCTATCAAATAATGCACTACTCAAATTTGCATTATAAACATATGTTCTATACATAACGTAATGTAAACTATCTATATACAATCTTTATATAGATAAATATGTTTAGTTTCATTAAACTTAAAATTACATTTAATTACAAGTCAAAATTTATAGGAAAAGAATTATACTTATAGAAATATTTATTTTATCAAATAAAATAATCAGCAGCTACCATTTTTGCTTAATGTATGTTCTTATTTTGCTTAAAATTAATTATTTAGTAGTAAATTTGGTTACAAATAAGTTATATTATTTGTAACAACAATTAAAAATCTTGACTTTTGAACAGATATTTCATTTGAATATTTTAGAGACTTTTTGTTTTGAAGTCGGTACATAATGTTATTTCCAGAACAGTGATTGTAAATATTTTTTTATATTTAGAAAGGAGCTGTTTTTCTTAAAATGTGTTAGGTTTGTACTAAATTGTAAGATTGTTATTTTATCAATTGACTGCTTTTACTCAAGTAGATAAATGGTATTGTTAAAACGAAAAATATTTTTAATATATTTATATAGTTTATTTAAAAATTAATATATAAAAACTATTTAAAAGGTACCAGTTAAAAGAAGTAGTTTTAAATCGCACACACCGATGTAGTTTATATACAATTCTTTACATAGTAAAAATTTAATCAATTGTTTTGTTTTAAAGTGAACAAATAGTTCATTTTAAGTAACTTTCGAGGTTATTTCTTACAAGAAAAAAAAAGATTTATTTTAAATACAAAATAAACATAATTTACCCGGAAATATTTTTAACAATCTACATTAAAAATATGATCATTCTCTGATATTTAAAATGCTCTAAATTAAATTATAAAATCTTTTTACTACACAAAAAAATTTATCAATTTTTTATTTTATAAAATTTTAATTATAAGGATATAGAATCGAATTGATTATATTCAATTTTATCAATCTGAAGCTTTTTAAATAAAGTTCGTTTTGCAATAAATTTATGATTTTAATTTAGATGTGATGTAATTTCACCAACAGTCGTTTTTAACGTACTTTTTTCTCGGTACATTTCTTCTTAAAAATCGTCTTAAGAAATAATATTGAAAATATTTTACTACTTTTATTCAATGCATGAAGAAAAAGAAAAAGAATTGTCACCATCCATTAATATTCTTCGGTCAGAAAGATATAAATCTCCATTTTAAAAGATTAGTATGAGCTTAGAAAAGAAACTTTTCAACCAAAAATGTTTTCATATATTTACTTACTCAAAAACTCTCATTGCCTCCGTCCTTATTCGAAATAGGTAATAGTGTACTACTTTCTTTAAATTTCTCAAGTAACAAAAGAGAAATATAAAAAGATATTGAATTCTGTTGTGTAATTTCCAGCGTATTATCACAATACACAATCAGCAATCATTTGTGGTAAATAGCAATATTTCATATACCACAACTTAACAAAATATATACCGCATCTACATAAAAGAGACATCTATATGAAAACACTTATATAACTCTACAAATGGTTCGCTTAGTATTTAAGAGAATATTTAATGCAAAAATACTGTACAAATAAAATATAATTTCAGAATAAGAAATATTATTTTTGCAATCTATTTCTGTAATTGATTAATTTATGTTAAGAAAAACTTATCTTTTTTGGTTAAGAAAAAATAATTTAAAAAACAGAAATTTTTATTAATCCTTATCTTGGTTAGTGACAGATTTACCTATAATTTTTTTCCTAGAATTTTATTTCCCTTTAAAAATGTATTAATTACTTAATACCAAGCTAATTTACTTTAATATATTCATTTTAAGTTAAAAGGGAATGCTTATTTTACCTGTCATAACATCGTGAAATTAAATGTTATTTATTTTTCTTGGAGGGGGATTTTTATTAGCTTTATGCAGCTATTAATTGAATATTTGAATATATTTAAGAAGCTAGTATATTAGAAATCGTATTAGAATTTGTATGTAAAAAAAAAGAAAATTCATTTGAAATATTTTCTTAAAAAATATGACACTATGGTAGTTAAGATTATAAAAAATGAATTTGAATGTCAATTAATACCTATACTTAAACATTTTATGAATGCATCTATGAAATAAAGTTTAATTTGGCAGTTCATTCAAATGAACCATAAAAATTCAATGAATTGTCTGGTTCCTTACCTATTTTTGAAGATTACATCCTTTACATTTCTTTAAAACTTTTTTTTCATAAGAATCGTTTGAAATTCATCCGTTTGTATATAAATAATGTATAAATATTAATTCAAAAAGATATTTAAATTTTCTTTCTTAATTTTCTTTGAAGGAAGTTCTTTTATGAATAATTCATGTAAATTCAAAATAAAACTTTTATTAAAATTTAAGTGCCGCATTAAATTTTGTGAAATTAACCTGATGTTTACATGAAATTATTCCATTAAATAACTGAGAGGGAAGTGTTTTTGGACAGTTTAATGCTGGTACTATGATATAAAAATAACCCTTTCTCTAATAATTCCACACTATACTAATCAACATGATAATTTTTTTTGTGACTGATTTGAGAAAAAGAGTGTTTTGACTTTCTATTTTTCCCTTATTTTCTTACGCGTCGTATTTAATTTTCAAGTGCATTTGGATAAATTTAAAATAAAGAATGTTTACCTGCAAAGAAGAAAATTCTTGGAAAAAAACTATGCCTAAATATAAAGTATAAGCTTAACAATATGTTTATTTTTTCTCTCGATAAAAGCCACATATTCAATTTAAAGACCTATATAAAACAAATACTGTGACTGTTATCCGTCATAAACTCTAGGCTTTAATCCAATTGAACATGTTACGGGAGAAACTTGAATTCCAGTATCAAAGAAAAAAAAAGAATAAGGGATCAACTTACATATTTTCATTAATATGACTCCATAATCTATTGGTCTCATTGATAAAAAAAATATTTGCAATTTAAGCTATTGTATATGAATGAAACTTAATGGAACGTCTCTCCAACACCATAATCACACGGAATGCTGCTCAACGGATTCAGGTGATTCCTCTAGAAAAGTCAGTGAATACTTTTGTGAATCACTATTTATCCTTTAGAATGCGAATTCTTCGGTTTGATGGAAATTTCTGGATCAGTGTATAAGAGTTACAATTAAGTTCAACAACACTTTTGCATTATTTTTGCCACACCATAAACAGGAAATCTAAGGATCATACCAACCGTTAATATTTAAATGTTGGCGTTAACACACATAGAACAAGAGAGGAATCAAATGAAATAAACCGATTATCACATGAAAGGTTTTATATAATTAAATAGATGCTTTATGATCTTAGTTATTGAATTGCGTCACTAATTTTCTTGACAAAGATAACTTATATTTATCACAAAATAATGTACAATAAAACCAAAATATAATGTATAGTAAACATTTTGATATAAAATTGGAAGCTTTTGCAATGTGAGAAAAAGGATTAAAGTGCTGACATGTAGCAAGGCCAGATAAAAGTGTTCTTTAATTTTGATTGTGTCAAATGGTATCATTTAGTTGCTTTGTTAACAAACTGTTATATTTATCACAAGAATCGGATAATTATATGAAAAATACAGTTAGACGTGTATCTCAATGATTTTGCAATTAAACAAGCATTGTACTTTTCAAATGCTATTTATTTTTTTAAAAAAATTCTTCTATTTTTTTATGTTTTGATTCCTTAAAATTTAAGTTTTCCGCATTCTTTACATAAAATTCAATTATTGTTTCTCTAGTTTTTCTTAATAGTCAACTATTGTAAAACCTCGTTCTCCGACTGATGGTCTCGAGCTAATTTTTAACTCCATAAATATGATTTATTATGCTAATAGTCTTTTGTATTGTGTGTGTTACGAAATTTCTTCTTTACTCTAAAATGATTTTTGTAATTTATTGATTTTATTATTTGATTTGACTTAAAAAAATTTAATCGTTTAAGAAAGTTTTGTAATTACCTAAGATGTTAGAAGCACACAAATTAGTTTACTATTAGTATTTTCACGTCTACTTTAAAAGTTTGTATAGATAATTTGTCACATGTGTAGTTTGTGCAGATATTTGTATTATATAATAACTGAAATATATATATATATATATATATATATATATATATATATATATATATATATATATATATATATATATATATATATATATATATATATATATATATATATATATATATATTGTATTGCTGTTTAAAAACTACATTTACCAAATTATGAATCAGCCATTGTTTGCGAACATAAAGATGTCACATTATGCAAATTATTAATTTTTGCAATACTTTTATTTAGTTGGTTCGTCACTAAGCTGTCATTTTATGCACATGAGGTCCAACTAATCAGAACCTTTAGTTTACAATAAATTTCGAAACACTACAAACATCCAAGTCCTAGGTGGGACCTAAACCCACGAATAGGTGAAACGAAGGCAAGAGTACTTTACCTGAGCGAGCTAAGAACCTACTACTGGCTAATGTCAGATAGCTGCACAACATCCATGTCTTTAAAAGAACCTTTGGGATTGGTATAAGGACATGGATAACATTTATGTTTGTCTCTTCTATCGTTTACTTGGCTCTGATTTCAATTCAATAGATGAGAACATGTGGCTTCACAAAGCTAATTTGATTAATTATTTTCCTTGAAAGAGAGTCTATCCCTGAATAATTATGTAACAAGGTTTCCAGATCTCAACTTTATGGAGCTTGTGTGAGATGCTCTGAGATAAGCTACTGAAATTCACAAACCTCCTCTGCGAAACATTTGATCATGCATTACTGAATCAGTATGAGAAACTGAATGACATTTTAAACCAGTAGCTGGCTTTTTTGTATGCAATCGCGAAGTGAAAATGGTATGTTCATAAAGGAAGGGAACCATACCCTTTATAAATCCACTTTGTTCCTCAACTTGGCAACACTGTTTCATAATTTTCTGCTCCAATAAACGTTATGTACCATCATGCATGTCTGTTATACTCTTGATAGTTATTGTGTGAATTATGGTAACCCAGGCTCAAATCAAATTTCGTTAAAATTTAGCTTTTTGAAAATTATCTGTATCTCGGGTAAATATGTTGTGGTGACCTCGGCAATTTTATAAAACTCCGAGGGAAACCCAGATTCGTTATTTAAATAATTGAATGACAGAGATCAATTCAAAACAAAATACAATAAAACTTAATAATTTATTTTTACAAATTCATTACAAAGGTATTTACATTTATAATTAAAACATTCTTGATTAAATTTTTGAGAAGATTCTAACATTATTATTATTTTTATGATATTTACACAATAACCATAATGACCAGAGGGAAATGGAACGAGAGATCAGACTCACCCCTTTTAGAAGTAGTATTGTGGTGTCTGAGACTTCGCCGCTCTGCGGTGTCGATGATTCTCCTTTTTCATCCACTTCCCGTCCTCTACTCAGCATCTCCACTTTGCATTTCCATTCGCTGATATCTCCGCATCTTACTTGACTTGCTATTCAGTATACCTCTTTTCAGACTTTGTCACCTCTTCTTCATCTATTGGTCGGACATCAGCATTCCTATTCAGGACAGTCGAGGTAGGACTTCCCTAGGCCAGTGCAATCATACTCCGTTTACTGCTCATCGTTCTTTGTCGGGCATCTCAGGGGCTTCTCTGCCTTGTGCATCTCAGGGACTCCTGTGTGTGAGGACTTTTTCTGTCTCTGTCTCTGTGTCTTCCATTCTTAGATGCAGTTTTTAAATTCTCATCTTAGCTCCTCCTCTTTACACCATTGGTTTTCCAAAGTTCCATATAACTTCCTAAACTCCTATGGGATAGGTCAGAAATCTCTCCCCCTTAATTCCGACTGGTCAGATTCACAAACAAAACATATCATAAAACATAAACTTCCCTTGCCATTTTCTCACGATCATCCATCCCTTCCGAAAGGAAGAATTTATTCCTTTATTGCACTTAGCTCCTTGTGCCAATTTTTTATTGCATCCTTTCCTTTATACTATTACAAACTTAGTTTGAAAGGAAAAGAGGAAACTCTTAAATTTAAAGTGCAATAAAAATATACATATCCCTTTTCCCAGGGTTTGGTTATGTCGTTTTACACTACGACAACATTTACAATTATAAGTATTTCTAGAAATAACTATCAAAATCTGAAAATCCTCTTAATTTTGAACACCAGTGTACGATAAAAATTTAAGTTCAACCAAACATTTTATGTGCTATTTGTTTGGCAGGGACTAAATTTCAATAAAATTTCACAGTTTAGATGGTTAGCAACCCAAAACAGAATCTTTGATTAAACATGAGAATATGTATTCAAATGAGTTATTGTGTTTAAAAATTACGTTTAAAGAAAAGGCTGAATGCACTTTTATCAACGCTTGATTAAGATTCCCTAAATTATAAGATCCGAATTTATGGTAATTGTAAAGCATAAATTGTTTTTTTCTATCCCTTTAAGGTACTCTTCAAAATCAAAATAAAATAATAGGAAGCTTTGTCTAGTATTAACTAAAATTATCTATATCTCTAACTTACTCAAAATATTATAAACTCTTTGGAACGCTTCAACCATTTTAAAACAGATAATATGATGTCTTAAATTTTTCTGATTAAAAAATGAAATTAAAATCTCCATGTGCTTAATTATTATTATAAAATAAACTTCTTATACAGTGTAGAGCTTATACTGCCAGGAAAGGCAAACATTTATTCTATATTACGAGAGGTTTGTGAAAGAAATTACAATAAGAAGATAATTATTTTTACATTTATAACATAAAAATTATTCTATACTGTTTGCCATTTGAAGCATATATTTTGTAAATAAATTATCCATTAGGCAAGTGACTAGAAAAGTTTTGTTTTAAAGAACAATATAAAAGCATTGAATCGGAAAATTTGTTAATGAAGAAGCTACATTAACAAATTATTAACCGAAAGGAAAATCTCAAAGGTATGCAAGGAGAGAACTATATTTTTACATTTCTTTTCTCTTTTCTAACTCTTGATAGCATTTGAGTATCTTATACACTGAGCGGTCGATAAATAGTTTTGGTTAAATCAGTTTAGTTAAGGAGTTTTTTATAAGTATTCTAATAATAATTAAGAATAGTTAAAATAGTTAAGGCTATAAATTTATAATTTCCACTTGAGAGTGAAAAAAGAGATAATTTTTAATTGGAGGAAATTGTATGCAATATAACTTTACGGGTTCCTTTTATTATTAACTTAAATAAGTAAGTTTCATAATGTTATAAAATTTGTACTTTAATGTGTGCAGAAATATATTTAATGGTATTCATCTTCATTTGATTGTTTTCAATTTGAATATTTTTGTAATAAATACTTTACTTACGTACTAATTTTACTTTTGTGTAAAATCTGGTGTGAGGTTATTCTTTAAGGACGACAAATTTAAGAAATTAATGATTTCTTTATAGAGGTAGGAGAGTGGAAAGTAGTTAGAAAAGTTTGTGTAAAAGCCCGAAGCAGGTCTGGAATTGAAATATATTTACTTAATAAAATATTGACAATTAATAATATATATATATATATATATATATATATATATATATATATATATATATATATATATATATATGATACCCGCAAAAGTAGTGCACCAATTTATACTTACAATTTGTTCATCACATATAATATTTATTTTATACATAATACTAATTCATGACTAAAATACATTTCTGGCTATAAAGTTCTTTTTTTAGTAAAAAGTCTCCAACTTAAAGAAATATAAGTCGACCAGATAGAGAAGGACATTTTTTGTCCTTCTATTAATGTAAGAAGAAATCATTTTAATATTGATGTTATAGTCATAAAAAAATGATGAACAGCGAAACGCGGTGAAAGTATATAAATCATAACAATCACAGAAAATGTTTTCAAGTAGATAAACTTTTATATAAGATAAATTTTAAATAAAACTTCAATATTCTTAAGATTTCATATATTTAAAAAAAAACTAAATGTGTCTTACATGTGGTTAAATAATTATCAATAGTGATATTCAATAAATATTTTCATACGTTAGAATGAATGATTAAAAATGTATTATTCAAACTATTAAAACTAACATTGATATAACATAAGCGGGCCTAGTTTTTCTCATTATCTTCAGAATTATTTCTAATATTAAGGCTTAATTAACATTTATTCAAAATGTACTTTTCTCTATGTAATATCTGTGTTTGTGATCTTTGGTAAACATTAAATCTACCTAAGTGAGAATTGACTACTAACATTATCAATTGATAATTTTATAATTATCCATTGGAATTAAATCAAAGCCAATGAGTTACAGTAAGGCAGCAAAATAAAATAACATTCCTTTTCTTAAAAAATTGAAGTATTTCAAGCACATATTTTTGCGTTTAACAATGATAATAAAACTTTCTTACACCCGTTACAATGAATATTCAGGGAAGATAAAAGTATAAGTACGAGAAAATTGCAAAATGAAATTCGCAATGGTTTCCGGGAATGCTTAGAAAAATGAAGACAATGGATTTTTAGAGAATATGAACAGAAAAAACACATGAAGAAATACAACGTGTTGTGTATGATGAAAATCGCTTTGGAATGTGGCTATTATTACTATATTAATCATTTTAATTGTAATTATATTCACATGAAAATAATTGCAGTTTGGAATGAATAATACGTACATAAAAGTAAAATATAAAGCTATATTTCTGCAAGTTTCACTGGAACTAAGCAATTGCATAATATGTTTCGAATTGAAGCTGGTGAAAATTGTTGAGACATAATGAATGCATTTTTGAGCCTATGATTTTCTAAAGAAAAATTTTCTAAGAAACCAGTAATATTTTGTGAGTAGGCTTCTAAAGTATTTCAAAAAATAGTTAGATTTCAATTATAGCAGCAGAGCGAAATTTTATTATTAGAAACATCTTAGAGCCAAGAAAAGAAACCTTGAAATACCGCTTAAGAAAATCATGGTTGTGCTTAATTAGATGTCGACTTTGAATACTGACGAGCTAACAGAAAATTTTCATCAAGTAAATAAATTGTAAGCAGTTATTTATATGCGGTAAAATTCCAGTTACTTACAATTACAGGCTATATCAATATAGTTTGATGAATTTTTATAACAATTGTTATAACACAGATATAATAGTGCTCGTATTTGATAATTAATGGTCATAATCAGGCAGTTACAGAATCATAAGTTTAGTGAGAAATTCTTCTCACAGTATTGAAAATTCCTTTAATTTGACTTATAGGGGCATACTGTATTACATGCCAAAAACACCATGTAGGAAATATTAATTAAAACCATTTTTGAATATCAATCATTAATCAATCCTATTTGGTACCGGATTCTCTGCACATGAAGTTATTACGAAAATCTGATTTGAAAGACAATCTTAATTTTCCTGTATAAAAACATGAGACTTCAGGAGTATAGAATTAGTTCGGTATTTTATGATATTTTATTGCAATGGAAACAAAGTAGTATCATGTACGTATGAACAATGACAATGTCTGCGCTAACACGCTACTCCTTTTCCTCACAACATTTTTACAAGCAGCGTTGTTGTTTTGTTTTGAGAGAGGCTATTTTCTTATTTTTGAAACGCACATGACTCAGAGAACATATTCTAAAAACATGCACAATAGTTTGAAATCAGTTCAAATATTAGGATACCAAATTATGTAACGACCAAAAAAACAAACTTATAACTGCTGTTATCTTTACTTTTATGCCTTGTTGACAAACTGCTGTCCCCTCTGTAAGATTCTGATAAATTGTCATATTTTAATGAACCTCGCAATTTTTACATTAAAAATATTGATTCGACAATTCTAACACTATAAAATTAAAACAACATAGTACACATATTGTATATTCCTGCACATTTTTTTAATACTTTATATCAAGATGTTCCTAATGATATCTACAGACCGTAAGTATATATTATACTAAATGAGTTCGTTCTTATAATTAAGATTGCCTGTATTCCAAATCCCATGTGTTGCATTTTCTGGCAATTCTGAATCAGCAGATTTAATAAATTTAAATAATCATCATTTTAGTTGCTATTTTATTTAATAAACTAAAGATTGAAATAAACAACTTTAGATAAATACTAAGCTTTATAAATTTAATTCATTTTAAAGTGAAGATTAAAAGTTTATTATAAAAACACAGAAATATATTTTTATTTAAAATTCCACTTGAAATAATATTGAAATTACATGTACAAAATTGTTATTCTTTAATGCAAAAGAAGTTAAATAAATATTCTTTGCGAAGCACTTTCACAGTTTGTTTTACTAGAGGCAACTAATTTAGAAACTAAAAGTACATGGAACAGAAATATTAATATTAGGTTATTATTTAAGCAATGTACACATAAATGATTATATCTTTTAATGCAGTGAATTAAAGTCGTCACTTTCCTTACAAATATAATTATCTCCTCGTAAATCCCAACTCACTACAAATAAGAAAACTTGACATATCCTTGCTTCAGTCCATATTAAAATTAATATTCAACGCATAAAATGCTTTCAACGCTTTTACGCCTCTAAAATTTAATACTATCATAAAAAATTTAAAACCATTCGACGTTGACGTCGAGTAAGTAGACCATTTATCTTACTTAATTTATTCATAGCGGTGATTTGATTTAAATTATTCACTGTTGCTTAGCAGTTAAATTCAGTAAAAGATTATATATTTTCTCTGATAGGAAAAGTTTCATCTAATAAACATTGTTTAAGATAATGAGCGGTAATAGTTATTTAAAATATTCTAAAGTGTAAAGCATTAGAAGTGTAATATTTTTGCTGTTAAAAATGGAAATTAATTGATGTTTGAGTTATGAGTAAATGCAATAAACTAAAGTTGTAATTAATGTGAGAAATTGAATATGTCATCGTGTTTTTTTTTATAAATACATTATTCTTTTTTTAGTTGCAAAAAACATTGAGACACTGAAGCAGCACTTGCATATATAAATTTCTGTAGAAGTATTGATTCTGATATTGCAAAGCCATGAGATTAAATGAGAAATTTAAAATGTATTATGGCTCTAAAACCAGTTATTATATTAGTTTACTTTTATGTATTACACATTTCCTGATCATTCCTTTCTTATTTAGAACACTAACATTACCTAAATATTGTTCCTTGTCAGAGAACAATAACCAAACTTTCATTTATACGTTATATAAAGTACCAAATAATCTAATAACTGATAGGAAATCAATATTATTTAAAAATAATAATGCAAAAATTCAAAAAATAACTTTCAATATTTTTGATATCTTTAATAGCCTTATAAACAAAGGACTGGATTATCTTTGATCCCCTGATCATTAAAAAAATTTTTTAATTAATTATATAAAGAGTCTATATTGATATTACGAAACAAAAAATATACGAAACCAGAGAGAGTGTTCGAATTACTAGATTATTTTTATTGTTGAAATTCCCAAATCGTTTCAAAGTATTTAAATGTACATATTTTAAAGTGAAATACATACTTTATTCAATAAAAGAACTTCAATTAAGGCAAAATATTCTAGACAATTTTGCTATCTTTTTTAAAATACAGCATTTTGTAAGGAAAACTCTTATCTCTAATCAATATTCACAAATCAATGTCTCTATCTCAATCAAATCAATATCTCAATTTATTCACTAATTTTGCAGTAACAAATTTTTATTACATTTAAATTGATATAAGCATTTATTTTACGATATCGAATCGTAATATCTTAATTATATGAAAGGAATGTATTTTCTGAATTTAGTAATATAACCTTCATATTGTTTGTAGGACTAAATTTGTTAAGATAAGAAATTTTAATGTCATAGTTTACAGAAAAATAAAGATAATGCATATTTTCTAGAATTTCTATTTGTTTTTATTTTTATGGAAAAGTCTTTTTAAATTTATGAAGCATAAATTTACAAAATCAGAAGTTCATTTTGAGAATTCACTTACTTTAATATTTAATAAGCTATACAATTTCTTTAACTGTTTTACACATTGGAATTTTTCTATAATACAGTCACAGGGAAATATTTTCAAGTGTAAGAATATTTTGTTTTGAATTTGCCTATTAATTTGTTTTAAATTTATGGTCGTCCAAAAAATGTTATGTAATAAAATTGCTTAAATTCTGCATTTTTATTATTGTAAATCATCAAATGTTGCATAATGATTTATTATTAAGTATTTGATTTAATTTTTTTTATCAAAACATTAAAACAATATATTTTTCTTCACTTTTAAAATTATTAAAATACCGAGCTAGCATTACCCAAAAACTATTGTACTTTACGTGTGCATACATAACAAATAATTTAAAGTCATTAAATCCATTTTAGTAAAATAGTGAATTCTTTTACTACAGTTTCATATTCATAAAACTTTACGTGCAAGAATTTTTTATTTTTTTCATCTGATAAATCCTACTAAATTTAACTTTCTGGCATTGCAGATAAGCAAAGTAATAAATTGGTTCAAGTCAGAATATTAAAGTATTTCCTGAACAAATGCTCTACCGTGAGTTTTGCCCTTTTCAATTAAAGAAGTCAAATAATGTCTCCCTAACACAGATAAATTGCATCAACGTTGACATTTCGGACGAAATGCTTTCGATATTCCTTGGCACATGTTACTTCCAAAGTATTATTTAACGCGGTATTGAATTCATAAATTTTACTAAAGTTTTGTATTATTTCAATCTCATAATTAATCGCAGTTTATTGATTATATTATCTCTGAAAAGGGATTTTTTGTTTAATGATTGTATTAAACAAGTTTTTATGTTGACTTAATAATTGTTTGAATTTTAATAAAACTCGAATTGTTGGGTATTTAATGCGGTAGAATAATATATAAGGTTTTCTACGATAAACAAAATAGGCATAAAATCCTTCATAAAAAATACTTAGAAAAGTAAATTTCAAATTAATTCAAATTGTAACGTTAATTTTTGTATGGGAAAGTTTATATATAAAATTTCCAACATCTTTAAAATTAAGTTGTTATGTTTTTAAATGATTTTTTCATACACTTGCATTATAGAATAGATTACGATATCTTACAACCATCTAAATAATAATATCATTGTTCGTAAAATTTTAAAAATATTTGTTAAATAAATATCAAAATAATAGAATAACTGTTAAGTATATTCGAGAAAGAGAGAATGCAAAAATGAATAAGAATAAATTTTAAGTTGTTTTAAAATGTGTCCATAAATAAATTCCGCAAATCTAGAAAATTTTTAAATCATTAATTTAATGAATAAAAAGAAAGCAACACAATAAAGTATGTATTGCTATGTAAAAACTAAAATTTAGTTAAATATAAAGTTAAGAATTTTTGAATTTAAATTCATAATATAATTAACTAATAATGCCATTAAATAAAATAAAATTAATTCAAATAAAAATACGTAAATAAATTTTATTTTGAAACAAAATATCAATGATAATTTTGCTTGTGTGCTTTTAACCTAAAATTCTCCTATCTACTACATAAGGGCAATTCTGCCAAATGAAGCGTAAATTTTTTTAAATTTTTATCAGTTTAGTTCCAAATTACTTGGATACTATAGTAATGGAAATTATAGGAATAAAATGTTTAATTTATTTATAAATATGAATACTAAATTTTATATGTAAAATATTAATTGATAAATTGTAAACAATTTCTACGAAAGTGTTTTTAATTTTCTAAACATTGATCAACTAAATATTATTCACTTCTTAAAAAATTAAAATGTGATTAAATTTATGTACTAATATTTCAGATGATTAGATACAACTTATAGAGGAAGTTAATATAAAATATGAATTTCTAAAAAGCTAAAAGTTAAAAATTTCCTGAGCAGTGTATAAAACTCCAGAAATTAAATTAAATGTGATGAAAATTCAACAAAGAAACAAAATCAAATATTTATTTGTCATTAATCATTAAATAATTTTAAAATAATAATTTATGGGCAACATTCAAGAGCTTATTGTTGTCTTGGACATCTCTCAATCAAGGTATCTCATTTCATGAATGAAATTCACTACATTCGATTGTAAAATTTATGAAAGATGTTTGGCTGTAATACATTAGAATTTGTTAAATATAATGTTAATATTCATCAAAATATTAAAACTTCGAATCAACTAAATTAGTTAAAATGTCTTTAAAATTCAATTAATAATTTAAAATCTTCCACTTTAATTGGTGATTAACAATATTTATTATGAAAATATCAAATAATATATTTTGATAAACATATTCCACACATAAATAATTGATTGATGACAAATTCAAACGTATAATATGATTCCATTCTCATAAAGTTAAATGCAATAAAAAATATCAGGAATTAGTCTTCAAATACATGGCTTAGTGGCAAACTCTTACACTCATGACAAACTAATGAATAAATTTTATCTTAAATTTAATCAAAGAGAAATGTTTGATGGGAAATAGTTCCTGAATTCTTAGTCTACCTTCCTCAGATATTGTGAAAATGTGAGAGCGATTGCAAGCAAAGTTTACATTTATTTGAATTTAATAATGCAACACCATACTAACCAAATGATATACATATTTGGATGCTTTGAGGAAAATAATGTAATTCTAAAATAATAGGCTTATAATTAAAATTAATTTTTGCGTAAAGTGAATTTTTGCATATTTGAGAAAAGAAAAGTGTGCACTTACTCAGTAACATAATTTTCTTGATTCGTACTATATTTTTTAAACCATAGTAAAAATATGTATTTTTGAAAAGTTAATTTTCAGATTGCCTAACCTTGTGAGACTTATCCTAAATTAACAAAAATATAATATAGTAAATTATCTGGTATCAGAATTATATATATATATATATATATATATATATATATATATATATATATATATATATATATATATATATATATATATATATATATATATATATATATAATTTTCCCCATTATATTTAAATCCTAGTACTTTGATCAGAGAATCCCCTGAAGATTTCTGATTCGTTACAGTATTACTGACTGATATACTTATAATCATTAACTGAGTCATGTAAAATTTTAAAAATTAAAAATAAAATTAAAATATGTATTGATTTTCCAGTATATAGGAACAGATTATTATCGATTTACGAAATTTATATACATAAAATAGATATATGAATAATATTTTTAAAATGAAATATTACACAAGTTAATTATTTTGATAACTCTTTACTATTGACATTTGTAAGGAAAAGATAGAATGAGAATGAGTAAATATTACAAACTCTGAAATGCGAATTTTTGGAAAATTAATATCTTAAATGTTTATATCACTTGCAATCTTAAGCGATTTCAAGAAGTGGATTTGTCCCAAATATTTAAAAATCTATTTGTAAAAATGAAATAGCTTGTTTTTAATGCAATCATATTTTATTGGATATTTTTGGATAAGATTTTAAGGACTGTTCAATAATTTCTAAATATTTGAAGACATAACTGCATTTTATTTAAATATAAACTATTTTACATTATGAATCTATGTGTTCACATGTATTTATGTTGTTTTAAATCGTGTAATATCCTGATGTTAGTTTCGTTTTATAATACCGTGGTACTTTCAAAATAGTTTTTTATAAAAAAATTCTGACTTAATATCTCAGTAATAGGCATATTTTAATATCATATGTTTTATTTTATTCAGAGTAACTCATACCAATTAATTTAAAATTAAAACATCATTAATAAATAATATATCACGATTTAATTTTAATGTCGTATTTTAAATTTGTTAATATGAATATCTATTTTATTTAACTGCAGACTCAAAGTCAGAGTTGAAATTTTATTCCTTACCATTCAAGGAAAATTTAATTAATTCGTAAACTACTTCGGTTATAAAATTAAATCTAGACGCTCATGTAGCGAAGTAATTTTAATGGTTTGGGAGAGATATTTATGACCACTCATGGTTATAAAGCGATATTGAAGAGAACTAGAATGTAATTCTGTATTTTCGGTTTCATTTAATAAATGACAGTTCAGAGCGAATAACTGATGAAAAATTTTAATGAAATATTCATCATTATGCCTCACAATGTTTAACCCGATAACATTTGGTGAATTATTTTCACTAACGAAAATTGTTTTAATCGCGGGAGTTTCATTTATTTCACAAGGAAACATTATAAAAGCACAAAATTGAATAAAATACTGTTTCAAATGTGAATTTAAGCAAGAAGTATTTATTATGTAGCTCTTTTATTTGGGAAGTATTTTTTGCATTCAGTTATTAACGGCAAAAGAAATTGTATAATTCTTCTTTTTCATTTCTTATGTCTTTAATCTTTTTTAAGAATTTATTTAAATTGCATAATACATGCCTAAAAATTTGTAATTCCTCTCTATCACTTCTTACTTATTTAATCTTTTTTTAAGAATTTATTTAAATTACATAATATATTCTTATTAATTTTTAACAATACTTTTTAAATGTAATTTAAATTAGTGTATCTAACATTGACTTAAACATCATGTTAGTCTAACAATTTCTATAGTTGAGCATTTAGACAAGTGTTCGAATATAACTGTTAAAAAGCAGAATTTTAAATTGAGATTATACAGTCTTTAGGAAAGATAAAAATAATAGTAAAAATTTTTATCAATATTTAATAGTTTTTACCAAACAAAATTGCTTGATATTTTTATGATCTTAAATCGACAAAATTTAGGATATATATATTTATTAATTTTTAATAATTTGTAGAATAGTTCTTACATCTATATTAACAATTTTTGGTACAATTTCCCATTAATTACACTTAACAATAAATAATGCATGTAATTATGTTTTTTAAAATGAAGCATTGAAATCTTATATACTTAACAATAAATAATTTAAGTCAAGCATATTTTTTTCTTTAAGCTGTAGTGCAAAGGAGCCCTGGGAATATAAAGGTTTGCTTGATGTTAAGTGTAACATATTAATATCAAAAGAGTTAATTGAATATTATAAAAGAATATTTATATATGAAAAAACACAGCTCATTCAGAATCATAAGCATAAATATAAATCTTAAATACATTCTTATAAGTCTTACAAAAAATTTCTTTTAATGAAGGTTTATTTTACTTATAAAGCTACAAATGCAAATTTTCACACAAAAATATATCATAAAATTTTCTTATTTTGTATTGTTTTATTATTTATTCTACGCTTATTAATGTCATAATTTTAAAACATCGTTTTTAAATGTCTAGCTTTCTTACATTTATTTGAATTAAATGTCTCAATTATTTTCTATAAAATTTTAAAAATATTCTTTCATATACAACATATTGCATTTTTAAAATTTACATGTTTTGCTCAATTTCATTAAATTCATTAATAAATGAGAGCTAAAAATAATACAATTGATAAAAAAAATGTATTTTTTTCTATAAAAAATAATAGTATAAAATGTATTCTCTGAAAAAAATCAAGTTTGAATTATTAATATTTTACTTATTTATACAATTTGAAAAATTGAGGTAAGAAAATTAAAGCAAATAGCATGCAATATATAAATATTTTGGAAATTTTACTTAAAAATTGGAAAACTAATTATTTATTTCAAATATTTCTAAAAGTTTATAATTTAAAAATATGTTTTCAATTTATGCTAAATAAATTGGATTTTCTCTAAAATTATCTTAAAATACTAAGAAGGAAATATGCATTGCACATTTATCTCTCTTTCTCCCTCTCAAATTCGGATCTCTTCAAAACAACACTTACGGCAGCAAATCTTAAGTTTTCTGTTTAAAGAAAGCAATTGAACATATGGTATGAGTGGATTTATAATAATTATCTTCGATACTTACTGTGAAAAAAAAAACTGTTTCAAAATTAGCACTCATTTGCGTATTCAGCAACATTTTTGCATAATTTCCTTTGCAATATATGCTATTGCAAGCAATAAAAGCGAAATCAGTGAAATGCGAAAAACGGGGAAAAATGGAAATAACAATAGTTTCCTCACCTGAGAAAAAGTTTATATCAGTATTCCCATGAAAGAGATGAAGATCCGAATGGAGTGGGATGAGATGATGCGGGGGAAGAAACTTTTCTGCTGGAGGTGAGTAGGAAGAATGCCACCGTTTTGTTCCATGCGTTCCGAAGAGTGGAGCGATCAAGTTTACTGGGAGGCTCGCTCAGCACTACTCGTGTAGCAAGTTTGTAACACCAGTACCCTGTAGACGTTCCTGGCTGTCACGTGGGTCCCCTTCGACCAATCAGAAGCGATTTGTATTTATTCTTGTGTTTATTTGTTAAGGTTTTGGTCCGTTTTGTTAAAATTATTTATCCCCCTCCTCATGAAAAATTGGGTTCATTTCTTCTGGACAAAAACTTTTTTGTTGTGATATCAATTTCTACTTTTTGGTTGGAAATATTTCATTTCTCTGCTTCTTTCATTCGTTTCCTAACACTTTTCTTCTGTTAAGAATGTTCAACTCAAAAATAATTAAAACTTGTGCTACCGAAAATGGAAAATTGATTATATTATATTAGGAAAGTTTTTTTTTTTTTTTAACATATTCTGCAAACTATTCAGATAACTTTGTGATGCGTAAAAATGCAATGCATATGCATTATACCCATTTTTTTCATATATTTTTATATAATATTAAAATTTTTTGTTATCATAAGCTGTTAATTCAAATTACAGTTTATTTTTAATGACTACAAAGTATATTTATTACTTTTTTTGTTACTGAAAATTAATGAATTGAAATGATACGGTAATTAAATTTTAAGATGAAATACATGTTTTGAGGAGTATTTGGGAACACTTAGAATATTTTAATATTCAGCATGGAAATATTAAATTAAACTTGTATAGTTGCATTATACATAGAAAATTAAATGAACTAATTATTAAGAGCATCACAAATAATTTTATAAAATATATATTATAAATAATCGAAATTATATTATGAATTATCTTAAAAGTATTATACACATATCTTCTTTAAAATATGTATCGTAATTTATTAAAACAGAGGTTAGAAAATTTACTCGGTCTTTATTAATTGCTATAAAGTCTATTAATTATCGAATTCAGATGAGTGAGAATAACGTTTCTAAGATTTTATTAGGGAATAATATTGTAAAAAAATGTTTAGTGGTCAATTTTATGCATTTAGATATTTCTTGCAAAATAGTTCATAGTAGTTTCTGCTTCAAATTCATAGGATAACTTACATGTACTGGTTATTGAACATTTATTAGTATTTTTCTGAACTGTGTGTAAAATAGTTTGCACGAAAATTTCTATTAAATAACCATGAAAATATTTATAATGAATGTTGACAATTGAAAATTGGATTGTATTAGATGCACATTCATTAGTTCAAAACAAAATAACAAATGAAGGACACATTTTTAGCAATGTTCATCAGTGAATTAAACACTGAAATGTAAATAATTATTCACCAACTAAACTATCATATCATATAAATATTAACAAAATGAACCAAATTTTAGTAGAAACAACATAGGCTTATAATAAATTGAAATATAATTCAATATAATAAACAAAATGTTTTTCCCACAGCCATATAATAATTGTCTTAACAATTTGTATTTAAACTTTCAGTTACCCTCAATTCAAATTGTAAACAGTTATGCATGGAAAAATAAAACTGTATGCTATTACGTGGAATATTTTTTGTGCTTAGTTTCTAATTGATATAAGCATTTACAAATGTGGAAATTAGGATTAAATGATTTTATGATTTTAATGTAAACACACACACATTTGAGATTTTGAAAGTTTACCAAAAAAAATTATGCGAACACTTAATTAAATGCCTCTTAAAATTAACTTATTGCCGACCGCCTTTCTAGTGGTCAGAGTGCCTGTCTGCGGATTGGGAGGTCCTGGGTTCGCATCCCGGTTCGAGCATGGATGTACTTTCTCTCTCTATCTATCCTGTCTTTGTCCTTTCTGTGTATGAATGATGTGTGAATTGTTGCCTACTCTATAAATGGGTACCTAAGGCATGTTTGTACTGAAGCAGTCGGACACCACACCAATTATGGTTCAGTAGGAAAAAGTAGAGCAGCGCACCCCATATTGTCAGCCTATCTGGCACAAGACAAAAAAATTAACTTATTGTACCTTGTTCATAAATTTAAATATATAATGAATAGTAATTTCCTCAATAAGATTGCCGAATATCATTTTATGAAACATAAACATTAAATACAACTCAATAATATTACATAAATAATTCGTGTAAAATACTAAATAATTTATCGATAAAATAAATAAAATATCAGAATGAATGTTATAAAATTATGTTTTGGGTAATAATAGAATCACCAAGTAGTGTTAAATTAAATTAAGGTAGTCTCATAATATTTCTTAATTAAATCGATTGTATAATGGTAAATATTTTACAAGAATTGCAGCCTAAATGTTATTCTATAATTAGCATGAAGCTTAGAAATCGTAATTTCTTCATATTGGATAATTTTACCAAATTTATGTGGACTTAATGGATTGTAAAGTACAGTAAAACGTGTAAAAATATTTATTTAAATCAGTATTTTTTTTTTTTTTTTTTTTTTTTTTTTTTTTTTAAAAAAATTTATATTTGAATGTCATTTTAGAGAGTATTTCAGATTTCAAATCAGGAGTGTTCTATTAAATGAAACATTCTATTATTTTTTTGAAGTAAAGTGTTATTTGCTAACTATTTTTACAAAAATAAATGATGGATGAATATTAAAGAACTTCAGAAAGAGATTTCGAGAACTGAATGTATATTTATTCAAACTAATGCAACACAGACTAATTTGTTATAAAATCATAAAAAAACAATTAACAACTTAACAAGTTATCTAATGCATTATCACTTATGACTTCCTTATGCAATTCCAGATTATTTACCATTCTACTTGACTGTTTCATAAAAAGGTGTATTGTTTAAAGGGAAAGAAAGACAACACAATACAGTTGCAGGCACAAAAAAAAACTCCAGCATCAACTGTCATTTTGGTTAGCTGACGTTGTCAACAAAGTGCCAGGAGTTCGGAGGATCTCACTATCCACTGACATTTCTTTTTCGCGGACTAAGAAAAGGGAGAAAACTTTTCTCGCGCACAACAGAAATGCTCCCGCAAAAAGAAGTCGCAAGTTTCGATCTTATCAGAAACAACATACAGATGTTAGACTTTCTATACCTGTGAGATTGCTATTATTGGAAGAAAACACTCTGAGATGGGCGATACTTTATTCCCTATTATTAAACTTGCAGAATTCACGCATATACTTTGTTCATTCATTATGATATCGCTTAAGAAAGTCTAAATAATTGTCTTTCAGTGTAGGAAACTATTTATGTACTAGTTAATAGCTTGAATTTATTTGAGTTTTATTTAAAAAATTAAAAAAGAATAAAAAAATAATTAAAATCTATACATGTTAGTCTATGTAAAATAGCTGAGTTATATACGAATATACGTGTGTATCACACACACACACACACACACACATATATATATATATATATTTATATATACGTACTCATATTATTGTATAGGAATATATATAAAAATAAATATTCATTATCTTTAATTTTTTTATTTCTTATCATAAATTTTATTATTAATTTACATTCCTTTTTTATCATCTATCAATGTCTCTGTATTTTGATGAATCATATGATGATTGGTAAGAGCTTCCAATTCATTTATTTTAAACCCCCAACAACTACTATTTAAACAGTTTTGGACCAAAAATATTTCTAAATATTTTCATTTCAAAAATTAGTAAGTTACTATTTCAAAGTACAGGAAATAGATTTTAATATTGTATGAGTCAGCAATACCTTGAAATTGGAATTTTATATTTTCCGTAAAGCTGTACAATATTGAGGAAATGTGAAACATATTTACTAAAATTTGTTTCAGTTCACTCAGTACCCAAAAATGTAAATAAAACCCATATAAAAGTATTTTTCCGATTTGTACAAAAAATATAATTCTGTTTATGTGGATAAATGTAATGATGTAATAATTTTTGTGGTTTTAAAATAGAAAACTTAAAGCTGCATTTGCATTAGAGGAGTATCTTTGAACATCAAAAATACAGCCTCTGCACAATTCACAAGTGCAAATAATACTTGAGCTTATCAGAGTAAGCCTTATCAGTAGTGCAATATTTCAAAATGTCTTCAACTTTTAAAATTGCATTAAAAGAAAATTTGAAAAAAGTGTCAAGTTTGTTTTCATATAAAATAAATAAATCTGTATTACCTACATTCATTTATTCGGTTAATATTTCAATAAACATGTTGATAAGCATACTTTAAGAAAAGATTCTCAGTTAGATGGATTCAAAAATTATAGGTCAGCTTGTACAATAATATATTTTATCTTTATGCTTATTAATATCAGAAGACAAAATGCATATCACTCTTTTATAACTGTAACTTCAAAAGAATTCAATGAAGATTTGAAAGAAAAAAGTGAATTCTTTTATACTCAAATATCAGATTTATTTCAGATTCTTCATTGCTTCCTGTCCAGCTGTAACGACTTATATGCAAACTGGCATTTCATTTTCACTAAAACAGAGTAAAGGAGCATCTGATATTTGCATCACAAGGTGACATTCTAATTAGAGTACCATAGCAATCCTGATTCATTTCTTCATCAAGGTGAATAAGAGGTCCAAAACAAACGTATAGGGCATTAAATTGTCTGTGTTCTTGTTAAAAGCACGTACTAAATTAGTACCGATATTTTGATAACACTTTTATGAGGATATCTAGGTTTAATGATGAGCTGAAATAACAGAAAATCATCTTAAAATTGTCACAAAACGCTATAATCTGAAGTAACATGAGAACTTTTTATAGTTTTAACTGATCAAATTTACAATAAATGTATCCAAATTCATAAACATATGAACCCTCATGTAATTAAGCAAAATACTATTACGCAGTTAGAGTTATGTCTAATTTCTAAATCTTTCTAAGGACTCTTATCTGGCATTATTTTCGAAAACGTAAAGATATTGTCTTAATTTCATATATTATTATTATTATTACGTTTCAAAATAATAAACCATATACATACATAACATTTTTACCTACATAAAAATCCATTAAAACGTTTAGAGAATATTGGGTTGTTTGGAAAATAATTTCGTTTTTCATGAAAATGAAAAACTTGCAGCAAATAAATATTGTATTGCATTGCATATTGTCCATTTTTGTCCAATAGCATTTTCCATCTTTCTGGTAGTAGCACGATTCCACAGACATAAAGTGGTTGGATTTTACTAGCAAAAAAGTATCCAACTGGTAAAGTCCATCTCAGGGCTAGGTACAGGGAAGTATACTGGTGCAACAACAACTAGCAAAAAGCTGATACATGTAGGAAAAGCGAAATTACATTCTCAACAACCCAATATAAGATTCTAATTCCACTTCAATGATAATTTAAAATCTGTTGATGTATTATTTATCTCATTTTTCATTATTTTGATAAAATTGGAATTTTTATTTTGTTTTGGTATATTATTTCAATCTTATCAAAGACATTATCAAAACTACATGCCACTGTAAAATATGTCTTAAGCCCCATTGTTCCGTTTATATAAATATAATATATAACTATATTTACATTATTCCTGGATATACATATACACTATATTCGTACAAAGTAAGCCCCCTTTCATATGTGTGCGCAATATATTGTAAGGAATACAATTATAAATCAATTTCAAATTATTTTAAAAAAGAATAATATTAATACTATCATGCTGTGAATATTTACTTGTGCGCAACATATATATATATATATATATATATATATATATATATATATATATATATATATATATATACATATAGTCAGAGAAGTGACAAACATTCATACTTAGAGCACGAGTTTTAGTCCATCTCTTCAGCTTTTTAATATTTTACAGTAATACGAGAGTCGAATGAACGAAAAAATAATGGGTAGTTGCACATGAGAGATTTATTTTATTCGAAGAGTGATAAACCTATTTTTAAAATTGTTGATTAAACCACAAGTACTTTATTTCTTAAAAATTTATTTGACTTTTTTTTACTTTTTAATTACTTTCTTACTTCAAAAAAGGTATTTTTGAATTAATTCAATTCTAAACAGTAGTCACACGAGCGTTTTTATGAAGGAAACATTCAGACAGCAATTTTTTACTACATTTTTCTGTTTAATTTTCTTATATGTTGGTATAGAAATTAAAAGAAAATTTATTTGAATCTGAAAAAATCTTCCATGCGGGGGGAGGGGGGGGTTAGTGTGGGTTCATATTTAACTGAATTCTCTGTACCAAATATTTACAGCTAGAGTCGAAGCCTTTATGCAAAGATATGCAGATTAAAAGTTCAACTGCAGGTGAGTCAACGCGAGAAGATGAAAATCGAGGTAAAACATGTTCCCTTTGAGGGCAATTAAATGGAGAGTTTATTCTAGAAATTGTGCGAGAATGGATATATTTAAATTTTAGCACTTAAATATCAAAACGTTTTGCATTAGCCATTCCTTTAATAAAATGTTTTTACACTGTAAACCAACAAAGAGTTGATCATTTCACAGGTAATTTTATAAGTTTGATTAAATAAATTTAAATATAGTTTATAATGTTTTTCATTGAAAAAGTTCATCAATTTTATAATAATGAATTGGAACCAAAAGTTTAATTTAAAACGTATGAGTGTGATATTTTAATTTTAGTTAAAAATAAAATTGGCTGAAGACTACCACAAACTAATAGACATAATAATCTTAAATTAATTTATTGGGGATTATTTCGTTTAGAGTTAATTATAATTTTTCCTTCAAATAATTTTGATTTGTCTCTTACTTTCATAGAAATGACTCTCATTTGACATTCATTTGTATGAAGATTCTGGGAAATAAATTATTGATTACAGAAAATATTATAGTAATGAGTTTTAAAATATTTTTCTGTAGAATTAAGAAAAAATACAATAAAGCAGAAAAATGCTTATTGTGGTAGAATTCTTAGGTTCAAAAGAAATTCTATGGTCATATTATATTCTAAATAAGTTATATATTTATTCATAATTGATACAACTTATATGTAGTTACTTTAATTATAAAACAGGTAATTTAGAAAATTGAAAAAAATATAATAAGATTTATAGAATCTTAATTTAATGAAAACGACAACTGATATTAAAAATATTTTCAGCATATTTCAGCTATCTCAAGACTATTTTTATAACTTCATTGTTTTCCCAAATATTATAAATGATATTTATTGGGTTCACTGTGGCCTAGTGGTATGACAGTACTTTTAATAACAAGCGGTTCCAGGCTCGATCCCAGTCACTGTTTAACAATGAGAGATGAATATTGCCCTTCTGCATGCATATCTATCGAGATGGGTTCTTGAGGGTTTTCCGGTTTCTTTGCTTGTAACAAATCTTTGTTCTCATGGAAAACAATTTAAATGGTGAATATTAAAATTAGATCGTTAGAGAGTCCACTATGCGGTAATGCTTTATTGAACATTCTTTCCTCATGTAAGCACTTAAAATTTCTCTTGATAAAAAATACATATAAAGAAATAAAAGGAGTTGACTGGAATTACAAAAATGCAGTTACTTTTCATGGTATTCCAACAATTCAGAACCACGAAATATATAACACTGAATTCAATAACCTCAATGGAAGACATAAGCACATATGTTCATTGAGTGAAATTATGAAAAAATAGGATTGCTCTTCACATTATTTAGAGATCAATAATCTTTCCTGATATTTGAAAAAAATACGCTTATGATACATTCACCTGAGACTTGTAAATAAGCCCTACTAAAAATGAAAACGCCTCTGATATATCCCCGACATCATAATGCGTATGATAGAGCTTGTCACAGTAAGACGTTCTTACAGTAGTCATAGTTTTTCAAGAAATTCTTGCATTATATTGTATTGGGCAAATAACTTAGAGGGTTTTAAAGAAGAGATGAAGCATTTAAAATCTTGAAGTCCATAATAAAAGCTAAACACTTGTTGAAGCTGAAATTAAACCTCTTCATTTTTTGCCTAGATGCATTCTTATTGATTCACTTGAAGTTTAATATTTTTCTTCTGTTGTGTAACAGTTATCTCTTCTGAATTTTCCTTACTATATGATTTAAATTTTTATCAATGAAAATATTTCATGAACATGATTTTTAATAAACATTAAATTTGCCAATTTAAAAATTTTTCACAGCCAATATTACTCAAAAAATGATTAATTTCAAATTGATGCATATGCATTGAAATTAACTTAAATTCTTAAATTTACCAAAATATAATTCAAAAGAATATTGCATTTGCTATCGTTTTGAAGTCAAAATTTAAAAACTAATTTTGTTCGCATAGTGAAACTTCATTTATTTAAATCAGGCTTAACTAAAATTAAAGCTTATATTTTCATATGTAATTAGAAATTCGTAAAATTAAAGTAAGATTTTGTAAATATTTAGTTTTCTATTAAGGAACGCATTATAAAAGAACAAGTTAAAATTAACTAAAAATTTTTGGAAAACATTCAGCTCAATGTAAAATGACAAAAAGACAGACAGTTTTGTGCTTTCTGCATGTATTAATTTAAATATATATAATTTTTAATTTTTATAATATTAATAATTTTGAGTAATTGAAAAATTGGTAAACAGGGATAAGTTATAGATTATGTTATGTCAAATCCTGTAAATCTACTGTTGTTATTAGAGAATTTCAAAGAAAATAAATAAAACCATGATTTTAATGATCACATTTAATAAGTAAAACAAAGTATAAATAATTTTATTCTGATATACTTGGAGAATAAATTATCAAGAATAAGGTTAATTTTAAGAATTTGTTTTGAATATCAACGAGAAAATTAATTGCATATTCAGTGGCTGCCAAACACTGCTGAAAGTCCTGAGTTTTTAGAAATGATTAATGAATCCCTTTCGTTAGGTTACCTTAATGAGATTTATACAAATTGATTATTACAAATATGAATGGATGATAATGAATCCGGCCAGGAATAAAGTCCTTAATTAAAATTCAATATAAAATCCCTATTTTATACAACAATCAAATGATAAGAGAAATTTGTTTCCAGTTTTTTATATTTTATTGGATATGAATATATTTTTCATAATTTGAAAGGGAAATTTGGAGCAATGATTTTTTCGACAAGAAAAGAAGTCATACATAATTTTACTTGCATAATATTAAAGTTATAAGCAAATATGAAACATAATTCTCAGTCGAATAACCAGGACTAATTCCCTTTTTTGTCTAAAAATATCTAAAATAGCATAATTTTATTATAAATATCTATACTATTGAATACTAATTAGTATTTTATATTTTAAAATTGAACTTCAGAGCAATGCGTTGGTAAAATTGGGAGACAAAACTTGTGTAATTTAGAAAAAATAATGCTAAATATTTATAAGCAATCAGTGTGAGATTACATTAAAATCATAATTTTAATTCTGATCGAAAGATTTTGCATAGAATACTTGAACTTCTTAGATATCCTAGTAAAAAAAGAATTAAAAAAATCATTTTCTATTAAAAAAGAAATTTTCAAAGCTAATCCTTTGTTAAATTTTTATTATAGTAAAATAAGATAACTCCATATTTGTGTGAATTGCTTCAATATTCACACATTAAAGTCATATTTTTTCAAGATATAAAATATTAACTATTTTATCATATCTAAATGTTTAAAAAAATTCAACGGGAAGTTATTTTTATAAAGCTATTTCTCATTTAAATCCTTACAAATCACTTTTCATATTCATAAAATTATTTTCATATAAGGGCAGAGTTTTTAAATTCTTTTAGTGTAAAATACTTTTTATTTTACAATTTATGAAGCTTTAAATATATGTGGAAGAATTTATTCTTTGCATCATAACCTATATAAAATATGAAAATAGCTTCTCACGTTTGAATAATTTAACAAATGACAAGTAGACTCCTGTTTTTTTATTTTTTTATTTTTTTTATTGTATTTAATACTATTACATGTATTATGTATGTATGTATATATAATTAAAATGAATGAGATAGAAATTTATATAAAAGCATGTAATATGTTTTGGTATATCTTCAGATGTCAAAAATATAACCAATACTATTTCAATGCTAATTATTAAAAAATTCATAGCAAAAATAGTATCATATAAAACGGCTAATGATAAAGTTATGCTTCATATTTTTGTAGAAAAATAAATTGTGGCAATATTTTAGCTAATTAATTGTATTTATTTTCATTACTTATTCTAAAATTTAAAATACGGGTGCCATGTAAATCGAAATGATTTTCTAATTGCATGAATTATTAATTTTAATAAAAAAATATTAAAATTAATTACACTACGGTACTTTGAAATAACTGCACTAAGAAATGAGGATCATATAAGGGTGAATTTATGATGATTGATAAACATTTTGCTTATACGTAAATGATAAAAATTTGGGCTCACAGTGACTTAGGGTAGAACAGCTCTTTTCGGAGCAAAAGTTAGCATGCTTAATCCAAGTCATTTTTGAACAACAGGAAACGGATATTTTGCTTCTGCATGGATATCAATCGTTGTATGCGAGTCTTACAGGTTTTGCCCAACCAAAAACTGAATATAGCCCACTATCTATCGGAAGGAAGGCAATTTATGCTGTGATATTAAAATACCTTTCAACAGTTTCAGCCAATAGGCTGTCGACTTTTTGGTATTAAAGACGTCAGAAAATGTTAAAATATACTATAAACCCATTCAATATATTTCATTACATATAAGATCAAACCATGAGGAAAAATAAGTAAGTACAAGCATTTCCATACCATCAATAACATCTTAATCACTGTTGTGAATTGTCTTTCATCCCGTAAGCACTTGACCAAGTACATTTTCAAAATTCTTAGTTGGTACTACTGTTGACCGATAATGTTCTAAATAACCTCAATATGGATGACTCGAGAGAAAGTTTCATTATTTTCTATCATTTCAGTGCAAATAATTATTATTATAGCTACAATATACAAACTCATGTTGTTTTTCAGAAACGGTTTCAAGGATAAACAGGAAGAATACTTGTACTAAAGAAATTAACATAACATTGAGCTGCAGCTGCTACTATTAATTAGGAAGACTAAAAGGACCACCCTATCATTAGAATGTACCCTATATCATTATTTCCTGAGTAGTGGTATTCTCTCCAGATCATCGTTAGGCCTAAGTCTGAAAATGAGACTTACCATTCTTGGGAATTCATTGAGGGCTTTATTACTGAATAAAGTTTCACTATGTCAATTTTTTTTATCTTGAAGACTGGGTCGATTGGCCTATCATTCAATATCTTGTAAAAGTATTTTGATAATTTTTGTACAAGAAATCCGATATAAGCCTGGAGATTAAGATAATTCAATACCTACGTCATGTTAAAAGACTGGAGATAAGTAGAGAAAATGGGACTTTCCTTAAGAAAAAATTTTAGTGTGTCCAAATCCAGAGGAAGACAGAAAGTTAAATGGAGAAACAAGTAGAAAAGGACTTGAGAACAAAATATTGAATACTAAAAATACTAATCCGTGAAAACCAGGATGAATAAAAGAATTAAGAAAAGATTGGAAAGAGGACAGGACCTTTCTACTAGAACTGAAATAAAAATAGTGAATCGAGCACGATGGTTGAATGTCTCTGACTACCTCTTACTGCAATCAAGTTCTTTGTAGTTTTGACCAAAAAAAATTATTGCTCCGTATAACGTTAGATAATTCTAACAATTTGATATAAATGAAAAACGTTAGGACACATTAATAAATTAATGTTCATCAGTTTATGGTTTCCATACATACCATAACACACATAACATGAAGCATAACAATACGATTAATAAATTATCCTGTACCTGACAAAAATTGATATCTAACAGGCTCGTATATGATTTAAAACCTTACTATGAATCACTTATGGAGTTGTCTCTTCGAAATTTTATTATATGCGTATCTTGGTTAAGCTTACGATTCCAGGAATTATGACTCGATTCCAGGAATTATAATCTTTTATGACTCTTCCTTTATAATATTATTTCATTTATAATGTTTTCATTAAAAATTTACATAAATTCTTTGACAAACTGAAATAAATGCTTTATTTATTTTTATAAAGAAATTCTACTATGCTTAAGGACTAATTTACTTTTGGCATATTAAATGTATTACCTAAATTTTACTATTTTTAACATTATGCCTCGCTATAAACTTATTTATCATATAGAATAAAATGACTAATTTCATCTTTATTCATTAAAATTTCATTTGACACACAAATATAGTGCATTATTCATTTCTGAATACTTACACTGTTAAAAGAATCGAGTGGTTTTTCACCTCTCCATGAACGATGGATATTTTGAACTCCAAAAAGATTCAAAATAATCTTTTCGTACTTAACTGGGTAGAGAAGTTCTCTTTCAATCACTCGATTCAAGACAATTTTCACTCTTATTTTGACGTGTTTATGGCACAAAGCAAATGTGATGTGCTCTGATTGGATTAAGCCATCACGTGGCTCTATGCTTTCGGTTTAGTTTCGTTAAAAATGGAGGAAAGGAAAGCTTCATTTTGTAAAAGAGATTTATTTGAATTGAAATACATATATAATTGGACAAGAAGAAGCACAGAAACATTACTGTAAGTCTTTATTTCTGATATTAATTGAATGACTAAATCAATTCTTCATGTTTGTGATTTTTCACCATGATATAAGCTTTCGTTTTCGAAAGTGTGAATGAATGAATTCTATTGAGTTCATATTCATGTAATATTTATAATATTTGAAATTTTTGATTAATTGATAATGTTTAATATAATATAAAAATGTGCTTGGAAATTCTATTTTTTATTTAAAATATTTTTTTCTACCAAAATTTAATTTATTATAAATTTAATGGTAAATTATAATGAATGCATTTTTTATTTCTTTTACTTTCGAAACTCCATGAATATGATTATTAATTTCTCGTTGATTTAAATATCCAATGTATATTATAGAAATATTATTTAATATAGTTTATTGCCCTGAATTGAAAGTGCGATTAATATCAAATACAAAATTTTACCAATGAATAAGAATAAATTTTTTTATAAATAAAATTAGAAGCTTTTTAATTTAAATGTTAATACAATATAAATCAAACATTAATCTACAGAATATTACTTGACAGTATGTATTGCACTTATTAAAATTTCACTGACAATATGTATTTTATTTATTAAAATTTCACTGACAATTTTTGATTTGATTGTTACTAAGTAAAAGCATTCGTTGTTAAAACGAAAACAAAATTGTATGTTTCAAAATGTACAATTAATTTGTATAGTTTAGAATTTCCAACTAAAATTTTTATCAATGGAAATATAATTTATATTCGTATTTTATGGTTGTCATTGTCATCACAGAAGAAAAAAAATAAGAAACAAAATTAGCAAAAGCAAATCTAAAACATGGAGTTCTTATGAAAATGTAATGTAAGGAAGAAATGGCTGATCAGGTATATTCTGTATAATTTGTAACCAAAATAAGTTTTATGGAGACTGAGAAAATGTTAACTATTGTTATTTCAACAAGTATTAATTTCATTTTGCTTGCAAAATTTATTTAAAAGCTTGAAGTAATATTCTATGTTTAATGTAAGAACTTGGTAACTTAATTAATTACCAAGAAAATTCCAATCAATATTTTCAGTTAAAATCTCTTATTAAAGTTTTTGATTTTTAAAGTTGATTTTAAAATAATGAAAGGTAATTATTCATAAAATTATTATTACTTGGTAATTAGCTTAAGAAATTTTAATAATGTTTTTAAATCTATTTTGAATTGTTTTTACTATTAGTTTTGTTTTTACTGCTAAAACACCAAATTCTAATTAACTTCATAATAAATGTATAATTCACTTAAAATTTTCTTTTTTTTTAATTAAAAATTTTTATTTTGAATTTAATTGTTTAAAAAATAAATATCCAATACTTGTAATTCATTTGACCATAACTAGTTTTTACATGCATAATATTATTGAGTAAACACATATGTGTATATGTATGTATTTTTCCTTTCAGATAAAATGATTACAATTTGAAATGCCTTATGAAAATCCTCGAGAAAAAATATTTGAACTTGTGAAGAAAATGTTTAATATAAAATTGCATTTTGTGATGAAAAATAGAACATCTATTGTTCTATTCTATAACAGAATTTATTTTTCTATGTTTTCAAAAGAGGCTGTTTTCAATGAAACATTGGTAGTGTAAAACCTGTATATTTTTTACATATTTGAAAATGAATTTTAAAATATTCATGAAAGTACTAAACTTTTATGTCAACATTATTTTCTAACAATGACACAATGACTTAGGCAGACCAAAAAAAAAAAAAAAATTACAATCCCTAACATTATTTGTATATCTGGATTTTTAATGGTAGAACATGAAACATGCTGTGCATGCATTTCCAAGTTTTTTTTATTGCATGCGAATAAGATGTTTTAAATTATTTTCATGCCCAAAACATTTAGTTGAAATTTTACAGAGAAAGTGTTTTCTTATATAAAAAGGAAGAAAAATCTCATTGTTATTTTGATATTTGTTTAATGATTGCATGATCCAAAAGAAACTTATTAAAATCTATATTTTACAAAATATGCAGTATTGCTTATTTCTTTTATTATGTTGTAGTTTTCTGTCTTGTATTTTTAAAAATCATTTCACTTGCAATGTATTTGAATTTTAGTATCTGTATATCTGTCTTGTACTATAATTATAAAATGCCATATTTTTTTAATAAATAAGTATATGTGATACAAAAGCATAGTTTCCAATTTTTTTGTTGTAATTTGTAAAAAAAAAAAAAAATTATTCATTTATATAGTTTCACCTGTTTTTCAGTTCTATTTGATTGATTCAAAAATGCTTTAACATTAAAAATAAAAATTTATGTATGCATGTATATATATCTTTTAATGTTTAACAATCCATTTTGTAAATTATGATGGGGGCTATATCTATTTCATAAGAAAGAAAAAAATCCAAAATTATTTTGCATTTGTTTCATTGTCTATCAATAATTTATCACATTCTTATAAAATTTTTTAAAAACTACTAGATAATCATTAATTTACGAACTTCAGTTACTAGGCTTTAATTAATTAATGAGAATACCTTTCTTTTTAACAAATTATACTTCCTTTAAATTACAATAAAAAGTTCTATTATAATTTAATATGAATGATTATTCTCTTTATAACAGATAGATTTGGAATTTGATATTCAGAGGCGGACTGTTTTCCCAGTAAATATCCTGCATTCTATGCTCCTAGTTTATTATCATGTATTCAAAAACTTGTCCTATAATATGGAATAAATATGTGAGAATTCAGGATGATAGTATTTTTTTAATAAATAAGGATTTATTTTTTTGAAGTATTATTCATATAAGATTTTGTTATTAATTTTTATATAGACATTAAAGAGAGAATACAAATATTATAGAAATTTTAGTTATTATGTTAATTTTTTTCGAATTAGGTGAAAAAGTCTTTAGAAGAAGAACAACGCTCAAAACTTTGCTGTGGTCATAAGCAAGACCTGAATATGAAATAATTTTATCTGTGGCTAATGGATTCATTAATGGCGGATATACAAGATAAATACATTCTTACTATAATCGATTAAGATCTAAATTTTGCAAAAAAAGTGTATTAAAATGCATATTTTCTTTTTTATTCATATTTTGTTTTATTAACCTGACAATAAAATTGTCAAACTCCAGTATTAATTTAAAATCATAAATATAAGAATATACTTATTTTTATTTTTTTCTGTATATAAAATTGAATAAATGTTTTTGTATAATATTGCATTTTATTTTTAATTTCATTCATAGTTTCATTGATATCTAAATATTTAAATAATCTGTAATATCTGTAATAATCTATAAATCTGTCTTTATCCTCCTGTAAATCCAAAAATGCATATTATCAATATTCAAAAATAAATATTTATTTATATAAAATATTTATGTATTTTTTAAATTGTGTACAATTTATTGTACTAATAATGTTTGTAAAAGTTAATTTCGTACTTTATAGGCCCATAGTAAACTAAACTGAAAAATAAGTAGTGTGACTATTTTTTTCTTGAGAGAGAGAGAGAGAGAGTGTGTGTAAAACTAAATAGATATAAACAATGTAATACACACACATGACTGAACAATTTGCTTGGTAATGTATGTAATTTAAAAACCACTATAATTATAAAATGCCATATTCAATTGTACTGTTAAATTATGGAATAAAGAAATCATATCAATATATTGTATTTGTCAAAAAAAACTATTTCTTAAAATAAAAAAATTCAAAACCTGATTTCTGCACTAAATTGTCAATATAAAAAAAATCAGCAATACTTCTATAAAAGATTGAAATTCACTCTTTTTCTATCTAATTTACCCCTTTAAACGATTTGTTGTTCTTAAAATGACTCTTAAAAGGAGTGGTTTACTAGCATCTTTCAAAAGAGTGAATTTCTATCTTAAAGATTGGTTGAGTTTTGTGAAAATGAAAGAGTGAAATTTCACTTTTTCTTAGTGAAATCCACTCGATTTTTTTAAGAATGTTCATGATAAATCTATTTTATTCTTGAAAGTTACCTTAAAAAGTTTATTTTAAGCGTATTATTGATAATTATGCTCAAAGCTTAATCTTTTACATTCATTGTGTCTTTAGGATTAAAAAAAAATGAACTGCATAAACCGTAACATGATATACTTAAACTAATAAGTAATTAATAAATTTTGACTTTAATTAAAATGAAGTAGAAAAAAATGGATGATAACAATCAATGTTTTGCTTTAAATAAAAGCCTATCTTTTAGTATTTAGTTACAAGTAGAAGCATATTTCTCATGATATATTATTTTTATTCCCAAGCAAAATCTCTTCATTATATTGTTAAAATAAATTAAATGATAAAAAAGAGCTTATAATTATTCAATAATAATGTATTTTGATTTTTTGATGAAATATTTACATTTTTTCTTCTACTTGAGAAAAACCTAGGTTAAAAAAAAAATTAAAAAGAACAAACCAAATAAAAACACTTTCTTAAATTTTAATCTTCGTTAGCTCAAAATATTTTCGAGTTTTTCTTTCGTACCGATATTTTTTGAAATTCACACATGTTCATGCATCAAAGTTGCATTTGAAGATATTCATTTTCGTTGAAAATAAAACATTCTCAAGATGAATATTCAATAAAAGTGATGAGGAATTCATGTTACGTAATTTTTAAAATGCTGTAGAGAATTTATTTTAAAAGTCTTTTTATTTTTTAGGAATATTTAGATATCTCCTATCAAAAATTTAAAAAAATATTTTCCTTGCAAAGATCTAAACAAGTATTATTAAAATAAAATTTTAAATCTCATTTTATTAAAAATATCATTTGAACTAGTGGTAACTGTGTAATTATAGAATGTTTTGTGAATTGAATTACCCGTTCTTTAAGTTTTTTTATCATATCTGTTGTGATAATAACCGATAATAATATGAGATTATTTAATTTATTTAAAAGGAAATATATATATATATATATATATATATATATATATATATATATATATATTATATATATTGTCAGAAAAATCCCTTGATAGTTAGGTGTATTAAAGAAGCTTAAGACGGCAAGTTCAGCACTATCTTAATTTAGAAAAAACTCGTCTTCACAGACATTTAAATTGACATATAAACAGTTTTCTATTGGATAAAAATAATGATAAAAGTACAAAAATAAGTCTAAAATATTTCAGTAAGCATTATTCCGATCCCAGCAGTACCCATCCAAATTCACCTTCAAATTTAGAGTTGAGTTGCAAATTCTTTTCATGGATCACTCCCTAACTTGCAGCTGAGGCAACGATTTCTTTCATTCCAGTGAACTAATGAACATGAAGCTATAATAAACAAAAAAGTTTTTCCTTATGTTTAACCCCTCCGGCTACTATTTAATACATTCGAAAAGCGAAGAAATGTATTAAGAAAGAGAACAACTGTATGATGCAGATTATATTTATTTCTTACAACAACCATAATTTATTCGGAAGACAATTTTCAAATAGAGAATTATTATTCGTACTGATTTATTTTTACAAAAATAAAAGTGAATAGAAGGAATGCTTTACAAAAATAGTTATTTTTTTTGTTAACTATGGTGTTCATATACACTTAAATACAAAAAAAAAAAAAAAAAAAAAACTAATTGTTTCTAGAAAGCAAAGACTCTAAGACTTTCCTTCAGATTCTTCGATTCATTATTTATATTCAATATTAAATCATTAGAATGATGAGACAGAAGTGTCTTGCGGAGGGACATTTTATAAATGTCCCTCCGCAAGAGATTTACATTAGATTTTTTGTTTCCCGCAAATATACTAATTATTATTTCAATTTCTGGATGATACGAATTTATTTTCCGCTCGAATACTGTGAACTCATGTTAGTACAATATGTCTCTTGCAGTCGAGAAGTTCAAAATGTTTTCTTAAAAAAAGAAAAAAAAAACGAAAACATAGCAAAATATTGATGACGAGAATGAATTTCAAAAGAGAAGGAATTTATTTAAGGTTTAAACATTGTGAAATAATATCTGTACAAGAATGAACTATTTTAAGAAAAAAATGTTAAGTAACTTTATCTACAGTGTTTTTAAAAGGAATTGAAATTTAATTAATGAAATATTAATTTCTTCTTAAAAATATGCTTTACTAAAAAATTTCTTTTTGGATTGAAAGTAAATGGTTCCTTTTGATGTAACACTAACAAGTGTTCTAAAGAATTTCAAATAAATTCTATAAAGGAATTTAATTTCAATCAATATCTATTTCTTAGTAGTGCTTAGAGATAGAAATTCAATGAATAAATACCTCCTATCACAATTATTCAAGTTCAGTTTATAGCAACTCACTGAACACAAATTGTTTTTATTAGAATCAATTTATAATTCAAATAGAAATGCATCTTTCTACAACAAGAGTCAAATAATCTAACAGAGATAAAGATTCACAAAATAGCATATTATGATAGCATTAAGTGCTTAGACTTAGATTTCAAAGGCTGTTTGTATACATTTAAATACATTTGTTGCAGCATAGTCACTCTAATTACCTAACAAAGATAGCAAATCACTAAACTTTGTGTAATTTTAGCTCTGAATGCTCTTAAATTTAGAATTCAAATATGATAATAACTTTCTACTACAAGAGTTCCCATTCAAACACTTTTACAAAAACCATGACCCCTTACATAGCATGCTATTTTAGCTTCAAATGCCTAGACTTACAATTCAAATGAGGCAATAATCTTTTTATAGCAAGAATTCAAAGTCAGGTAGTTTATTAGAGACACACTAAATAATTATTTTTATTAGCATCAAATCCCTTGATTTGTAATTAAGAAGTTACTTTGTGTTATAGGAACTCGAATTCAAACAGTCTACTAGACAAAGTGCCTTATCAAACAGTATACAATATGAGCGTTATTTTTAATTGCAGAAACATTGGTTGCAAATTAAGATAAATTATCAAGTTATAACACTAAATGTAAAAAACGAGAATCCTTTGAGCACTTATTTGAATAGCTAAAATAAGAGTGATGTGATATTACAAAAAGATTTATATGAAAATAATTTCCTTAAATTTATAAAAACTATTTTATATTAAATACAAATTCATAATATTCTATTTTAAAACTTAGAATACTTCTATAAAATTAAATTATATATTTTTTAATTAATTTTACAAATAATTTAATGTTTCTTTTCAAAAACTTAGGAACTATTCTAAGAATAAAATTTCTTAAGTTCCTTACAGTGATCAAAGACATTAAGTATAACTATTATATTGGGGGATTATAAAAATCTATCCCGGCATATGGGCCCCTAACTATCATACCGTTTACAGAATGGTAATGAAATTTTGTCATAACGCATTTTGAGGAATACGCTGAAGAATGATATGGAAAACAACAATGTCACTCTAATAGTTACGGTTACAGTTAGGAAATTTTGAAAATATAAAATTCCAACACTAATTCTTTTGTATTGCGGTGTAGTCTCCATCGTAAAATACCCTAAATAGCGTTCGGACGGCAACTGTAGCATGAAAATCCCCAGTGGTAGATAGACTAAAAGTGATGATAACCAATAAGGACAAAGAGCAGCATAAAATAAAACATTTTCTAGAGTGTCACAAATATTCAATATGACCTACTTCTCACTCGATGAGACTTTGCATGTTGTAGATGATGGATAGCACTGCAACATGTACCATGACAATCGCAGTTCTGATGGGATCTTTCAAATCAAATGGAGTTTGTGGACAAAGCTAATACACTTTGAATTTCAGATTTCCCACAGCCAGAAATCTATTGATGTAAGATTATAAGACCGTGATGGCTCTGGAAGCGAAAATGACAGGAGATAACTCTGTTACAAAACTGTTGATTTAAGACACGTTTGAATGTGGGCCCTACATATGGAGGAGCATCATCTTGCACCCACACAACTTCAGATAGAGCGTTTTGCTGTTGCAATGCGGGAATCACGTAACGAGTTAATTTGTCCAGATAGTCAGCATTCATTGTTGTATACGTTTGCAGATCACTGGCGTTAACATTTTCAAAATTGTAAGGGCCAATTATGAGCGTACTCATTAGACCACACTACACAGTCTATTTTTCTTCTTCTAATGGGCGTGCAAGCACATCATGGGGATTATTCTCTACAGAGTGTGCACACAATTTTTTGAATTCAATTTACCAGTTAATGAGAAATGAGCGTCATCTGTCCACGTAATGAGTAAATGCCAGCTGCGAATAAAATCTTTATCGTACCGGATAAGGAATTGATTCGCAAGATCCAGCCATAATTCATAGTTTCTCACTTCCAACATCTGGACATTCTGGAAATCATATAGAAACATATTTAGAATAGATCGCAGAGTCTTGTGGACAATTGAATTTTGCAGATTCAAAACACGTGAAATACAGCATACACTTACAGAACGAACTGTGCTTGACGTCTGATGAACTACAGAACCTGCTTCCACAGGAACAGAAAGTCATCCAGACCGAAGGTGATCTCATGTGCAATCAATTTCTTCAAGTTTAAGAATCAAGTCCCGTTTATCTTTTGCAGTTCAGGGGTCTCGCCGTAATCTATGGTTTCTGCAGTAAACACGCGATGTCTTTGAGGTATTATGTTCATTCAGGTAATAAATCTTTATGATTTCTCCAAGTTCTTTCCCTGAAAGCGGTATCTTGTTCGGAATGGCAGAAAGCAACATACGCGGCTCGCATTTCGCAGTGCCTTTTCTTTCACCTAGCTTGGCAAAGTCAGTCATGACTGTGTCTTACGTAGAACCCGAACTTTGTGTTTCTTGGTTTCTTCTTTTCTTTTTGTGCAGGATTAATCAGGTTGGGATCTCATGTGAAGAAACGGTGTGATGTTCTTCACATGAACTCCGGAGATTTTCATTCTACAGGTACTATACCAATGCTATTAAGTGTTTTTCAGTATGCAGATTGCATTTCAATTCGCAAAAATAGGTGTCGCCCTATCAAATTTTTGAAATTTTCTCCCTGTAACCGTAACTGTTTGAGTAACACTGTTGTTTCCCTCTCACTCTTGATACTTTATGCCAAAATTTCATTCATTTTATGTGAATGGTATGATAGTTAGGGGCCCAAATGTCGGGATAGTTTTTTAGATAGATTGAGATTCATATTACGATTTTTCCAAAAAGACTTAGCACTCCAACCATATGTCTATTGTACTATACCCCAAAAATAAAGCCCTTATTTGAAGAAACCAGTGGCTGAAGCAAAATTCAGCAGACATTTAACAAGGATATCCTGCAGCATCCAAGGTACAATCCCATGCTGATCCATTTGTTCAAATCTATATTTAAAAAAAGTTTCACATTCGCATAGAATATACAATGAAAGTTACTCTAGATATTCATTTAATTCCTACAAGTAGGATCATCTAATGGTCTCATTAAGGTGAGATGTATCTTAAGATGGCAGTGTCCTGTAATGAATCCCACTGGTCTCCTTAAATAGCTTCTACTGAAATTTAACAACATTTTTTATCCTTTACATTGCTAGAAAAAAGTAGGACACTCAAATTTTATAAATTATGCTATAAACGTTAGAGAAATTGATATAGTTTTTATTTTTTATTTTATTAAACTAATTTTTTTCATTTCCAGTGAATGAGTTTTATTTACTACTAAGAAAACTTTATAAAATAGTACTTAAGGATTTTTGTTCAATGAAAAGAGTAGAAGGATACATACAAAATTATTTTCTTTTTGGAACCTGTACTAATTTAATATGTTGAAAACATTGTTTTTTAAACTGTCTTCCTTCAATAAATATATTTTGTTGACAAAAAATTCTCAATTTTTGTACAGTTAAAATGTCCAAGGGGAAACTTTTAAGTGAATTTCAAGAAGATAAAATTGTTTCATGAAAAGATGTAGTCAAAAATACAATAAAAATTGCAAAGCACCTACATATCAGTCCAAAAGCTGTTTCTAACTTCTTGAAAAAACTAAAGATTAAGAGGAAGACAAAGACTGGCAGACCCAAAAAGACAGGCAGCGTGATAAGTCAAGATCGATTAGGCAGACCAGCAAATGTAGGACGGCAAGTTAACCAGATGAGATACCAGCCCGAAAGGCATTATAAACCCGAAATGCAGTACGAACAGTTCAGCAAACATTGTGGCTTCTCAAAAAGTCGAGTTTGGGAAATCCCACAAGAATTAGGATCTATCCTCACCGACCAACGCCTCAGCATCTTTTACTAGAAGGGGATATCAAGCGACGCTATTCATGGTGCAACTTTGTTATAAATCAGATACAGGTCAAGCCAGCATTCTTGTCAGATACAGGTCAAGCACGCATCTGACGGTGGCAAATGTAGTGTTATCGGACGAGGAAATGCTTTTTATAAAATGACATGTACAGTAGACAATACATTCATTACAGGGCGCTCGAAAACTGTAGGTGTTTTACAGATGTTCAACATCAAGTGCAGTGTCATATTAATGTTTGGTGTGCAATTCACAGAAACAAGTTGATCTGTCCAATATTTTACTATGGTACCTTTACAGGTGCTCAATAGTTACAACTAATGAAGAATGTAATGCCTGAATTTATGGTGAGCCTGCTGGTGTTTAATCTTAGGAACGTATGGTTTGATGGAGCGCCTGCTCACAAGACATCTTCAGTGAAGCAGTGCCTTGTCAACGAATTTGGGTAAAAATAATTGGATATGACAATTTCAAAGAATGGCCACCATGTTCATCTGATCTGACTCCACTAGACCTTTTTATGGAGATACCTAAAACAGTAGGTATATGCAACCCCTCCACAAACATTGCAGGACCTTAAGCTATGCATTGTGCCAACCTGTCTCCCTCTATGCTCCAACGCATGCAAAGTGTAATTCAAACGGGGATCCGAATGTGCATTGCATCTGATAGTGCTGAAGAATGAATGTCTTAAATAAAGGAATATTGTTATAAATAATTCCTTTTCTTTGATCGTTTGTCAACTTCGCAGAATAAGGAATCCCGAAAACCCAAATACACGTTTTAAACATTCTTTTCTTCACATCCATTTCAAAGAGGTGTCTTTTCATACTAAATCGATAACGCTTTACAACTTTATTATTCACTTTTTCTCCTATCTCGTACCATTTTCATGATACGAAAGCTAATTCCGCAGTTTTGCACCTGGCGATGCTGTGAGTGATCTTATTTAGTAGTGTATAACCGATTTACTATATTTTTGATGCCACATTTATAAAAATAACAGCAGCTATTCTGAAACTAAGAGGGTATCCTGTACACATTCATACTCACACATATACACACACATATATAATAACGATAGATAAGTATTTCTAAGTGCATAGCTGAGAGAGATGTTTCATTAAAATGGACTAAATTTTTAAATAGAAATTTGTTTTTAAGTCAGATTTGTAATGCATTTGTTTTATTTTTCATTTGATTAGATAATTACGTAAAATTAAAGACAAATATATATTTCCACATAAAAGTCCTTCATATAACTATTTTAACTCCAAAGTTTAAAAGTTATATATAACATGAAAAGGTATATATTTTAACATTAATTAATCAAAAATTACTAAATATAAAGATTGGAAAATATTTTTATTGATATTGTTTAAAAAGAAACACTTGATCATACAATACCATTGCTTAGTACTATCGTTTTATAAGTATTGTAGTGTTTAATTGTAATGTATAATAGAAAATGTGCCGAAAGATAATGGAAATGCGGCAAAAGAAATCAATCTCACAAATCAATGGAGACTCAAAATAAATCAAAATCGGAAATAAATTTAGTGTTAATGTCAACTCATAACAATCTAATCTCTTTCTATGCAGTAAACATTTACACTCTTTATTCGTGTCTAGAAACACTGCTGCTGTGACACTTTCATTTTACATTAAGGTACCGTAATGTTTATATTTAATGTATTTGTACTGGTTGCTGTGTATTCTATCATCAGAAGCTTTAAAAAGAGTTTGGAATCAATTTCTTTTCCGGATCTAATCACTTGTTCGAAACTCTCAAATTTTTGTTCGAATGGATTCTTTGAAAGCAACTAAATACATAGGATGTCAGAATTGCCTCCTCGAGTCCTTATTCGTGACTTTCGGGAAGAAAAAAAGATTTTCAATTGTTTTGTATGTGTGAAAAGCATTGCACCAACCAGAGAAAGAGGAAAATGATGTTTTTGAATGGGTTTATACTTTTTCTATAAACATCGATAGAGTTCAGAATAAAGTTTTAATCATTTCATAAGTTTTGATGTTACGAATCAATTGTGTTTCTTTATCTTGTACTCTTTCCATGAAAGAAGTGAAATATTACAGTGCGAGTAATATATTTATTATAAAACAAATATAATAATGTAATAAAAAGAGATTCCTCCCAAAAAGTCAATTATGTTATTAATACCTACAGAACTATGTAAATTAGTATGTTCATATTTATTTCATTTAAAATTTTTATTAACGTTACTGTTGCTCTTATTTCAAAATTTACATCAATTTATTTTAAAAGAATAATTAATCTTATCTTAGAAATTTCTGAAATTGTAATTATAAGAAATAATGAGGAAAAATGAACCTAAAATTTATTTTACCTTTCAGAAAGAAAAAAGGAAATGAAAATTGAAAATAATAATAGGATATCCTATGAGTATTCAGAAATCGTAAATAATGATTTTTTTTTAAATTTCGTGTACTTAAATGAAATTATATTTTCAAAGCATCACTTAGATTTTAAAAAGAATACAAAACAAAGGATTCTCATACGTACAATTGATTTCATGTTCTTATAATTTTTACTTATGTTTAAAAATTAATTTTTGTATGAAATCAAGATGAATTTCTTTAAAAATGACTGGAATATTTGTTTAACATTATGAGATCTATTCGAAATAGTTTAAGGTATGTATGATGAACATAACTGATAAATGTCAAAAATTATTTTAAAAATGAACTATCTTGCAAACAATGCTAAAAGCTATGTCATAGTTGTTAAAATTAATGATTTTTGAATGTGGAATACAAAAATTAATTGAGAATAACATCAAAATTCTTGATTGAATGATTAAATTGTATTCCATACTTCTGGGTAAACATTTTGCCAATTTATCTTAGATATAAAATATTTATTATTGCTCAGTAAGTATTTATTCAGTGATTTATAAATGAGCATTGTAACACTATATACTACATTTTTATAGTTGTGGCGGCTTAAAAATGCTTTTAAAGCATGTGAAGTAATGCATCGAATATATTCTCTATTTCTGAATGGGGTTGTTCTTTCTTCTGCAAGCCAAATTGAAACACATAACAAAAATATTACATCAAATATATGTAATGAGATTAGATCCTAAAGATTATAAAAATGAGTTAAATTTTTTCTGTTTTCTGTTAATTAATAAATAATGAGGATTTAATATTACTATCTATTTTAATCTATTATTATATAAATTTATTTAATGATTCAGTTATAACTAAAGATTATGTAATTTTATGGTTCTAAGGCATTACGGACCATTTTTCAAGTAAGATGCTAAATAGAACTATCTGAATTTCTTCAAATGGAGTACAATTCCATAAAGTTTAAAAATTGAATTTTCAATGTTTATTTTTCCTCAGAATTCATTTATAAAATGATCCCTGATGATTTTCAAATTGGCAAAGAAAACATTTTCCACAAATTCTTTTTCTACTATAAGTAATGCTTTCATTTCTATTCTATAATAAGTTTATTTCTATATTAAATTAAACTTCTAAATCATTGAAAAAGAAATTGAAATTTTATTTTAAAAATAATGTATATAACACTCTATCTATTGCAACCGAAGAATAAAATGTGATCCTATAAGAGTCTGCAGTGATGATAATGTGATAAGATCGTAAATGAAGTTTAAGTGCGAGATAAAAGGAATCAATTAAACTAAAAATAAACTATAGGAACAAATTCCTTTTTAAAAATATATAATTCATAAATTATAGAAAAACAGCAATTATTTCAATAAAAACTATTATCTATCAAATAAAAGGATATCAACTAGATTGTAATCTTGATTGTTCAAAATCAATTAAGATACTTTGTTAATTAAAAGTTAAATTCAAACAGCGTAAGCTAAAATCAAGGAAAAACATTTTTAAACTAATCCATAAAACTAAAAAATGATTAAGCGTAAAAAAAGTTACATGTTTAAATTTGTTTTCATAATAATTAAAATTTGTTTTCATAATAATTTGTTTCACATGATAATGAATTTCGTAAATTTACGAAGTACTTCGATTTTTGAAAACACCATTATTCTTCATTTTAAAATGCATAAAATGTATATTTATATGGTGATCATTGTTATCAGAAATTGTGTTTTTTACTATGAGCAAAACGTCTTTATGATAATTAAACTCTCAATTTAAGTAAACTCAATTTTTTACAAAACGCTCATTATTTATAAATTTACTGCTTATCTTACTCCATTAAAAATAATACAATAGGAACCTATTGACTTTTAATTAAGCATACTGATAATAAAATGCCATTATGGAAAATATTTTTAATCACTACTGTCCCAACTATTCCTAAAACAAAAATTTGAAAATATTTTTAAAAGTAGTTTCTAAGAAATTTAAATTTCTGCAACATTCAGCCAATGTAGTCTTTATTTTTACAAAATACAAACATTTGTTACTGTCAAAAATTTCATTTAATAAATACAATGACATTAGATTAGAAATTATTATAAATTGCATACATACAGATTGAAACTACAATATGATGTTTGTTTGTAACAAAACTAAATCTTGTTTATTACTTTTTCTTAACTAGTTTAACTACTAACTACGGTTAAACTACTAACTAAAATTTAAATACAAACTATAAAATTAGTTTGTTATTTTCATTGCTTTTACAAATGCATCAGGTCAATTGTTACGGTTACTTTGAAATATTGCATAAAGAATCTATTTAACAATAAGAATTAATTGACTAGCAACTGAATAAAAAACATTTATTAAATTAAAATTCTTGAATTTTTTTAAGAAAATATATCAAATATAATAACAGTATAATTTGAAAATGTGATTTTTACCAACATTAAAAATATAACTGCTATCAACATATTTCCTTTTACATTCTTTATGCACTTAACAAATAATACATATATATAAAGTTTCATGAGTATTTTAGTTCTCTTATAATTTTTTGGGGGTACTGTTATTCAAATATAAGCAAAATACGGATGTACAAGTTTCTCTAATCAATTATATTACTTAATCTTACATTACACACCAAAAAAAGTTTTTTTCAAGAAATAATAAGAATAACTTGCGAATTAATAAATTAAGAAAATATACATGTTTTCTGCGAAAAGATTAATAAGCATTTCTTGTTTGGCTTAGGTAATAATTTCTGGGAAAGATGTCTGCCCGAAAACGCTTGTACTTCTACTTTCGTTAATTAGTGCGATGAGAAACTACATAATTGATAAATCTAACAAATTATAAAGTATAATATTAATTGTGTGAAACCATTAATATTATACTTAGTCAATATTTCTTATTTAAAGGAAATTTCTGTAATATATATAACTTCCAAATAAACATTTATAATAGAAATATCTTTCTGACAAACTACATAACTCTTAAATCTGATAAAAAAAATTTGGTGATACAGTATTAAATAACATTAATCGCATAGTTATTAATCATGTGCTTTATTGTAAACCTATCCGAACGCAAAGTCAACGAGGTGATCATAACATAAACCAATTAGTCTTAACTTCTTTTACAGCCCTATCTGAAAAGAACTTGGGTTGGCATTGCTTATTGAGATTAGTGTGAAACGACGATGAATCTTCAAAAAATGTGAGCAAATTTTCAATTCATAAATAAACCCCATTCACGAAATTATTTCTAAAATAAAGTTTTTTAAATAATTAAGTGCTCATTATTTAGAAGAAATCGCAGACATTTAAAGAGTATTCATGGAATCGAATATGAAGCATGGTTTGTTCTGTCTCCAAAAATATTTCACATGAAAAAAAAGATTGAGCGCTTAAATATTCGTCACAAAACCATTTAACTCTTATTCATTTTAGCACTTTAAATTATTTTTAATAAGATGCATGATGCCTAATCTTCGTTGCTCAACATTTAAAAAATAAATAAAAACAAGCCAAACTAGTTTATCTATGATTTTTTATCAAGATATAGTTAGCATTCCAAGAAATTAAAAGCATTGTTTTGACATTACCAAGCAACTGCTGTAAACATTGCCAATCATTTGTGAAATGGTAAGCATTTAGTAATTATTCATTGGGAGAAATTTAAAACATGCCTTGGTATGTTCGTCAAAAATATTTAAAAAACGAAAGGATTAAACGTTGTCATCAAAAATCTCTTAAAACTAACCTATTTGAACACTTTAAATTCTTTTTACAAAAAGAATTATAAGCAATTTACGTTGTAGAACACTTACACATTTTTTTAAAAGTTGTTTTCAATCTACTATAAAAAATTTCCTTTATTCTACTTCAAGTTTCTCTGTTTTATATATTTAGCTACAGGAATGTTTAACTTTTTTCTGAATTTTTCATTTATTACTTTTTTTACGGAAAATATACTTGTAATTTTCATATAAAAGTGTCAAATACACTACATTCGTAATTTTGCTTAGGCTTCAACATGTGTAGATAATGTCAAAAATTTTATATACGTTATTAATATATTTCAAATAATGACTGTTTCTTCATTTTTTCTCATCTCAGAAAATGGACATCTAACAACTCCTTGTATCTTAGTAAGTAAGTAAATTTAAGTAATTTTTTTTTAAACCTTCACACACACAAACATTGTTCTATGATTCTATATAAACTGAAAATATTTTTTAAAGAATACAATATTTAAATGCTGTACAATATTTACTATCATTTAAATTTTATACCATATAAAAATAATATTGCTTTATATTATTTCGTATTAATGCATACTTTTGCATATATTTATAATATTGTTTTAGCAATTTAGAATACTTGTATGTTAATTTAGGGACTTTAAATTAAGGGATTATATATATATATATATACACACACACACACACATATATATATATATGTATATATATATATATATATATATATATATATATATATATATATATATATATATATATATATATATATATTCCAAAATTTTTGCAGCAAAATAATCAATGCCGTAACATAAATTTGGTAATGAATATTATTTGAGGGGTTTTATAGGAACATTTAATTATAATCTATTCGTAAAACCATTAAACTTCCATTTATGAAAGGTTTTTATTGATTACTTAGATATTAGTTACATTTTTCAACCCATATCTTGAATATTTCTATGTTTGCTGAAGTATAAAGTTAAAATTTTTAAAATTTTATCCCAGTTCCCAAAGAAACACTGATTTTCATGTCCAATGAAACCTGATTTGAAATTTAATGAATATATCTAACTTAAACTCATTACACTAGAAACTACATTCGTACAAAACAGGTGTGATCGATTGAAAATCACTTATTTTCCAGATGCACGGGCAATTCACAAAGAGACGATGTTTACAAATCTGCAGCAAAAAGTGAAATTCTGACGTCTTTATTCGCATGGTTTTTAAATGCATCTCGGTTCCTTTACATTTGTCAACTTTTTAGCCAGGGTTAATGACAAAATGCTTGCTGGATTCAATGACCCGCTATTTCTCTGATATTGAAGAGAAGGTTACACCCTCCAATTCCTCTCCCAAAACGGGGAAAAGGAGGGGTGTGAGAGGTGGTGCTATTCTCTATTTCTATGCAGAGAAGTATGGGCCCCAGTGCAGAAATGTTTAATATAAGGCGTAAACAAACCGCCAATGGCAGAAATCGACAATATTACCTTACGCGTCGAACTCGTAAAGCGAGGAAGGATCAGCACTGAAAACCACTCAACATATTTTATTGCTGTCCGTTCTCTCATTCATAAACCATAACCGTTTGAGAATTTTCGGACGTACTGGCGTCGCCAGCAATTGACCCGTTTCAGGGGGGATATCATTTGCACTAAATGAGTTCCAAAAACTTTCGTACCGAAAAATATTAAATTTCTTCAGAATAAGGGAGGGGAGAGAAAATAGAGTATAGAGCTTAATTCCTTTTCGTTTTTATTCATCTTATTTTTTTCCTCTATTTTTGCCTCTTCTTAGTGTCCATCACTTGATGGCTTCACTTGGCCGATGATGCGTCAATTTCTATAAACAAGAGTTCTCTGGGAATTTCGCAATTATGCTATCAACTGTGGGATCGGTCTCATTTGCTTCCGGACATAGAAATTATGTACCACTTCCGTTTAAAATATGACATCTTTGAATGACATCAAATTACCAGTTAATTAGAGTTATCTCATTCTTTGTTTAGAAAAAGGAAATTTATATCAATATTGTAAGGGAATTCTCTTGTCTTCAGGTATAATCCAATTCGATAATGTTTTGCAAAAAAGCACATTCTGCTTCCAGTTGTATTATTATGCAATGCTTATAAAAAGAAATAATTATTTCATAAATTTTAAAAATGCTTTAAAAATTATGTTAAATTAAAAAAGGAACTTAAAAATAACTCATTATAGTAATTATATTTATTTTTGTGTACCTCGAATTTGTTAAATAATACAGAAAACAATATACCAAAAAATGTTTAAAAATTTTAACATATTATACATTTAAATATATACTATTCAACAAATACATTTCATGAAATTTATCTTCAGTTAGAAAAAGACGGCTTTCCATATCCTAGAATCCATTTTATTCCATTTTAAAATAAAATCATGTTAAAAACTTGATTCAAAGAGTCAGAAAACCGATTAATAAATTAAGGGCAGATGAGAGATAGTAAACCTTTGAAATAAATAGCAAGAAATTAAATGATACTCTTACATCATTAGCACATTTTCTTTCATAAGACATTATATGTAATAAGCAATGCATTTTTAATGCCAATAACAGAGCTGATCTGAATTGTATATTTACATTTAAATTTGTTATCCAATTTTTTTTCTTCCAAATTGCTGTTAAGAAGTACAGAATTGTGCTATGTATATCAACTGAATACTGGAAAATTTTACAATGAAAGGTTAGAGAATATACATGTGTTCTATACTTAAATAAGTCACCTTTCTTAATATAGGTATTTATATAACATTATATACTCTAATATAAACTGTGATACTCATGAAAGGAAGAGCTTGCTTCCCAGAAGCCATGTGATAATATTGAATGATTGTGTATTTTATTATATTATGCATCAAAAAAATTATAATGATGATTCTACTGAAAATCATTTTGAATATAAACCAGAGTTATCATATTATGAGATAGATATTCTTGGGATATAAATCATAAAAATGTTTTTTCTATCTAAAAATGTCCCAAAAGTAAAATTATATGATATGCCAATTCAAATTTTCTGCTTCAGTTTTACAATAGTGAGATCATTAAAGTCATTAGCAATCAATGATTAGCTTGCGAATTAGAATGTGACCATTAGAGAATTAATATAGCCTATACTACTGTGATTTATATCTTTTTGTTTCCACAAAATTTGAAAAACACTTTCAAGTAACTTATGTTTTAATCGCAATTTTACATTGCAGTTGGTTTTTTAGGCTCACTTATATTTTTTCAATGATATATAAATCTTCTAGGATAATTTTAAAGAAAGCATAAAGCTTATTTGATTATAATTAAAAATTTTATAACTTTTCCTGTCTTTGACTTCAAAACTTGAGCTTTCAATGTGAGAATAATTTTTATACATATTTACATTTGATGTGCAACTACAGTCAATAAATGTAGTGAGTTTCAGTTTTATTTTAACGATATATGATTATTTTATGGGATATTTATATCGTTTGTTATAAATCAGCCGCTAGTTTTAAAATGAACGCACACGCCGAGTTTATCTTGTCCTGAATGTAAAAGCACTAAATATCTCTCAATATAGTTTCAAAAATGATATTATACCATTAGATATATGATCAATGGGGCTAGATGCTAACTTTTTTATAAAAAAAGTAGTTTGTATATTTATAGAAACATCTGGATATTAATATTAGAAAGTAATTCAGAAGAAGAGAGAGAAATAAATTACTCAGTTCAAACTATAACCACGATTATATTTCACTTAGAGAACTTAAGAAAACGTTTTAAATATTTTAGAATATAATTTAAACATTTTTCGAACATTCAAATTCTGCGATTTACTGTCAAGAAAAGCTTTTCATAATAAATGGAAATAAGTTAATACAAAAAATTCCTTAGCCAGAATTTTTATTTCTTTTTAATAATATTTATTCCTCTTAAAAGAAGCATTACTCATAATTTTTTCATATTATTTTAATCAATTTTTGTTATAAACATTGTAATACAAATTAAATATTATAAAATTTACTATATCAGTGTAAATGCAACTTTAGACTAAGATAATAGTAGACTAATGGTACGCTTTCAATGGTATTAAAATATTTTCAATTTATAATTAATGAAAAACAATAAAAGGGTAAAAAAATTTAAAGCTAAAATATTAAAAGTTAGCAAAAATATGGATAGTCATTTGTTTCGTTATGATGCCTTTTATTGATGTGAAAAGCCAAATCCAACCGTAAATCTTATATGCTTCTTTGAAATTTCAATATTTCCGAAAGATTGAACTTTAAAGCTTTATTGGGTTTTCAAATCATATTCTGTAAAGAAATGTCAGTCTTTATTGCCTTTTCTGTATCTGCTTAAATTATATTATTCTCGAAATAAAAGACCTGTCTTTATGATGAGAAAAATTATTTAAAACATATTACATAACTCAAATAAGTTCCCAGAAACTCAAAATTATTTCCCAAAATTTTGTTACATTTTAAATATTTACAAATGAGTCTTAGAAAAGGAAAAAAACTCAGCTTTTTTTTCAAAAAATAAATTTGAGTTTCAAAATTTTAACTGAAAAGTATATTACATGTTAGTATATTTGTGGCAATCTTAACAGCGTTTTTCATGGCTTGAAAGAATTCTCATATTAAGTAGAAGATAGGAATAAAAGAGAGGGTTTTTATAAGAAGTTTCACCAAAGTCTAATCAAATTAATATAAATTAAAGTAATGTGAAATATATAAAAAAAATTATAAAAATTGTTGATCATGTCATTTTAATACTGTATCATTAGAAATTTCTCTGTTTCTGAGAATGCAAATCTGTTGTGTTAATAAACATAAATCATGACATGCTTATTCTGCTGCACGTACATATTTTGCTGTTTAATTTGATAACTATAATTTTATTGGTTTAAATTATCAATATGATTAACTTATAAATCCTTTTTATTATTATTAATAAGAAATGAAAAAGTTGGCTAGATGAGAAAAATAAAATTTTCGACTAGCATTTTGCCTTTAGAGAAAATTTTTGTTCGGTCATCTGGAAAAATATATCGTTTATTTACAGATCAAGAGAGAAAATCTTTTATTTATATCATAAAACTTACCTAGCCATATAAAAGATAAATAAACTTATTTTAGGACAATAACCAAATAAACATATTCTCACAGCAGTTCTCTTGAACCTACGCACTCAAAAATTTCTCTTAAAGAAATGGTTTAAATTGTCTACAACTAGTAGACAATTTAAACCATTTCGAATTAGTATTTGTGGTATTTTAAAAATATTACCCTTTTATTAAAAAGGGTTATATATATATATATATATATATATATATATATATATATATATATATATATATATATATATAATATGTATCCAAAAAAGTATAAGTGTGTGCATAAATTACGATCACATAATTTCCAGGCTTCGCCTGAGCATGTCTTGAGCTGCTTTGGAAAAGATGTTTTTCAGTGGAAAAGGCTTTTTCAAAAAGTCTTATGTTTTGGGATTTCTTGGCTGTTATTGGGCATGTGGAGTTCGTTTAGTATTGGAATTGGACCATCTGGGATTAGCAACAAGAACGAAATAATAAGTATATGGGCATATATGAGGTAATATTTATAGACTTGTGTTATTAATATTTAGATTAAGCTTTTGAATAATTTATTATACTTTGGCTCAATATCTTCAGTTCTATTAACGTAACAAGAATACTGAGATGTTAGATACTGCTCATGATTTGCTTGAAAATTTGAATGACTGGTAGCCATCTTTAAGGAAAAAACTCATGAGATCCCTTCTGATGAGTTGTTCACAAACACCTTCCTTTATTTAGTTGTAGCAGCATTTTATCTGTGTCATTTATTATGAAACAAGTAATCTCAATCAATTATAGGATTATAATTGGGGAATAAAAGATATCCAAAGTCATTTGGATTACATTTATGGAAAATCAAAATATAAATTTTGGTATGGGACTACATTTTTGTGCAAGGCAGCTTAGATATTGAAACCGCCAAAAAGAGATTATACAGACCCAAACCATTTTTCGTTCAGATAAAAAACAATGATAATTCTTGACCATCTTACGTAATTATTGACCTCCCTTTAATTTGTATTATCTTCATTTGAAGATGAAATGCAGAAAAAGATGAATTGTTAATGTCAAAAATTTTTTACAATTACAGAGTTGTAAAAATGAAATATAAATTTGTAAATGATCTACCTATGTTCATCAACAAATATAATATTTTGATACATTGTTTTATAGAATAATACAAATTACAGCCTTTAAAAACGTTTAATAAAATATTTATTAAATTTGATAAAAGTATTCGAAACTCCACTTGTACATTTCGCAAAATATACTTTACTGAATTATGCTTCATTATCAAACAGAATCATAGAAATTTAAAACTATGCAGATCACAATATCTTTGAAGTGCCAAGTATACGACAACATGTTTATGTATTTTGTTATTTCTCTAAAGGATTTAATATGGACGAATATCAAAACTGAATTCAACTTTCATATTAATGCCGTTCACAGTTGACACAAAAACCAAATAATAACAATATAATAGTTTGTAACTGTGTCTCCTATATAGCACACATTACGTATTAAAATATTTGAACTATAAAGTTCAGATTAAAAATATTCATTAGTGACAAGATTAATAATTTCATTCTTTAAAAAAAATTAAAAAAGCCCATATTGATTATTGTAAATGAATTTTATTATTTCGGTTATTATAAGTTATTATGTGTAGTAAATATATTTTTTGTAATATATATTTTTTGAATTTCCAAATTCATTAAAAGTTTCAAAGGTCGAGAAAGATGAAATTATTAATTTAATTTTCTTATTAAAATGCACAATGGAAAAATATAATTTACTATTTCTTCAATGATATTAATAAGTAAAAAATATCAATCATTTCAAAAATGTTATCTTTTGAAATGTAGGGAAGTTAAGTATTTACTTAAGTATTTTGAATAAATTATGAACAATGAGCTATACTGAGGTAACATAATACATGAAAAGAATAGCTGAACAGAGTTATTGTCATAAATATAAATTTAAAAATATCTTTCAAGCCATAAAAATTAACTTTTAAATCGAATATTTAGCCGGAGGATCATAAAATATACTAAATAGTTTTCAATAAAGCAGAATAAAATGATATTAGGACAAAAGGATTGGAAAATTTTACAAATTAAAAGTATTCATAATACTTTAAATAAGATCTATTCAGTTTTACTTTTAACAATCAATCAAATGCTACTAAAGTATTCAAAAATATAATGATCTAGTTGTTTCCATTTTCAAACAAAAACTAAATTGTGGTAATTGTATTCAGCACTTTTATATATTTTAATAATAAGTTTTCTATTCATTTAAAAAATAGATAACTTTACTGTAATAGAATTTTAAATTTAATGGAAGTACTTTCATATAATAACTTTTCGCAGCATATTTTTCCAAATTCCTTTCAAATGAAAATATATTAAATTGCTGTTAAGATAAGTGAATTTATTTTAATATTTTAACACTTTAATATTTTTTGATTGAGAAAGAAAAAAATTTCAAACAGAGGGAAAATTTAACATTGAAATTGTATAACGTATAATAAAAGAACTCTAAAATTTACGCAAAATAATTTTTAAAAGACAAAATCATGCCATAATTGCAAAATTTTTATTGTATATGAATAGAAAGAAAATTTCTTTTGAAAAACATATTTTTAATTCAATAAAGAGATAGGAAGTAATTTGACTTGCGTTACAATCTTAAAAACAGTATCTTTCTCATATTTTAATCATTTGCTTTGGAAAAAAATCTATATTGCATTAATTTTTTTTTACTATTTGTAATAGGGAGAGCAAAATGAATTCCAGTTTTGTAGAAGAAACTCCAATAGCTATTGATGGGAACAAAAATTTCCCATTTTTATTTTTTATAAAGAAAACTCGGAAAAACTTTTTATACCTTTGTGTTACCATGAAACACAATAGATTCGTCTTTATCATATTGTGAATTTAATATGTTGCGAATGCTGCATTGGTTAAATAATAAAAATTAAACAAGAAGTCATCGCATTCTTATAAAAGCTAACAAAGAGAGAGATATGTCAGTATATGCAGAGAATTAATTTTGTTCCTTAGATTTCCCTTTTGTGTCTAGACGCCTTTTTTTTTTCACAGTGTTTGTATTGACTTTTATACATTGAAAATAAAACAAAACAAGAACTGTGTGCAAGGTAATATAAAACATTCAATGCATTAGAACTTACAGGTTGAATAATTAAAAGAACTTACATATTTACTGAAGAATCAATCAATTTAACCTTATTTTTATCCACCAAAATCTCACGTGAAACTGTAAACACCAATTAATCATTAACCTAATTATTGGAAAAACAAAATAATTATCTTTATTTTAAACTATTCTTTAATTTAAAACATTCTATTATTCGCTTAAACTTTACAGTTTTTCTTTAAAATGTGTTTAAAAATGTAGATGTGTTTAAATAAAAAAAATGTATGCATTTGGATCCGAAATCTTTCTTATAATTTATATTGACAGTCAAAGAAACAATCATGTGCAAATTAAAATATATATGCTTAAGAGAAAATTTTGCTATTTTAAAATTAGTCAAAAACTTATGGTTTACCATGCAAGAAATTTCTAATATGTTAAAATTTTAATAAATATAAGGAAAAAGTTCCAAAAAAAAAAGAGAGAGAGAGTGAATCCCAAACTTAATACTTAATTCAAATTTATAATGTTGACAATAAAGCAGACCATTTTTCTCCAAAATTGAAAAAAAAAGAATATTTTTACATAAAGGAAGTTCTTTTAGTTTTATGTTACTGATAAAACAAATAATTGAAGATGAAAAAGTTGTGATAATACTATAGCAATATTTTTATCTCAAATTTTTCACATTGTGAGACATTTCGCAAATGCGGAGAGGGATGCAAATGAGAGATTCGCAAATGAGAAATTTTTGTAAATTGATCAAGATTACTACAACTCTACACTAATTATGTGGCTGCAAAACCAGAAGTCATGCGAACTTTGGTCAAATGACAATTGATTACTAAAAAAGAAGCTGTTAACTTACTCTGTCATAAAATTTTGAAGCAAATGTTCCTTCACATAAGTGTGAACTATATGAGCAAACACCATCTTACATGAATATTGTTGACATAAAGTGTTTGTTGTAACACAAGAGAGGTCTTCGGCATGTCATGTTGCCTACGATTAATAACAGACCATGTGATGATACTGAAAAAAATAATAAGCCACAATAAAGAACACCGCTACGAATTCATAATTAACACCCAAATTTGGAAAATATAGAAGGAAATCTTGTTGCACCTGAAAATTTTTCCCTGCCTAAATATAATAATTTTTAAAATTAGCTGATAAATTCATTGAGAACGATTCCAATTGTCATACTGGATGTTCTAAGGTAATGATAAATCAAGTCATTCTGTTACGCAAAATGTGAATCTGAGTTATCATGGTTTGTCCGCATCAAGCAATTGTTGAGTAGGGGGAAATTAGTACAGGAAAAAATATACTAAATTTCAGAGCACCAGTAAGACAGTGTTATAAAAAACCACCACTTTTAGAGATACTGCATCTGCATTATTCCCTCCGATATCTGTAGCTGTATTATATCCGATATCTGTAGATGTAACTAAAAGACCTTAAAACCAAGGTGTCACGACACAGTTTTACTTTTTCAGTAATTTTCTGGTGAACTTTCGTTCCGTTCTAATTACGCTTTAAAAACCAGAACATGATTAACAACACAGACAATGGTTTAACGCATACATTCTTTAGGCGCCGAAATTCAGGAACCATATCAGAAGTATTTTCCTTATTTTTTAGAAAAGCTTTATCAGTATAAAGCATGTTTATATAACATATGCTTCATTGTATCAACTAGAAATATCAGAATGTAGCAGGTATACATCTTCAAACGTTTCATACTTAGACTTGTTTAAAATAATCCTACCACACTTCTATGCCCATTTTGGTGCAATAGGAATATTTCCCTAGAACTTCCAATGTTTTATGTGTTACTTATTACATTTTATAGCTTATAGATTTTACATTAACTTTTTCACATTATTTATTGCCATATGTTATCCTTGTTAAATTTACTATTCCTCGCAAAATGTTTAAAAATAAAAGACATTATTATTTAAAATTTTTAAGCGTTTCTCTTAAGTAATCACTAGTCTAAATTTGGTATCACTTGACTCACCAATCATATTTCAGGATTTTTTTCAAGAGAAGTTTAACAAAAACTGCCATATATACAACCTGAGTGAAGACTTTAAGACCAGTAAAAAATTTTGAGAAAATGTAAAATGAAATAAAAGGGATTCAAATAGTATTTATTATTAAAGTTCATTGATAAGAAATAAATGCTATAAACATAATTTGTAAATACGTAATTGTAAGAAACATGTGGTTGTTTACAAAGTTAGTATTTCTGCCTGAGTAAAAACTTTAAGGCCACTAGACAATTTTTGAAAATAAATATAATATAATCATGTAATTACCATTGCAACTATTAGCTTGTGACAACTCTGCAATTTTTTCATATGTGTCATACGTTTCTTCGAAGTATTGGTTATCTTTGTGAAAATGGCGAAGGGTGGTAAGAAGTTAACTGATCGTGAAAGAGGACAGATCGAAGCTTTGTTTTCAACAGGAATGAGTAATCGTGCTATTGCAATAAAGATAGGAAAATCAAGGACTGTAGTCAACAATTTTTTTTTAAATTGAAAGACAATTATGGCAAAAAGAATACTAGGTGAAGACCTAAAGCTTTGTCCTCACGTGATGATAGAAGAGTTTGCATACTTGCATTTACTGGAAAGTACTCAACCAGGAAACTGATTCCGACGACAGGTTTAAAAGTTTGTCGAAAACGATTTATGATTCAATTAGAAGATCTGGAAAGTACACTTATACAGCAAAATTGATTAAGCCTCACTTACTGTAGAGGCACAAAATAGAGCGTTTGAACTTTGGCCAGAAAGTCATGACATGGGACAACCAATGGATAGAAATTATTTTTCTGACGAAAAAAAAAATGGAATTTGGATGGACCAGGTGGCTGGAATTTCTACTGGCATGATATAAGAAATGAAAAAGAAATATTCTCCAAGCGCCAATTAGGTAAAGGATCTATCATGACTTTGGGCTGTTTTGCATATAATAGTAAGGGCTCAATTGCATTCGTTTTAGGTAAAATGAATTCACAAGGATACCAAAATGCCCTAACAAATCATCTTTTGCTAAATACTGAATGTCTTGTTAGAGGAAATTGGAAATATCAGCAAGACAATACATCAATCCATTCTAATAATAGCACAAAAATTGGTTCCAGGACAACAATGTTGAAACTGTGAAATGGCCAGCTAGATCACCTGACCTCAACCCAATCGAAAACATTTGGAGTGACTTACCAAGAAGAGATTACGCAAATGGGAGACATTTTACATCAACAACAGAGCTGAAATCTACTATCGAAGATGAATGGCATAAGACCGACCTCACCCTTTGTCAAAAACTCGTGTCATCCATGAAAACAAGAATATTAGAAGTAATCCGAAGAAATGGCTCCTACACAACCTTCTAAGAATTTGTAATTTTTTACTTACATGTTATTTTCTATATTGGCCTTAAAGTTTTTACTCAGACTCAAACATTCATCTGTGAGTTTAATATATTCAAATAATAAAGTATTTGCTTTTTTCTACTTTTTTTACTTTTATTTAAGCTTAAAAATTATCCATCAACTGGTATATTTTAAATCCTCAGTTAAAATGTTTCCATTTTCTCAAAAATGTCTATTGGCCTTAAGGTTTTTACTCAGACTGTATATACATAAGAATGGCAGCTTTTTTTTTTTTTAATTTTTTTCTGTATATGCAAATTTTACACCTTAGAACACTGCCAAAAAATGTAAAGTATAATTTTACTCCTTAAAAAATTTCTTAAATTTCAAATATGTGGATTATAAGAATTTTCTAAAGTATATGAATTTTTCCATAGTACATCTCTCTTTAGTGAAGAGTTTTAAAACATAATATATTTCATACATTATGTTTTGAAAAGTTTTACTATTCAACATAATCAAGCCTTTTCTTTTTATTATACATCTGATTTTCTTTTTCGTATATTTTTAAGTTTTTCTTTATGCATTTGTAAGCCTCCTCAACCAAACAATTGCCTCTCCTCAGTTGTTTGATCGAAAAATTTTGTTGAGGAGGAGTTACTTGATTTGGATAATGATTAAACATTACCAAGACAACTAATTTCCTACATATAATTCCAAAGAAATATCATAAAGGAAGATTAATTCTATTTGAAATGAATATTAACTCTCTGAGGCTGTTCTTATGTTATATACTGCTATATGGAACATAATGTTTTAATCAATTTCTTCTAAGAATTTTTTTTCTGTGTTTTAGAATTGTGATTAAATAATAGATAGTATATATTCCTCTAATATAGTTTAGAAGCACATTAACTGCATATAAATTTTTTTTGTGACAATACTAGTTAAATAAATTACACACACACATATAATATATATATATATATATATATATGTATGTATGTATGCATGTATGTATTCATTAGTTAAAATTAATGAATAAATCAGGCAATATTTTTATGAGTTAAAATTTATTAGAGGATTACTAAGGTATAACATAAGCTTAGTAAAGAATCAATCATTGATGCGATATATTTTTAACAAATGTGCTTGTGTTCAAATGTGATTAATTTACTACGATATGTGTTTACTTTTTTTTAATTAAGTGAACTTCCTGAAATCTCTATTCTCCATCTATTAAATAATTTTTATTGTAAAACTCCGACATTCTGAAACAATGTCCTTGAATTTATCATTTTTTTATTCAGAATAAATTTAAAATAAACCCCAAGAACAAATGTTTGATATTCCAGAAAGTTTAAACTTCTTTTCCCGCGTCGAAAGACTGTCTAATCGCTGGAAGCATCTTTTTGAATCCTCTCAAAATTATTTCTCTCCAAAGGGTTTAATTAAACTTTTTGAAAACTTTAGTTTAATTAAAGTAAGATATGGGTTGAATTTTTTGACTGCTTTATTCTTTCATTTTGAAGAGGTTATCCATACAAGTTAGGAAACTGTAATTATTCTTGACGTTGAAGCGAAGGCACCCACGATTAAATTTTAAAGCTCTAATTTAGAATTTCTATTGAAACTCTATTGTTTCGTTCTTTTATTTAAAAATTCAGAATTTTTCTTACTTTCAAAATACGTTCATTTAAGCTCAAACCATCTTTTGAAAATGCTTTTCTTTTTTAGTAGGATTACCAATCTCTTTGAACCTAATATTGAAGCGCATTTCCTTTCCTTTTTTCTCCAGATATTTTCTTTGAAAATCGTAATTTATGAATTAGTGATTGTGAGTGTGTTTGTCTTAAAATAAAAGGAATATAGGAATGTTAAAATGTGTTTTTAGACAAATTTGGTTAAAAATATATGTAATTTAAATTTCGTATGAATTATAGTTAATAAATATTTATGCTAAAATAAAAATTCCCATCATGAAAAAGTCATTTAGAAGTTGAGCTGCACTACAGTAAGAAAGTAAAGTCAAAAAAATTATACATATATGTAAAAGAAACATAAATAAGTATATATTAAAAGAATAAGCAACGAAACTATCAAGTATAAAATTCTGAATGAGCTTGATAATGGGTGCAAATTTTTGTTGTTTTAAAAAACTTATATTAAAAATTATCTAAACTTGATTTAATACTATCAGAGACATATTTTTATGAGGTTAACTTCACAAAAGTTTTTAAACTATAGCTTATATATTTATAATGATATGGTTATTTAAATGAAGAAAGTAATAATATTTGTAATCCTTGATAAGTAAAAAAATTAGTATATATTAATAAAATTTATCAAAACTCTAACTGTATAATATCCCGAAATAGCTCGATTTCCTATGAAAAGTGTTAAAGCCTTTGTTTTTGACATGATTCTTCAAGCTACGCTTAAAATTATTTCTAATTTTTTTTGGTTGTAAATTTTTACAAATACAGAGAATTTTACCGATTGCTTCATTTAAAAAAAAATTACCTCAACACTTCACAATGAAAGACATTCAAATACAATTTTTTTTCCAAAGATTGATCTTTTTTAAAATATAACAAATATTTTTTTAAATATTTATTCGTAAAAAGTTATTTTTATTTGTAATAACGCGTATAGATATAAAAATGCCAAAAACAAAAATAATCAAAAATCCAAAAGTGTTTCAACATTTTTTTAATATAATCTTGAAAATGCATTAGTAGTAGAGCTTCCGGTTTATTAATTTTACGTAAACTTTTTGCTTTGAGTGATAAACTTTCTAAGGCTTCGAAATGAGAAGGTATTCCAGATACACAATCAGGCATTCATATTGAATTGAAATTCCTACTTTAGCATACTATTTAGGCCAGGGATGGCGAAACTTTTTTGATGTCCGTGCCACAAAGTCATAAAATGTTTTTTTTAAATAGGTAACGTGCCACAATAAAATTGCATTCGAAATGTTAGCGTGGTGAAACTATACGTAAGTATAATTAAATAAACTCATAAAAACAGTTCCTCTTTAAACATTTTTTATTAATAAATGTTTTACAAAAAGCAATATGCTAGAAACAGAATTCAGTTAAAAACAATTGTTTTTAATGAGGTTTCTGTTGCTGTACACAAGATGATAAAGATTTAATATCTGGTCCATATTTAGTTAATTTCAACAATACGCATGCAAAGCTCCACTCATCTATGATTCTATTCCTATATTTATTTTTTATAAAATTTGATTCTAAAAATAGAAATTCACATACCAACGTCGATGAAAATATTAACAAAATTGCCTTATCTAATATTTTTAAGCAATTAAACGTGTCACAAATTGAATTCCATGTAGTTAGAATTTCATCTTATGCAATTTTATTTATTTTATCCAATAATTGTTTACTTTTAATAATTTCTAAACTATTTCTTAAATCAACTAAGTTTTGGTTCCATATGGTAATTGACTGAAATTCAACTAATTCCTTTTCTAATTCTTTAATCCATTTCTAATTTCTAATTCCATTTCTAATTAACCACTAAAAGACTTTTAAATTTAATTATCTTATTTATATTACAACAAATTTATATCATAAATTATAAATTAAGTTTAGATTAATAATTTTTAATTCATTTATGTCAAAAAAGATAATTTACAAAAAAAATAATTTTGTGCGCGCCATCAAAATTTTCAAACATACCACTTGTGGTACGCGTACCATTAGTTCACCATCCCTAATTTAGGCTTATATTCAGTATTAAGGTTTAGGCTGGACTCACTCTAAATGGAATATTCACTGGTACAAATTTTATAAAATTTTGGCAAGAAATCACTTAAATATTTCAGGTGATCAACATAAAGTAATGGTAAGAGTGTGGTAAATATGGTACTCAGAGCGAATAATTAGAAATTTAATTTGACCATTTTTTATCAAAGCAGTAGAAGTTGAATATTTGATCCACGTAGAAAGGCTATTGTTATATTTTTATCACCTATCACATGCATTATTGTTTATTAGAAAAGCTAGTAAGCTATATTCAAACGTTGCAAGTGTTCTAGTGGTAGGACTGAGCACTTTCCAGAGCAAAAAGTTCCAAGTTCGATTCTAAATTTTGCGTTTTTATTTTTCTCATGCAATTTTAAGTTCTTGGGAGTTTACAGAATTTCCTTATTTGCTTCATTCGAATATGGCCCACTATCTGGGAAAAGTCATCCCGTAAATTAAATTATTCAGTGGACATTAAAGTACTATACAACAGCCTTAGACTGTTCGGCAGTCTACAGAGTTGTATCAAAATGACATAATAATATGTTTCAGTGCTCTCTCAAAATACTCGTCATGTCCTAGTTGCAGGAATACCTCTTTAAAGTTAAGTTTAAAAGTTCAATTCGAGCTATTGTTGAGCATAGAAAAATTCGCATGTTTCAGCTGTATGCTGCAAAACTACATACTCATTTCTCAACGTTCACCCCCTTTTGCAACATCCAAGTAGAGAGAACTATTTATGAAAAATTCTCTTTGAAGGCCCTTTACAGGGAATGTTTAAAAACTTTATAAGAATTTTGAACTGATAACAACACGATTTCAATACACTTTGAAAGAGTGCTTAAATTCACTTATAAAAAAACTAATAATATCATATTTTTCATAAAGAGTCACAAAAAATTGCTGTTATTTTTAATTAATAGCAATTTGTTATTTTCATGCAAAATGATTAATTCAGAATTTATTGATGTCTTAACAAATTTCAAAAATCCTCTTTAATAAAAAGAAAGTAATCTAAAAAAGCTATGAAGTCAAGATTTTCATTTTGAGGAAACTAGAATGGATGATTGTAATACACATAGGATCTAACAAGAGTAATAACAAGTTTTAGAAAATTGTAGTGAAATTCTCCTCTAACTTGTGTTGAATTATCAAAAGGATCCTTTTCCACATAATCTCAGTTTAACTCTTTAAACTTCTAACAATTATTTTTTTTCAAATATTGATTTATTTTATGAATGCTCAGGCACCATTATTTTATTACTGTGGAGGAATTATTTCGTAACTATTCCGTAATATAATTATCGTCTTAAACCTTCTAATATTTTTCCCTTATGGAGACATGAAAATTGTCAGTTTTCCATATTCTTTACCCAAAGGAAGAAATTCAGAAAATTCTCCATCACTTACTCAGTCTTATATGATTACCAATAATAGAAAGGATTACACTTTGGAAATTTCTCAGCAGCCTTGCTGAGCATTAAGCGGTTAGTGCTCTGATTTTCTGTTCAACAGAACATAGTCCGATTTCCAGCTTGGGTGTGGTTATTTGCAGCAGTTCGGTATCCATTTAAGATTGTAGGTTCCAGTCAAATTAGTGTTGGTGTGCAAAATTTAGCCTTAAAGTGACAAGTAGCCTCATCAAATTCATTTTTCAACAATGTGTGGGTGACCGGCATACTTTGCAATACTTAGCAGCTCAGAGTTGGGTTCAATCAGTTGGATGGAAGCTGCTAGGTGTGAGTCCTCGTAGCTGAGAAGCAGAGACAAAACAGAAGATTCCTAGTACTTAAACTAACACCCCTAGAAGATTCACTTTCCTCGAGGACATCGCAACCAAGATCCATTTAGCATGTTCCACCAGCTCTCAATGAACATGACAGATATCTTCTTGTTTAGTGGCGATTCAAACTCACTGTTTTCCAATAGTAAGAATGAGGTCCATACCCTACCCGAACAGACAACAGCGGAATCTTTTGCACAAAAATGGCACTGATAGACAAGCAACCCTTTGACACCTAGAATGAAAAACTTAAGATCCGGGAGTCTGTGTAAAGCACAGCAAAATCTTCCTTGAAAATTCTTTCCCAGGCAGTGGGTTGTATTCACGTGGTGGGCTTTCTTTCACGCAGATAGCTCTGAAACATTACTCAAATATTACACTGCTCAACTGGGGATAGAGTGAAACACAGCGCTTTTCATTTTGACCAACAGGATCTTATCAGGATGTTACGGGGAATCCTAAAGATGAATTTGGTATTTCTCTTTAAATCACTCGTATCGGTCATGGTGTGTGCTTGAAAGTTTTCAGTGATATTTTCTTTTCATATTGAGGACGGAAATTTTCCTACGGCTGACTATAAGAAATTAATTCTCTCTAAAAATGTATGCATCGGGCAAGAGCTTTATAACAAATTAAAGAAGTCAACAGTGCGAGCTCAAGGTTTGCTCATAAACTAGAGACCATGAAACAACTTTTTTAAAAAAAAATTGGATGCTTATCTAAATATTAGGTCTCCCGGAAAGTTCTGTTCTTAGTTTTAGAACAAAACGAAATACAAAATTTTCGTAACGTCTATATACTTCAATAAATAATATAATTGACATGATTATTAATGACTGAATAAAAGTGAGGGCAGTCTGTATCCCACATTTTTTAAAAATGTTTTATTTTCTATTGCGAAAAACGGAAACAGTGCTTGATTGACGTCTTCATATTTTAAATTTTGCCCTTCAAAAACGTTTTTAAATACGAAAGTGATAGTTGGATGGTGATAAGTCTGGAAAATATGTTGTATGAGACAAACTTTCCCATCCTAGTTCTGCAGTTTTTTGACGAAATCTTTTCTTGGCCTATTGGAATTCATGCTTTTAATTAACCAGTTGATAACAATACTTTTTCGAATTGAGTTTTTCATGCAATTTTTGATACTCATAATGTATTGATGCTCAAATGTCCCACCATATACACAGCATTTTCTTTTTCAGAGTCCAATTTGTTTAAGAGTGGAAAGGGCTAGGTTTTCCCCAAAATGTATCCTTTTCCTTATAATGTTTTCACTTTTCATCTCCAGTTATCATCCGGCTCAAGAAGAGCTCGATAGGCATGTAATGACTCGATTCTCAAAATTCTTCTGACTTAGTTCTTGTGGCACCCATTTTGAATATTTCCTATCTTCGGAATGTAGTCCGAAATAGTTTTCAGAGCTGAATCAAGTTTTATGCTCTTTTCGACGTTGTCAGTAAAAGATTTTTCTCTAACATGGATTTAACAACACCGTCATAGATCAATGGACAGAACTTTCCGGTAGGCCTGATAATTACATCAATCTCCTATTTATTACTTATTACTAAAATAATCAATAAAACATTTACTTGAATTTGCTTTTATACTTTCAAGTTCTGTAAACTTTATCAAGAACAAATTGATACTGAATGGCGAAAATGAGATAATTTATTGGTTGTTTCCTAGAAATACTATTTAGTTACTCTCTCTCTCTCTCTCTCTCACACACACACACACACACACATACACACAGGCATCGTGATTTCTTCTATTTAACATTTATCTCAAAATTGTTAATCTTGAACAAATAATAGCAATTAAAAATCAATACATTACATAAATTATTTTCTTTATTTTTTATCTTCATTTCGAGTAAGTCTTACATAATAAAATGAATACTTATTTGAAATTGTACTCTACAGTTAAAAAATTTGACAGAGTTGACTCAGCTCTAATCTGTAATCGAGACTCAATTAAAATATTTTTAAAGATTTATCTATCTTTTAATGAAGCAATCATATGTATCTGCTCAAAAATTTATAAAATTGAAACTTGTGGAGTTTTTTTTTACTGAATTAAATATGTTAATTCACTATAGCTAAATAGTTCTGTTGTCCATAGAAACTCAGTCGCATTGTATCATCATTTAATAACACACTGCATGATAATTACTGATAATTTTGACATTATTTGCATTTTACAAATATTTTAACACAGAAAAGATACAAAACTAATATAAAAACAATATTTCCTGATTTTTAAGAAATAAATTTGATTCAAATATGAATTATTTTGCAACCAAAATATTTTTCTTTGCCCATTTAATAAATTTAATAATGAGATGCTATCTAGAGCTTACCTAATTAAATGTTAAAATAAAATTTACTTTTGTTTTAATAGAAAGAAAGTAAAATAAAATATTATTTGCAAGCACTTAAAAAGGCAATTAAAATAAAATAACAGGAATACAATTTATAGCAAATTCCAAATTATATTTATAGTGCGCTTTTTCTTTTTAATGGAAGACTACTGAAACATATTTAGAAAAGAATTATAAATTTAAGAAGAGAAAATAATAAGCGTATATAGGAATAACTGAAAACTTTGCTAAAATTTTCTTTATTATACATGGCAAAAAGTAAAATTATAATTGAATCACAAACATAAATCATCAGGAATTTAATTTTAAAGGAATTATATGTCAACACATATGCGTAAAATTAAGTGCATTCTAGGTTTGTATCAAAGTAAAAATATCAACAAATTAAGGTATAAATTTTGATTAAAAGAATTTCAAAATATATATAGTAAACAAATATTAAATTAAATTAAATAAATGTTTAAATGTGTTAGGAATAGCTCTCTTAACTGTTTTTTTAAAATTATAACAAAAACTAATATGTGTTATAAAAATAATAGAGTTTACATATGAATAAATAAATGTGTCATTTTGCAAGCAAATAAACATTTTAAAACAAATGATACAACAAATAGCTTGGTTTTTAATTTTAATCTTTAAATATTTCACTTTATATTTGATTCATAACTAAGAAATTCTTCGTAAAATTATATCACAAATTTACATTTTCTTCATTTGTAATTCAACATAATTTAGATTTATAGTTTTATTTTCATTTTTAACATGTGCATGTTAAATTTCTTAATTTAAAATATTAGTTTATCAGTAAAATGTTTAGTTTGAGGGTATTTTTCTAATGTCAATGATGAGGAAGTTAGTCTCCAAGGAAAATGTTTTAAATAAAATATATTTCTTATTCCTTTAATTTAATCAAAATAAATTACATACTTTCTTAAAAAATTAGCTAGCATTAAATACTTAACATTATATTAATAAAATATCACAAAAAAAAAAAAAAAAAAAAAAAAAAAAAAAAAGCACATCTAAAATGACATTATGAAATTTTAACACACACATTTTAATGTTTATGTGAAAAAATAAATTTTATCTTTGTTTCCAGTGAACATTTAGGTGTTCTAACTTTTAATAACTTATCTTTTCTAATCTTTAATAATAAAATTATCATTCAATTTAATAATATTGAATTATAGAATAAGAATATATAGATAAGCTTTAAACGCACATTACATTCAGACAGAAAGAAAATGCAACAATTCAATTTTCTTCTTTTAATGTTTAGGAAGTTATAATATTTCTCATAATGATGATGCTCAACAACATATGGCTATGTAAGAATAATTATAATTTTTAACACTTTTTTAAAATACACATTTCAATGTCTTTGATGCTTCGCTTTTTAACATATAAAATGGCAAATAATGAAGTTTAAACATTGAATTTTTACTACTCATTTCCTTGTTTGCGATTTGTGATTCAAACACTTGTTTTAATGTAATCGAATTTGGTGCTCAATATACGCTCTAAAATTGCAATGCAATTATCAGTTTTTGTTACCAAATCAACTAAATGAAAAAATTTTAATGTTTCCACTTAGAAAATTTAGCTTTCTCTTAGCGAACAAACTTTTCTCTGGAAAATAAGATCAACTTTGATTTCTTGTTCAAAAGGGATTCCAAATGACTGCACTCATTTACACCGGGGATGAAGATCGATCCTAAGAATAAATGAGCGGAATACTTGAGAGCTAATTATTTAACTGCAAACTAAACCCTATTTTAAAGGAGACACATAACATTATAAGGCAATAAAAACTTTAATGCTGCTTTCTTTATTGTAAAAGCTTTTTATAATAGTATATCTCAAAGTTATTTGCTGAATGATTGACGCTATAGCTCTCAATTCATCAATTCATGGCTTCGATATTACCAAGGATTTCAATGTTTCTTATGGTTAAGAATTTGCTGTTAGCTGTAGTATTGAGAATTTAAGTTATATTTCCGTGTCGCTGTGCATGTAATTTTTACTAGCCTAAGTGATAAATATAAAATTTCTCCCATGCAGTTTTAAAATAATAGTTACATTCCAAATGAATGAGAAATTAAATTGAAAAATAAAATGATAATGAGAGTAACGAACTCCGTAAACGGTTTGTTTGTTACCATATGAAATGAAAAGTAATTGCACTGTAACTGTAGTTGCGAAATCATATCGAAATATGAGCCCGGTTAAGAGATTGATACCGGAAGTTTGCATCACGAGTCACTAAAATAGGCTACAAGAAGATCTATCAAGAAGCATTAGGACAATCTAGTACTAGATATCTCAACAGAAGTACTATTTATAAATATAATGGGGGGAAAGTTTGTAGTTTGCTGAAAGCATATGAGATTCGAATTTTTATACATAGACTATCCGTTCCCATGTTTACAGCCTTAAAACAAATAATCATAAGTAAAGAATTTCACAATTTGTACATGTTAAGACTTTTTGATGAACTGTTTCTTTCTTCAAGCTCTGTGGAAATTTTTATTGGGGATTACAATTTAACGCTAGAAAGCTTTTGAATGTATAATGTAAATGAGAGACTACTATTAACTAAGTTTGTTAATAAACTCTCTCAATAATCAATCTCAATTAACTAAAATTGATAATAAAATCTTAAAATTTTGCATTTGCTATCCAGTCCTCTCAACTAGTTGCTTAACAAACCACTCAAGGGTCACTTTTAGATACGAGGGATTATTACACCCAGATTTTCAGTATAAAGCAGTGATTCTCAACCTGTGGGGCGCGCCTTCTAGGGGGGCAGCACACTAATGGGGGCCCCGAGCATATCCAAGAGAAAATGTTATTTAAAAAAAATTGATTAAGTGACTGAAAGGAAAGAACACACACACACACATACAAAACAAATACATTTCGACATATTTAATAATTAACTTATTAAATTAAAACAACTTACTAAATTAAAAACAAATTTAATAATTATTAGTGACTTCCTTGGGCCTGTCTTTCAGAGCTAAGTTTTTCGACGGGGGATTTAATATTAGAAATAGACGCTATTAGTTCTTTTTCTATATTTAGCTGAGATCTATATTTTGTCTTCAAATAAGCCACCGCAGAAAATCCAGTTTCACAAAGGTAAGATGTTTAAAATGGTAGTAGAATGCGAAATGCCCTTGTTTTTAGTGCAGAAAACTCAATATCCACTCCTGCTGAAAATTCAAAGAGTGATTTACTACTTAATAGTCTTTTGGTTTCACCACTTGACGCGTGAAGTCTATGAAGGTTTCTTCCTCTTCAAATGAGAGTCCATCGGGAGTATTTTGAAATGGATCCATCACCCACTTGTAACTTGATATCAGTTTGTCGTCAGCAAGAAAGTACTTTTTAAAATTCTTTGCTAGCATTCCTAAATGATTTTCACTGGTTACAAAATCCACTTTTACGTGTTGTTCTTCAGCCTAGAAAGTTTTAATACAATCATTCAAATTTTCAAACATTGTTAAGTTTTCTTGCTTTAAATTTCTGCACCACAATTCTGATTTCTTACAAAAAGCATTAACTTTATCACTCGTATCCAATATATGTTTGTTTGCTCCTTGCAGTAGAAGATTCAAGTTACTTAATTTCTCGAATATGACGACTACACACACATGTAGCTCAATTTTATCTCAAATAAACTATCGTGAAAATTCTCAGCTTCCGGTTAGTTTTCCTCTTCTAGGAAAACGGCGATTTCTTCTCTTAATTCATAAACCCGTTGCAAAAAGTTTCCTCGTGATAACCCTCTTGATTCGCAATAAAATAGCAACGCTTAATGTACTGCACTTATGTCTTTACAAAGTGTAGAAAAGATTCTTGATTTCAGGGGTCTCATTTTTATATAATTTACTACGGTTGCAACCGTAGTTAACACAATATTCAAACCAGGACTCATTTCTTTGGAAGCCAAAGCTTCTCTATGCATCATGCAATGTGTCCAGACGCACTGTGGCGATTTTTGTTTCACAAGTGATTGGATACTTTGGAAATCTTCCGGACATAGAACAAGCACCATCGGTGCATATTCCAACGCAATTTTTCCATTCTGTGTTTGCCTCGTTCATAAAATCATTTACGATAGCAAATAATGCGAGTGCTGTTGCCTTGAGTTCTATTGGTTTGCAGAAAAGTAATTCTTCTACTATTGACAAATCCTCCCAAAATCTAACATTGGCAATGAAATGAGCATCTTTATTATTATCTGTTGCCTCATCGAGATGTATTGAAAACAATTTGTCACGCAACTTCGGGAAAAGCTGACACTCTACATCTTCAGCTATATCAGCAATTTGACGGGCAATGATATCATTTGAAAGAGGTATAGACTTCAATTGTTTTGCAAAATTATCTCCAAATATAATTTCTACAATCTCAATTGCGGCTGGTAAAATAAGCTCTTCACCAATGGTGTGAGGCTTTTTACATCTGTGTGTGTGGCTATTTTATAGGAAACTTTGTAAGAGGCAATTAAAGCTTTTTCATTCACCGACAAAGCTTTTTTAAACAATGACTTTTGCTTTTCTTATGATTTTAATTTTAATTCGAAGAATTCTCTGGGTTTGTTTACGTACTCACTATGAAGCATTTCCCAGTGCCGTTTATTACGTTTCATGCTGTCTGCCGCCAACGTTTTTGAGAAATGATACACAGGGGCCTTTCTTTTTCATTTACTTCAGTACTAGTCAACCCAAAATTTAAGTATTCTTGAGAATATTTTCTTGATTTTATTTTCGGAACCACGCTCGTCTGTTGATGCTTGTCCATCGTCTAATGCTCGCTTACGTCCGCTTAAAAATTTATCCATAATTCTGCATAAGTCTGCTGCCGTGAATATTTAATACCGTGAATTGCAACTATACGAAAATATATATAACATACATATTCAGAATAGATTGAATAGCGAAAGAAGGATCGACTCGAATGAGATTGTCTGGAATTGAAATTGGCATCATAGAACTTTCTCCTTCTCCCTATGAGAAAACATTTGTTCCCATTTGCGCACGCTCTTAGCTTAACTTTTAAGCTGACTTGACAAAATTCAGACAAATTGAAACTTCTCGCGAAACCGTGAGAATGCCCGACACATCGGAACACATGAGCAATAAAAAGGCATAGGATTTTTGTTTTTTCAATGCTGAGGATCGGTGTTGCAAAACGTCAATAAATTTTCGTATTCTTGGAAATTTGTAATGTTTAAAATTTAGGTTGTAGTGTAGGCTTAGCACCAAAATACTCAAAGTACATTATTGAATACTAAAATGTTGAGAAACACTGGTTTAAAGTGCTTTCAAAACTAATATACAAACAACGAGATAAGAATTTGAATCCACGGATAATAGAAATTAACTCAGTTAAAGTTATTTTTATCATAAGCAGCGTAATTTAGTCTACTTTTGACCCCACAATTTTTTACTTTTGACCACACCTTTCAATCATAGCTCACATTCAAAAGAACAAGTTCTTGCTTCAGTTATTCCAATTATATAGAAGACCCTACTGAGGTAACAAGTGCTTAGAATTGCTACCTTCACACATGTCTGAATCATGAACTACGAAATTTAGATACCAATGAAAACACTCATTACACACAAGCTTTTCTAAAAATTACTCTTACATTCTGAGAATAAAAATTTTTAAACTTATTGACAAAAGAAGCTAAAATTTGTAAAAGTGAACCAGTAACATGTTCGGATGACTTTTAGAATAAATTTCAAAAGAATTTTTCTGGAGAGCAAAAGTGCACGAAAATTATAAAGTTAACCACTTCATAAATTTGAGTCACGGCAAGTGACAAGCTCGACACCTGAGCTGGCCATCTTCTTTAGACAACTTATCTTAGAAATTACCTTGTATCGTATGGAATATTCGATATACATAGACCCTCTCAACACGATGGTCTTCAAACACCTTCAGGTCATAAAAAAGCTCTTCTTAATCAAATTATCACGGATTCAGTAGCATTAGATTAACTCAAATTGAGAATAAACACTAGTTTTAAACAGCACCTGCAAAATGTAAAAGGCATAAATAATTTCTATGCAAAATAATGCATATTCAGAACATGAACAGATTATATCTTCTTTTTTTAGTAAACATATTTTAAATGCATTTTATGAAGAAAATGTTGTCGAATAAAAAATTTTCTTTGTCATTTTTTTCCTTTGTAATGAATATATAGGTCAAGAATTAGGAGGAATTTAGACACTGGAAAAAGTATGCTTTAACAGTGTAGCAAAGAGCCTATCAGCCGAAGATGTCATATGGTATTTAAACATCCCCTTAGTATTAGCTTCATCATGAGTATTTTTAAAGGGTGTATTTTATTTTATATCGGAAGACTCTCAAGCACCCAATGTAAGAGATGCGCACAACACTGGTCTTTATAACTGAACTTGCAACTTACTATAATCCGAAGCATTAGTGCTTACTAGAGTTATGCAATGGCTAATTTTAAAAGCTGGAGACAACTTGGAAAGTTACGCAAAGCTTACTGATCTTGATTTGTGACTTTTGAATCCCTATTTCCACGGAAAATATCACAAACAAATCTTAAAAATTACGTTAGTGTCAACAGCTTGGGATGTAATGATTGGATGAGTAAAGGTATCAATTCCAATTCAATCGTTTCTCATGTTCGAAAGTTAAGAGGTTTCCCCCTCAGAGGTAATTGTGCTATGGACCAGATGCTTGTTAAACTCTCAGGTGATACTTCCGTTTGTATGGAAGCTTAGAAAGTGAATTGCCTTCTTCACTTTACCATATTTCAAAACTGAAACGTGATAGTTGATTTCAGTCAATGGAAATAATCTCTCTCTCTCTCTCTTTCACTAAAAATTAATAAAATAAACTTTCCCCAAATTCCTGCAATCCAAAATATTTTTCAGCCACTTTCAACAAGTCAAATAAGCAGGTATATAAACTAATTATATTCGCTATTTAAATATAATTCACATATTTTACTATTTTATTCACTCACTCATTATAGTGTTCTATATTGCATTATGCCTCCTTATTAATATCAATTTTGATTATATTCCACAATTTACTCTGAAGAATCCGCTAAATATACACAATGGCTTCTAGATTTAGAATCCTGGTCCTGTGATGAACTTGTTATCGAAGTTCTACCACACAAGTTTCAAGAGTATCACTTGAATAGGCCTCAAATCGACGTCAATCCGCTGCGCCTCACCTTCCAGACATGGGAACGAAAGCACATTCCTTATCAGAGTTCGTAATTCTCGTAGAGATTATATTTTCCTTTACATTATATTATTGTATATTTTTTTGTACATTATACATGCTTAAATGATTATGACAAAAGCATAATTTAAAAGATTAAATTTAGATAAATGATGCACACAGTAGATCTAAAAGGACCTAAGCATTTAACTTTTCATTAAGTCTAATGTCTAAATTTTTTTGTTCAAAAAATTTTTTTTTCTTTGAAGGAGATTGCTATTTTATGAGTTGACATAGCCACTTCATAGTAGTTTGAGATTGCATATTGGTTGTATGCGTAGTAGCAATTTCATTCAGCAGAAGCACTAAGATGGAAACATGTTACAATAACCCAATGTTAGTTTATCATCCATTGGGCATAGTTACTGATATCGTTTTGCGATAAATTGGCTCTCTGAATTTAAATCTCAAATGGTGGTGGTCACTAGCTCATTTTATGAGTATATTTCCACAGTCTCTACAAGTCTTTTACCACTTTCTCACCGAGATTTCGCCAAATCGTTTACAACTTAAAAGCCTAGATTGCATCTCCAGCGTAAAGTTTACATACAGGTTTATGCAATTGTTTTTGTTACGAAAGTATAAAAGTAGCTATTTCAAGTATAGTTGAATATAGCTGCACCCCCCCCCACCATTCTCATTATATAAGCTTCAAATCTGATAATCTTAAATTCGATATGATACGATGAATTCTATTTCGATACGGGACTCCATCTGTTATCGTAAGAAAATAATCAAGAGTATAATCTTTTAATCAGAAATCAATTTTTTAACTGTTGTATTTTATCTGAAACATTTGCATTTTCTTGCACATCTTTATTTGTATTTATCTCATTAATTTATGTCATTCTCTTCTAAATAATTGTCAAAAAATTTTAGAGAGATTTAATGTATTATCAATAGATTGTTTTTTTTTACATTACATAGATGGCAGCACATAGTAATCTACAAAATCGAAACAAATTCTTTAAATTTATTTTTTATCAATTCATTCTGTAACTTAGTTTTATAGTAATTATATTTTAAAAATTATTTTCAATATATTTTTCCTTAACTCTTTATCGTTTTCAATTTCTTAGTAAAATTTCAAACTTAATTTACTAAGAAATTATAATTCGCCAAAAAATTTCCTGGTAAATTTGTGATGAAATTTTATTTGAAAATTTTACTTTTAAATCATGTGTTAATTTGAAGTAATCTTAATTTTTTAATTAATTTTGCACGAAATCGTAATTTTCTTTTTGAATGAAGTAATTTCATGTAAAACGATATTCTAACTATTTTACTCAAAGAATTGACGTAATCATCTGAATTTATTTATAATTTTGAAGATTATAAAAGTTAATTTGCATTAGCTTAACGTTAAGAGAGAGAATTTAAAATTAATAAAACTAAAAATTTCTCTACTCGTTTTAAGCTTTGTTCTTTCTAGCAAAAGGAAATGATAAACATTAAATAATTTTTTTTTTATGATTCAAAGGTTTTGACTGTAAAACAATCATTAATACTCAAATGCAAGTATGGACCATATGATTTAATGTTGGCTTTACAAGGGCATCAAAAATGAACACGTATGTTTATTACTCTATCTATATTCTGATATACTTAAACATTCTGAATGTAAACTTTCTTTTTCATAAAAATTTATAAGAAGTGTAGATTTTCTAGAACAAAGCACCTAGAGAAAGATATTGAGGTTACTATTTTACTTCTTATCTTTGATAAGACTGAATCACAAGTGCTATTGGCAGTTATAATAAGATGTTGTATTTCTTACAAGTGTGCATAAAAACATGTTGCGATCTGTTTTTAGAATTGTATCCCAAATATTTGTCTGAATAGTTTTTGGGTAACACTAAAATAAATAAAATTCGAGAAAAAGATTTTTAAAATTTATTTTTTTTATTGAAATTAATATTAGCAGTCGTGAATTGAACTAGCAATTACAATTATTTTTAATTAATAATTAATATTCAAAAAAGAATTACTTAACATTTTTTTACTTTAAAAGAAATATTACATACACAACACATTTTCTTAATTTTTCTAAATCTTAGTTTTGATTTTGATATTTTGATATTTTCTTAAGAAATATTACATTTCAATTTATTATATACAGAAAAGTTCAAGTAAGATTTTCAAGTTCAGGAAATTTATATATCCCAATATCATAGTGCTAATACATGATCATGATATCCTTCCTCACAAAAAGTAGAATTCTTTGGTAGAATACTGTGAAAATTATGAGATTAATATTTATTAGATTAACTTTAAGGAGACCAGCCATTGATTATTACAAAAATTGCTTGTATTTAATTAAGTGAGGTCTTAGCATTTCTACTATTTGCTACTTAATTAGTGAATCAATTGTTTTATATGAGTGCAGGAGATGCACGTACTGTACTTAACTTTTATAGGTAATTAGAATATGATTAATGGATTGGCTAAGTTTTTGAAAATTATTGACAAGTACAAAATAATTTTCTTGACCTGTCAATTAAATTTATTAATCTCAACAATTTTTTATAACGGGTATAAAAAAGTCTTTTTCAAGGTTTTTTTTCTATCTCAACTTTAACGTAATTTTTTTCTCATTATTATATGAATGGAGAAATATTCATAGTTGGCTTTAAAAAAACTTGTGTTTTTATATTTCTGCTAAATTACCTAAATTCTTTGAAACAGTAAAAATTTTCGGAATAAAACAAATTGATTTTTTGAAATTATTTATGAAAAATAAATTTAAAATGCTTTATATTAGAAATATTCACCATTTAAGACTTATAACGGGAAAAATTTATTTGGAATATTATTTTTAATGCTTTCTAAATTTGTATAATATTCAAATTTTCAGATTTAAGTAGTTTTGGTCTGAAATTAAATTACAATATTTTCAAATAAACATAAAAAATTAAAATTTTTTTATTCATGACATGAAAATAAAATGAGCTTCTGATTAGATTATAAAACACAGAATACATATAATAAGGCATTGAGTTTATGGATAATATAAAAAATGAGATTACATACCATTTCTAAATTTAGTTTGAAATTTTAAGAGAAACATTCTTATGCCTTGCTTGAAGGGAATCGAAATATACCCGGGCAAAGAGAACACGACCATTAAGATCATAACATTTCCTGATTGAGACTTTCCAGGCTTCATTTGCCATATTAAATACATTAATTTTCTAAATTAAATTTATTTAACAACGGTATTCACTTTAAGTAAGTGAATTAAGATTTTGGTTGAAAAAGAAACTATTAGATAATTTTGCAGCAGAATAGTATTTTATTTTATTAATACATCTTTTTTTTTTTTTTTTAATTTTCCTGCAAAGTAATAAGCGACTGTATCATGAATAAATAAATTGGAAAATATACGCTTACTGTTTCGTAAAGATAATTTAAATGAACATAGTAGAAAAGTCTTTACAAAATGTATATTTAACTATTTTAAGGAATTTATTTGACTGTTATTAATTTTTTCAGAGCCTTCGCCGCTAACCTTAATTTTAATTATGCAAACAAAAGAGAAGCAATTATTTTTGGGAACGTGAATAAACAACATTTTAACGAAATGAAATCTTGATTCAAAAATGGGAGCTCTGTGTATAATAATAATAATGTTCAATCCCATCATGCAGAAATTGTGACAAGAAAATGTCTACTGTTAATTTGATTAATTGTATTATATATTTTTCAATTGGATATGTTGAGGTTTTTATTGTTACTTTTGTTAGCAACAGTTAAATACCTTAGATAAAATTAAATAAAAAATAAATACTTTAGAAATTTATATTTATATAATAACTGAAACGAAATACTTAATAATTAGTTGTTACTGTTGGATTATCCGTGAAAAAAGCCAGTAATAAATATTAATATAAATTAGATATCAGAATGTATAAATTTACTTGCACATTAATGTCAATTGGAAAAACTTAAAAACAGAAACACACACTCATATATATATATATGATGCAATATGAAAAAAATGAAACTATCAATACAAAATTTGAAAATAACTGTTAAGAATGCACGAAATCTTCATGCATGATATAGAAAAGAGTTTAATTTGCATAGCTGACTATCTTCCTCTGGTGAAGACGTGGTCCCTGTGCTTCCCTTCTATTATTTGTATTGTATATTGTTTTAATTTTGTCAGTGGTACTCATATTTTGTCTTACTAGTTTTATTGTTCTTCATATTACATCTTATTTATACTGGCCTATCTTTCATTACCTGCTTTTGATCTAATGAAAGATAAACCAGTATAAGGAATTTTTTAAGCAAATTCCTAGCGTGACCATCATGCAAGATTTCCCAAAGATATATAAAAACTGTGTCTACACAACCGTTATTACAGAAATAAATGAATCAAGTAAGCTGAAAGCAATAAAATCAGAAATCTCTGAGATTAACAAGGCTTTAAATTTGCTTCAACAGCACAGAGATAGGGAAAGCCGTTGTAGATCCAATTCTCGAAACCGCACAAGATCAAATTCGGATTCTCATAACAATTCTAACATACCTTGTTGTTACCATTAGAGGTTTTCAGATAAAGCAAAGAAATGTGTAAAACCATTTAGTTTTCAGGGAAACTATTACGCTCGTCTGTTTCTGCATCAACAGACGTTGCAACTAACAATAGCCGTCTATTTGTTTCTGACAAAATTTCTAGACAGAAATTTCTTGTGATTGTGGTGCAATTATGTCTTGCTATCCTAGGACTTTCATAACTTGGTATAAACAACAATCAAAATGCCAGTATGCGGTGCATAGATCGAAATTTTCTACTTTTGGCACTATAAAACTGAAGCTTGACATAGATTTAAAAGAAGAATTCCTGTAAGAAGACTTTTGTTATCGCTGAGTCAAGTGCACCTATTTAAGGGGCTGACTTTTTGGAAAGATTTGCACTGTTATTAGATAATTAAAATCTCAGACTAATGGAACAGTGCTCTGTGCCAATTATTCAGTGTTCTACGCATGCAGAAATACATCCTACATGCAAAAATTTATTAAATATACTTACTCCTGTATTGATCAATTAAAAATTCCTCTTCATCGAATGAAAATTTAACAAATTTATTTGAAGCCATTTACACGAGGTACGCACAAAAACGAGGTAAAAACACAAATGAAATTCGTGGTGCCTGCCAGATATTTCTAACTCGCTGGAAAACTTAAAAGTTCTCTCAGAACGCCCATTTTGTGACGTTTACTGACGTCACTTGTTCTCAAGCGATGATGATACACCCTTCTACAATGTAATTATTAAATTCCACTAAATTTTGAGTCCCACTCTTAATGAACACGAGCTTACTACTTCGACTGTTTCTACAATTGAAACCGAAGACTTGAATTCTTTGCAAAAGCTAGAAGATTCCATCTGACGAAATGAAAGCTTCAAAAACTGAACTTTAGGAAATGCTGAGGCAGAGCATCATCCGTCCTTCTAGGACCTCTTGGTCCAGTCCTATACATTTTGTGACCGAATCTGATGTAAAGTACAGAGTGTGTGGAGACTATGGCAGGTTTAACACCCTGACGGTACCTGACAGATACTCTATTGCTCATTTGCATCATTTAGCCATGGAAATAGAGATACGACAGTTTTTCTATAATTGATCTTAAAAAAGCTTACCATCAGATTAATATTGAGGAGGCAAACTTTCCAAAAACACCTGTAATCACTTCCATTGGATTATATGAATATAATTATACGTGCTTTGGATTTAGGAATGCTGCTCAAATATTTTAGCGATATTTAGATAATGTTTTGTCTTCACTACTGGTTTGCATACATAGACGACATTTTAATAGCTTCTACTGATGAGACAACACACAAAAAAGCTTAACTAAAGTTTTTGAAAGATTAGTAATCATAGTTTAGTCATTAACCATTCAAAGGGCTTTTTCAGTGTTAGAGAAATACCATTTCTATGCTTCTTAGTCATCTTTAAAGGAGTTTCTCCAGCACCAGATAAAATTAGGCATACAGCAAAATTTCCCCTGTCTAAAACAATAGATAGCCTGCGACGTTTCTCACCATGATAAATTTTTATTACTTGTTCTTTAAGAAGGCTAGTGAAGTTCAGGCTTCATTATACCAAATGGTAAAGGGAAAGTTTAAAAAAGATAAATTCATTTTGCAATGGAGTGAGGATCTCCTAAATGCCTGAACTCCTGAGGCATTTCCTAAATGCCTGAACATCTTAAGAGACGCAGTCACTCTGACACATGCTGTTGGTAATGCTAAACTCTCTCTAATAGTAAAAGCTTCAAACATTGCAATAGGAGTTGAATTTCATCGGACTATAGATGGCGTGATAAGTCTTTCATGATTCTTTTTACGTCGACCTACTCCAATCGAACAACGGTAGAGTGCATACAAAAGTTAAACATTTTAAACACCTAATTGAGTGATACGAATGCTTTATATTTACTGATCATAAACCATTGTACCACACATTGAAACAGCAATGTGACCGTTGAAACCCCCGACAAATTCGCTACCTTGAATTCATTTCTCAATTCACCACAGACATTGATGTAACATCAATGGAAACAACAGTGTTGTCACTGATGCTATGTCTAGATTCGGCGAGATTAATCTTCCATGCAAGACTGATTTACAAGCGTTAAACCCCCCCCCCCAAGAAACTACAGAAAAGAAATAACAGAAGCCTATAAGCGCTACAACAAGTCTACAATTGAAGCAGAAACAATTATAGACAAATTCTCCGATAGAATACTGCAATGTTTCAATTAGAGACGTTCCTTTGAACTCACCAGATGGATTCCGTAAGGAAGCATTTGATCAAGTACACAATATTTCCCTTTCCCCTGGTATCAAAAGCTCAACTAAACTAATTAAAGACCATTTTATTGAACCTAGACTTGCAGCTGACTGTAAATGTTGGTTAAAAAATGCATGCAGTGTCAAAAATCTAAAATGTTTCACACATACAAACTTGCAACATTTAAATGCCCTTACTTTAGACTCTCTGAAGATCATCTAGATATTGTTGGTCCCTTACGTTTATCCAGAGAATTTCAATACATGCTTACTTGTATTCACATGTTTTCCCCATGGGCGGAAGCTTAATCAACTAAATACCAAACAGCTAAGAGCATCACCGAAGATTTTTACTTTGGATGGATTGTGCGATTTAGAGCTTGTGTACTATTACGATCAACTTGTGTACTATTATGATCAGCTTGTGTACTATTATGATCAGCTTGTGTACTATTATGATCAGCTTGTGTACTATTATGATCAGCTTGTGTACTATTGCAAGTATTACCGATCAAACAAGACAATTTGAAAGCCAACTTTTTTCTACCTTAGCTAAACTTAATTAAGTACAGATGCAGTTGAACATGTGCTTACAAATCTAGCGTAAATGGACTCGTGGAAGAAGAGGAATATTTTATATAAATTTCTTGCATGATCGCCAACGTATGTGCGAGGTTTCCTAAATCAGTACACAAGCTGTGTCTGTAAGAGAACAGAATCCTCCTCCAGTCATCGAGGACCACCGGGATTCGCAGCTACAGCTACAGAATACGGTAACGTTTGATGCTTGGAAGAAATATTGGTTTAGAAATTACCCTCACCTAACCAAGCATAGTCTCATATACAAGTTAATAATAATAAGACTAGCCAAACAAGATCATCTCTTCTCTGCTACCACGGTGTTCTAGGCCTTGTCACCGATCCTGTGGAACTATGCTTACCTATTCACCTTTCCAGGCCTTTGAGAATTTGTTTGGAGTATAACAACTGTTTATCATTCTATTTAAATATTTAAATTACTTTAACAGTGCCCGAATTTATGTTATTTACCAGTTTAATTTTCTAATGCATTCTACTAGACTGTGATTAGTTTGTAATAGATTATTTGTTATTTACCACTTTAAATTTTTATGTTATATATATATATATATATATATATATATATATATATATATATATATATATATATATATATATATATATATATATATATATATATATATATATATATACAGGGTGTCCACTAAAGTCCCTTGCCACCCTCTTAACTTTGGAAAGGCTGCTGCTATATTCATAAAAGTGGGGTCTAAGTATAGTGAAACAGCCATGCGCTACTAAATAAAACAGACTATAGCGCCACCTGGTGAAAAACAGCGGAGTTAGCATTTTTATTTTGAAAACGGAACGAGATAGAGAGAAAAGGTGATTTACAAAATTGTAGACCATTCTCGATTTAGTACGAAACTATACCTTGAAGGCATGAATATGAAGAATACAACGGTTAAAACGCGCATTTGTTGTTTCGTACTGTGACGTAGGACATCGTACGTGTGCATAATTAAAAAACAAAAAATCGTTTTCGTACTTAAATTTTTCACTTTTATTTCGAAATGGGAAGAACGGAAGTATTAAAAATAATTCCAACATTTTGAATGCTGTATGCAGATACGTAAGAAACGTCACGCCTGTTCACCTGAGACAGCTATAAAAGAGTCATCTTCTTGGGGTTTTAGTATGTTGATGCTCCTAATCATGGCTGAGTATTCCAAAGTTGAGTATTGTGACATGGCTTTACTGTACGGTGAATGTTGGCTCCAGGCACGATCAGCAGCAAGGTTCTACTACCAACGTTTCCCTGCAGACCCACATCCTTCTCAACAAACCATCCTAACTGTTGTAAAACGTTTAAGAGAGACCGGTTGCATTACTATTCAACTTCGATCTGGCAGACCAGCTAAGGTAGGACGGCAAGTTCAACCGGATGAGGTATTAGCATATGCACTCGCATATCCGAAATGCAGCGTAAGAGAGATCAGTCAACACTGTGGTCTCTCCAAAAATCAGGTTTGGACAATACTAAACGAATCAAGTGCTCATCCATACCGACCAACGTCTGAACAGACTTTAATGGACGGGGATGCCGAGCGACACTATGCATGGTGCAACTTCGTCATGAATCAGATACAGGTCCAGCCAACATTCTTGGCAGATATAATGTGGACGGATGAGGCGTGCTTTTCACGGAATGGTATATACAATAGGCGAAATACCGATTACTGGGCTCTGGAAAATCCTAAATGTTTCGTCGACGTTCAACATCAAATGGGGTTTCCTATTAACGTTTGGTGTGCAATTTACAATAACAAGCTGATAGGCCCAATATTCTACAATGGCACGCTAACGGGTGCACAATATTTATGATTGTTATAGAATGTATTACCCGATTTTGTGGAGAACCTGCCGTTGTTTAATCTTAAAAATCTATTGTTTCAACATGACGACGCGCCTGCTCACAAGACATCTCCAGTGAAGCAGTACTTCGTCAAGGAATTTGGCAACCAAATAATAGGATATGGCGGTTTCGAAGAGTGGCCTCCACGCTCTCCTGATCTGACTCCACTGGACTTTTTCCTGTGGGTATACTTGAATCAGCAGGTGTATGCAACCCCTCCACAAAATTTGCAGAACCTTAAACGACCCATTACGGTCGCGTTTTCCAACGTGTGCAACGTAATCTTCAAGCGAGGATCCAAATGTGCATTGCAGCTGACGGTGAGAAGTTTAAACATCTTAAATAAAGTATATCGTTATAATTATTTCCTTTTTTCCCTTCTTAGATCGTTTTGTGACGTCACAGCACGAAACAATAAGTACATGTTTTAACCATTGTATTCTTCACGTTAATGCCTATAATGTATCTTTTCGTACTAAATCGAGGATGCTCTACAATTTTGTAAATCACTTTTTTTCTCTATCTCGTTCCGTTTTCAAGATAGGAAAGCTAACTCCGCTCTTTTCCACCAGGTGGCGCTGTAGTCTGTTTTATTTAGTAGCGCATGGCTGCTTTACTATACCTAGACACCACTTTTATGAATATAACAGAGCCGTTTCGAAGTTAAATGGGTGGCAAAGGACTTTAGTGGACACCCTGTATATATATATATATATATATATATATATATATATATATATATATATATATATATATATATATATATATATATATATATATATATATACATATATATAAAGCATATATACATATATATATATATAGTTAGAAATATTAATGCAATACAGGATTAAAAAAATAGATAATAAACACTTGTACATGAAGTAGTAAACTAGAAATTATCAAGAAATTTTCAACTTAGACAATTGTTTCTCAATGTTACCTGATTAGGAATTAAATAAAATTGAAAACAAAACAATTTTTTTAATTGTTTATATCTGTAAGGTAACAATAGTGATATTTTTTCTATATTTGTATTTATATACTGATTATTTATCTTTATAGTTTTATATTGGTGGGCTTGTATGCATTATTTTGTATTATATTTATGGTTTGAAATCTGTTTTCGGAGTGTAATGACTTTTGTCTTATACCATTGTAGAAAAACCATACTTTGCACTATTGTGGCTAATACACCCTGATGAAGATGTCTATTTTGATCCATCTTTCATTTTTTGGCTTATTAAATTGAATCGATTCTATGAATAATTTTGATGTTCTCCTTTTAATGTTTGTTTTTGTAACGTATAATTTAACCGTAAACTTTTTTGAGCATATATATATATATATATGTGTGTGTGTGTGTGTGTGTGTGTGTGTGTGTGTGTGTGTGTGTGTGTGTGTGTGTGTGTGTGTGTGTGTGTGTGTGTGTGTGTGTGTGTGTGTGTGTGTAAGTTCATATAGTATTGAATACACCTATTTACGCATAATTTTTTTCTCAAATTAAAGTATATAAAGTGTCCTGAAATTGATTTCAATTTTGAAATCAATTTCAGGACACTTTATGCACTGCATTCCATGTGTTAAACCCGTGATTTTTTTTTATGAAGAGCATCTACTTTGATAATGTTTCAATTGCAATTCTTCCCTGGTTTTCACAGAGTTGACCATCTCTCGAAAGTGTTCACAATTGATCGAGTGCAAAACATTTCTGTCAAAGCAGAAAATCCATTGCATAGAGTCAAAAATTATTCAGTGACAGAAATGATTTCACGAAGCTCTAACTGATGAATAATGAAGACAATTATCGTGCAAAATGACTAATTATCAAAAGAAAAGTAAAATGGCAAGCTTACTTTTTTATGTCTCAGGATATAAGATAAGGAGAGGAAATGTCTGCACTTAGTATTTCCGCTAAACAAAATGTGCGCTGTAATGAAATTCTCCAAGTTTGTTTTGCCTTCGCTTCATCGAAACCTAAAGCGGCGGTATAAATGCTAGTTTATCCTCTTGAAAACATCTCTCTCTCTCTCTCTCTCTCTCAAGGTAATATACTTTTATTACCTTAGTGATTTTCCGATCTATGATAAATTAAATTGATAAGTAAATGCAGAAATTGTATAGAAAATATCGATTGAATCATGCAAAATTTTTGCGATTCTCATAACAGATGTAATTTTTTCAAACACAAGATATTTTAGGATGTATACTCCATAATTATTTGTTTTTTAAAGGGATAATTAATGTGACAGGAGGATATTTGAATGGAATTACTGTTTGATTTATAGTTTTAAAATTTTGTTACTTACACAAAGTTGTTGCTTAGAAAATTTACTGTAATGAATACTTTGAATGTTGTAATCACAGATTTTTACAAACAAAATATATAAAAAATAATTTTTGCTCTAAGGAATATTTCCTGCATTGTGTATAAGTGATTACTTATTTTTAATTTTATTTATTTATTTATTTATTTTTTTTTTTTTTGTTTTGAAGAGATAGGGGTATTTTACCATTTTCTTTTTGTTGATACATAAATGTTTCATATGAAACCGAAAGATTTTTTTTATTTTTGTTTAATATTTTTCTTTGTTCAGGAAAAATGTAATTTCAATTTTTGGTTTCAATTTATATTCCCTTTAAAAATAATCTCTTTGCCGTTGAAACTGTTTAAGTCTACAAATAAAGATAAACTAAATGCATAATAATAGATTATAAATATCCCCTATTATAGACAGCATATTAAATATATTGGCCAAAACATTTATTTCAACAATAAAAATAAACTGAATAAATTTTGTATTTTATTTTATAATTTGAGTTTTTCATATTGATGTAGAACCCGATGAAAAATTACTATTCATGTTCCTTCTGAATAAACTGTACTTTAGAGTGCTAGTAAAAGTTTTTAGTTTAATGATTATTCAAAAAATAATTAAACCATGCATTTATGAAATTTTAATGTAATATTATTGTTAGCTTTACACCATATATTAAAACTGAGGATATTGAATTTAAGATAATATTGTTCAAAAACAGGAATATTTTCCAAATGGTGACTGGTATAATCAATAATCTGATTTTAGACTTGAAAAATATGTAAACTTAACGTTAAGATTATTTCAAATTATAATGCAATTATTTTCAAAAGAGAATAGGAAATCATCGTTAATGTCAACGCAGTTGCTAAATCAAGCAATAAATTTTAATTCCCCATTCAATATTTATAAAATAAATAAATTTTATAAATAATTAAAGGAGAATTAAATTTTCACTCATATTTGTATGATATTATTGGCTAAATAATAATAAAGTAAAAAATTAATTTTTATTCTCGTTTAAATATTTCTATATATTCGTGTACTAAACAACAAATACACAACTCTCTGTCACAACATTTCTATATAAATACGTGAGAAAGTATATCTTGCAATAATTAGAGTGACTTAGAAAAAATATTTTGAAATAGAAAATTGAATTGTGCAATTTTTGTTTGCAAATGCTATTACTATTTTTCATTATATAAAAACGCATACATATTTTCTAAAATCAAGCATGTATGATTATTTTTCTGTTTTCAATGACAATCTAAAATAATTAATTATTATCAAATAACTGCATATAATGTTATACTTAATTGTTATGCTAAATTGTTAAGTTAAACATTTAATATTACAACTTCCTTTAAGATTAGTATGTATAAGAAAGACAAAAGTAGAATAATAAATATTTTAATCTAAAAAGAAACAAAGAAATGGGCAGTGCATTTTTATTCAGATATTTTCAGAATACAACTCCATAAAAAGTTTTATATCACTATTCATTTTTAAAAATTAATTTCCTTGTAACGTATATAGAATCAGTAATACACTTATTGGTGATCTAATTTACTTGGTTTCTGATAAAAAACATAAATTAAATAAAAAAATTAAGGTAAGATGTCTTCTCTAAAGTAAAATAAAATGTTTGATTAGCAACAAATCACCTCAAACATTTAGACAAATATTAAACTAAAATTTTATTTTTTTTATCTTCCTCAGATTGCTCACAAAGAACAAATCTGAATTTAAAATTCAAAAATACCTACAGACTCATGGCTGTTTATGCAATGAAAATATTATTCAATACTGAAATATTTTGAAAAGAAAAAAATGTGGAAAACAATCTACAGTGAAACGAAATAGCTAAGAAAAGAAAAGCATTTGTGAAATTAGAAAATGTCCTAAGAGGATTGTTTCAAAAGTTTTGCTTCCGTGACAGCCCTTAGAAACAAGACTGGAAACATCTATTAGACATAACATATTACAAAGCAGTTTGCCATTATATACTTTTTGTATCTATATTATAATAGCAATAATTATTTCTTGCTTAAGTCATGAATCAAGAAATAAATTATCATTGTCAAATACTGAAAAATTGTATAAAAATTTTCCGACTTAAAAGGAACTCTCGTGAACAGAGTAAATTATCGATTGGATGGCACTTACGGTCATTCTTCGAAAGAATCATGACCCATTAGGAAACTAGACGAAAATAACTGTAAAGTTTTGCAGAAATCGAAGAATGTCTGTTTGAGATATCACTAAGAAGTAAAACTAATAAAACGTGCAAAGAACTAAAAATCACACTCAAGTAATTAAGGATGTATAAAAAATAAACTGGAAAACTACTGAAAACTTTACACAAAAAAGAAGACTACATTGACTTTTGAAAGATAAAATTATTGTGTGAAAGCTTGCATTTTTACCTTACCAGGTCATCAATTTCATAAAAAAATAAATTTTCAAATTGAACCTCAGTTGAAAACAAATTAATTTTAAGAAAATTGATAAACAACATGGTTTATTGGTTATTTTCAGAGGAAAAAAGCAAACTTTTTGTAATGAAGAAAAAATAATCATATTTAGGTGAATATATAATAAAATAGATGTTTGTTGCCTTTTATAAGGAAGCACAATAATTCTTACAATATCTTAATCAGTTTGAGCTACTATCTATTACTCTAAAATAAAGCTTACTAAATAAAATTTCAACAATTCATACTTAAAGTTATGAATCCTCTGAATACCCATATTTACATGCAGTCAAACAACTTATGATAGAATTATAGAAAACTTGTGCAGACAAGTAAAAAATATACCACAAACAAAGAAAATTTAATTTCTTTTCTCAATAAATTTCTAAAAAGAAAGGGAAAAGAATAGCCATTCAAGGAAGACTGTTCGTGGTAAACCAGAAAAAAAGTGGAAATTTTAAAATTTTATAATATTTGTGATTAAACTCTAAAATTCTCTATTAAAGCCTAAAAAATCTGTATCAACACATAAATGCAAAATCCTTAAAGAATTACTTATAATTCTTTAAAGATATAAGTAATTTATATACTATATTTTATGCATAGTTTCATTAAAAAATATAAATTATACTTTTTCAGTCCTTACTACTGGAATAATGGGACGTTTTAAATAAATAATTCATAAAACAAACAAAAAAACATTTTTATAACAAATTTGTAATAAAGGTCCCTTTTAAAAAAAATCGCGTTTTTCCCGTAAGCATTAATACAAAGAGAAAAATCTGACTTTAATTTATTTTAAAATCATAGTGGGGGAAATGTTTTGGAAAAACTAAACAACACTGGACCATTTTTTTAAAATTATTATTTGAATAATCAATTATATAGAATATTTAATAACTCTAATGGCCTGGATATATCTTTAGAATGGATTCACATTAACAACAGGATTGGATACTCCGTTTGTAGAAGAAAACTCAGACTCAGCCGTTGTGCTGACCAACTTTGAATGATTGTTGCGTTGTATATGAACAAGCTTAGTTCTTAAATCTCAAAAGGAAAAATATTCAAGCTGTTCTCATGAAATCAACAGCAATTTTGCCTCTTGTGATGGGATTAGTACTCATATGTCTCAAGACTTTCAAACAGGTGAGGAAGTAGAAAGCACAAACACCACATCCATTACCAAATATTCAACAATGTTCGGGATCAAAGATGAATTTTTCCTCCGAAGAACGCATCCTGCCACTGTCAGCGAAATGTACAGTGTCTCACAAAAGTGATGGCACACTTGTGCTTTAGAAAAGGAAACTGAAATAAAATACATTAAAAATACAGGTTAAAATTTTTGTGGGTGTTTTCATACTTAAATTTAGTAACAACTATTACATAACATACATTTTGTCAAAATATTAATTTAATAAAAATATAATTGTTTAGAACAGAGCAAAAAATAGCTAACACAAGTTATGGGAGACCATTAGATATGAAACAAAAATTGTCTGAAATAAGCAATGAAAATATTTTTTGAATGTTTTATTTTTACTCATAAGCAATTGGCAATAATTTACAAAATCATGTGCAGTATTTCTCTCCAGATTGTTTTGGAATTTTTTTGTTTTTTATCTGTGTGCAGCCATAAATGCTTAACTAAAAGGAACTTCGCCTGAAATTTGAAAATTAGCTATTAATTTCATATTAAAAGTGGAAAATCTATCAAAGAAACTGCTGAAACAGTTAACTTGAGTCATTCAACAGTTTTCAATACCATTAAACGATATAAAAAGAATCATATAATTCAGAATAAAAGAAGATATGGTCAACCATCAAAACTATCCAGTGGAATAAAGCGAATTGTCGTTTGAATTATTAAAGAAAATTTAAGAATGAGTGCGCCTAAAGTTGCTGCTGCCTTACAAGCATGTTATGGAGTAATTGTTAATCCTGATACTGTTAGAAGAGCAATTTGATCTGCTGGATATCAAGGAGTCAGAAAATAAATTCTTCGTAAATGAATAGAAAACTCAAACTGGCTTTCGCAAAATCCGACATAAATAAAAATTCTGATTACTAATATAAAGTTATATTTGCTCTGATGAGAGTAAATTTAATATATTTGGTTCTGATGGTAGAATCTTGGTGTGGAGAAAACCGAGGGAAGAATTTCGCGTAAACAGAGCTTGGTGCCAACAGTAAAACATTGTGGAGGAGGAGTTATGGTATGGAAGTGTATATCGCGTCCGCTGGAGTTGGTAATCTTGTTTTTATTGACAGTAAAATGGATCAATACAAGTATATTGACATTCTAAAGCAAAATTTGAAATCTTCAGCACGAAAGTTGAATCTTCATAATGATTTTAAATTCTACTAGGATAATGACCCCAAGCACACTGCATTGAACATTAAACTATGGCTGCTGTATAATTGTCCTGAAATAATAAAAACTCCTCCACAATGTTCAGACTTAAATCCCATAGGGAATATTGGGCAAGAATTGGAATCAAGAATTTTTAACTCACCATTTCTACAAAACAACCATTCAAGAAGAATGGGGTAAAATCACTCCAAAATTATTTTTTTTTAATTTTAATTAATTTAATTTTTTTGTCAAATCTATTCCTTCTTGGAATAGATTTGACAAAAAAATTAGTCAAATCTATTCCAAGAAGATTAAATCATGTTTTAAAAGTAAAAGGAAATCCAACAAAAGATTAAAACCTTTTAAAAAGTAAAATTTTTGGTTAAATATTTAATGGAAAAGTAAGTGTCCCATTACTTATGTGAGCTTTTTTTGCTCCGTTCTAAACAATTGTATTTTTATTTAATTACTATTTAGACAAAATGTATGTTATGTAATAATTATTACGAACCTTAAATATGAAACACCCCCACAAAAATTTTGTCCATGTATTTTTAATTTATTTAATTACAGCTTCCTTTTGTAAAGCACAAGTGTCCCATCACTGTTATGAGACAGTGTATATGCGTTCTTTATGTTGCGTAGTTTATAGCTGAAAGTTCTAATGTTGTGTTCTTATAAGAACTTCTATTCGATTGTTTCCTACAGAAGCTTTTAACAGGGTGTCATATATTGTAAGGGATGAATCCTGGAAATCTCTCAAGCACTCCCAGAGAAAAGACTTCCACCTCGCGTTGTCTGAGAGTGGGACTCTGAATAACTTTGTTCTAAATCACGGTGTGACCCTGATGCAGTTGAATTTTCTGGATTTCTGACCTGTGAAAGAAAGGCCTTCTCTGAAAAGCCACAAAAGGAAAGATAAGGGGTGTAGATTTGATTGCCTTACAACAATTTTCAGCTCTGAATCCTAAATGTTTCAAGAGATGAAAGTCATTTTCTTTGATGTAATTATATATGAAATGAAATATTTCAGTGTAATAGCATTAAAATTGTAAAATTTTAGTTTGAATTCTAAAAGATAACAATTCAAACCCTTAGTCTGAAATTGCTACATTATATCAACGTGAAACTTTAAAAATAGTTGCTTAACTTCTTCTCAACTTCATATTTCAATTTAATTGAAAATGCAAAATCACAATTAAAAAGAACAACTACTAAAATAAAAAGAAGCTACAAGAGTAAGAAAAACTTCGAAATAAATTATACTTTTACAGAGTATATTGTGAAAAGTTATAAACTCGTACCATCCAAAGATGCCAAGAGATATAAACTCGTACCAACGATACTGAAATCAATTGAAATTAAAAAGCCAAACAAACTATTAGTTCATGATTTCCTAATGACAAATCATGCTCAGTGTTATTGTAACTCAGCCTTATGAATTTGAAATTTGATATATAAATGCGAGAATTAAGAAAATCATTATTGATTGTTTGATTTGTTTTGATTCTCAACTTAAAGCGTTTATTCTTACATTCTTCATCGTTTTTATGAACGTTTATTGAAAATTCAAATTTTATATTATACTTACAGAGATTTCTTAAGGAAAGAAAGGAAATGCTTAGCTTGGAGAACTTTAATGCAACTGTAAATTGATTTTAGAAAATGATATAGACACTATGTCCCAAATAAGCTTGCATTTGGCTATTCTTTTTATTTTATGTATTTTGACAATACAAAGTGCCACTGAAATATTCAAGGAAACAATTTGTTATTCTTACTCTATTTTGAAAAAATCTTTTGGATAATAAGTTTTCAATTTTTAATTAACCTGAAAAAAAGAAAACAAAAGTCTAATTTAAATAATATTATTGAATACAATAAGAAAATTCTTCTTTAGGAAGTAATTGAATCAAACATCGTGATTTAGTAAATAACATAGAAATTCAAATAAACATTAATATTATATTTTACATTGGTAAAAAAAAATCAATATATAATAACCGAGGTAAAAATAAAAAATGACATTTATGTGTTTGGTACAAAATAAATATAAATAAATGCTAAATTTAATGCATTATTATTGAATAGTATAGTGAACATATATTTTTGATTTTAATTAAATTACGCGATATTATTGTGGTTATAATAATATTAAAATTTTTGCTCTTTCCTTTGTAGAAAAAATTAAGATCCTATTAATTATAGTATGTACATTTGAATTTCCCTTCGTAATGAAAGTAGTTTTCAGAAGTTTTAAAAATTTTTTTAATTAATAATAGACAGGTACTCACAGTAAATAATACGATTAAATTTTATAAATGAAATAAGAACAAAAATGTGTTTATAAATTTTCTTTTAATACTTTATTTTACGTAAAGGAAAGAACTAATAAAAAAGGTCTTTTTGTTAAGCAGATTCTTATTTGTATGATTGTTATATATTGCGGAATAATTTCAAAAATTTAAAACGGAAATACCAAAAAAAATTTTCTTTAATTGCTTTTTCTCAACTTAATAAAATATATTTTTGTGGGAAATTAAAATTTGAATGTATTAATTAAAAAGTAAATTATAATGATCATAACAGAAATGAGAATATGAGTTTAAAATGTAAAGTTTTTTTACACAATTTTATTGCTATAACAATTATTTTTAAGCTATTAAATGTCTTTGACTGTGCAAAATAACAGCACTTTGAATTCAAAATTGCAATTAATGGACTGCAAAAAACTGATAACTATAAAATTGTTAATATCAGTTAAAATTTTGCTTGTGTAGGGTATAGATGATACTATTTATGAATTATTTTAAAAAGAAAAATTTTCTAATATGAGAGTAAATATTTTGAGCAAAATATTCTATACAAATTATAATTTAAGAAGACACTTAATGTCGAAACACTTGTAAGAATTCCAAATGGAATGTAAGTTAACGATCATCGCTACAATGAAATGCTACAGAAATATTTCACTAGGGAAAATGTATATTCTTTTCATCTGTATGAATATAATAGATAGAAAAGAATGACACTTAAAATTTGGTCATGGAATTCAACTGATTTTAATCGGTTAAATAACTAGTTCGTGCAATTCATGTTATAAAAGCATGCATTTTCATTTCATATTAAAGCAAATCAAGAAAAACTAATTAGTATATTACTACTGTATAGAATTGTCATTTTTATGATGCTCATAATAATACATAATCAACAAAATAATTTAAAAATTATTGATAGTATCTGACCAAATATAAATTTTTGTTTTCCACAAAAGTAAACTAACCAATATTTTCAGATCTTGTATAAAATGCCTATCGATCACATAGTTTGATTTAAAAATTTTGATGGTTAAAAAAATAAAGTTTAGTAAAAAGAAAAGCACTCGTCAATTATTTAGAAACTACACCTGAATATAAAAAAAGAGAATACTAAAACAATGTTGCATAGTAGTAAGGAAACATTACTATTTTAAAACTATTTCTCTCTCAAATATGTACTGTTTTAATTTGAATGAAGTTCATATTTTTCTTATATATTTATTATATTGAAGAGCATTTAAGGAGTACTTCCTTTAAAGCATGTTAAATATTAATTACTTATCTTAGACCCTTCATTAAAGCTTAAAATAAAAAATATCAATAGGAAATTATAAATATTCATCATGGGATTTGTTGACATAAATTATTTAATTTTGTGTAGATCTTATTCTTTACTTATAAAAGAGTTTGATGTTGATAACAAATAAACCTTATCTTGTTAATATAAAATATTTCAACTGTAAAGGTATTTTAACTGTCTGATCCCCTGATACACAATCTACTAAAAATAAAAATTACTCTTTTGAAGAAAAATAAGATTAAAATGAGAAATGAGATGAAAATAATTTCAAAAATGAAACATTTAAACATCAAAAATATAAGATGGAACAGTGATAAAGTGTAAAATATTCCTAACGAAATAGATTACTTCAGCGAAAGTATTCTCGTCTTTCTCAAGCAACGCGTAGGAAAATAAAAGAAGTTTCATTGAAACTTTTGAAAAACTATTAAAAAAGGAAGAAATTTCCCTTAAGTATCCTTTTAAGAAGGAAAAAAATTAAACTGTCTAATAAAATGTACAGGTTTTGACTCAAAACTTTTACAGTTTAAAACTGATTTAATTAACTGAAATTGAATTAAATTATAATACAAAAATCTTAATCAATGACAACAAAACACTAAAGAATTCAAACATCGATCCTTTTTCAAAAATAAATTAAAAATAAAGTTAGATTTGTTCAATTTTCTCTAAAAATTTAAAAATTAACTGTATGAGAGGACATAGCTTTTAAGCTCAAACAAGGTAAATGATATGATCTTTCTTAAGACTGTAATTGTAAATATATTCAGAGAGTAAATCCCTTTGTAAAGTCAAGTCATAATGGCGAGTTATCCTTCAAGTTGAGGTGTCCCCCATGTGGTTTTATGAATTAGTAACTCAAGGAAAACCTAATTATCTTCAAATTCGTAACCCTGACAACATCCCCATGATTTGGCAGGATTAGAGTTAGATTGCAAATAAACATGCTAGATGAGTGAACGTGGTTGTGAAAATGGTGTCATCTGAAAACTGTTGATGTACTTTTTTGCATACTTGACGAAATTTGACATACTGATTAGAAGTAAGTGGATGAATAATTGATATATACCTTTTTAAAATGTGGAAATAAATAGATATAGGTGATAAGTTGAAGTGAACAAATTATACAGAGATGTGAATACTTAGATGATTCTTTTCCCTATAAAATACGTATTGTAAGAAAAATAAGTTATAGTTTTTGATTAAAACTATAAAATACTTTATTTCTTCAGGTTTAGCTTCTTTAATTTTTCTTCTAATAATATCTTATTTAAAACTTATAATTTAAATTTTTTGCTTAAATTTAATATTAGTTTAAATTTTTTACATAACTAACATAATAATATTTTCATATTTTTTACGTGAACTCGTATCTTCTTGTATAAATACGATTAATTATTAATATTCAGCTTCGATATATCTAGTAATTTAATGTTAACAATGCAAAGTATTTATAAATTTTTTCGCATAATAGTATTTTTTCTACAGAACTAAATTTACATAAATTGTAACCTTTTAATTTTACAATGCTGATTACTTGTAAATTAATGGTTATCTTTTTTGCATTCATAAGTGTGAAATCTAATTAAACTTGCGTAATATTCTTAATTCAAAATTATTAATTATAGATTTTTTAGAAAATTTAAAAAGCACGTAAACTTATAAAAAATGCTTATAAATTCCTAAACAAATCATCCTTTTAGTTTGATTTGAGCTTTCAAACAAACTACAAATATTTATATTTGTTATTTTTTTTAACTTTATGACTTCTAAAACAATTTATATGGAAATAAAAATTATAATTCCTGTTCCTATTTTAAAATTTAGTTTCCTCGATTTTGAAATAAGAAATAGAAAATATTAATTTCGAATAATTTTTTTTTAAAGTTTTACTGTATAAATCAGCAAAGTTATTATAAAATGTTGTGTATGCTGTATCTGTGTATGTGTATGCATGCGTGTTATTTATTATTATAGCAAGGTAAGCGATAAGTAGAGAGAAGGAATTGAAGTTACAGGATTTTGGATATTATATCAACAGAAATGTTTTGCTTCACATTAATTTCAATTACAATAATTTCTCAATTATTGTATACAATAATTTGTCAAAAAGAATATTCAAATTTTGGATCAAATAATTTCATTGATTTAAAGAATCAATCTAATTCTTAGTTTCCTGTAACAATCGAAAAACTGTAAGCTTTATCAAACTGTGATTAGATTTTCTGTGACATATTCATGTCTCAAATTTACTGTCAAGTCTTTAACTTCAGAATTTCATCACTATGGATTTCAAAGTGAAAATTAAAAATGGATATTTACATATTTTATAATTTTAAGTTCAAAAATTTAAAGTTAATTAATTTAACAGAAATTTATTACTAAATCTTATACTTGTTTAATTTTGTTATTTACGTCGCGTCAGTTTAATTTGTATTGTATGCTGTTTGACTTTTTTGCCTACTTTTTTACGTAACCTACACAAATTTAGATTCAGGATTAAACTGCTTGGATATCAAGATATAAATTTAAATACATACAGTTTGTTCCCATTATCTTAAGACAAGTACTCTACTGACTGAATAATAATGTTACATTAATTATGTAATTGCAAAGACAATATTAAAATATTCTCCAACTGTACTGAAAATAAATACTTATTAAGGAAAAAGACTATTATTCACGAAGCGTTCAAACATTAAGCACAGATTATATGCTATTTATCAGCATTTTTTCATTTACATATTTTACGAGCATTTCATTATGCTGGAATGAAAATTTTTAAATATGTATGAGCAGTAAAATTTGTTCACCTTATGCAATTTCTTGTGCATATATCATTAATAATAATTCTGTAACTGTTTTGAATTTTGCCACGTTATATTTTGGACAGTTATAAAGCTTTGTTTATATGGCCTTAATATAAAATACCAATTATAAAGAAATTAATGCATTATTTACAGAATTAATATTCATAACAGCACTTCCATTAAATGTAAATAATTTCTAGAAAATATTTCAGAACTTTTCAATCAAAGAATAGTTTTACATTTTTATTTTGATAATGTGTTGTATAATATAATACAATAAATATTTTTTAATTGTGCATACTCTTTTCAGATTTTTTTGTAGTTTCATGGCTTCAAAACTTATAACTTGTATTGTATAATACAAGTTACACACACATTCAGAAAATTAAATTTACGATTTTAAGGTCAGAAAAAAATTTCATTTTAATTTCATCTAAAAAATAATATAAGTCCTACACGATATGTTCTAAGTTCTATAATTTATTTATATACACATAATACTATTTGTTTGATTTTAAAAAGCTTTTCCTTCAATTAAATTTCGATATTGAATTCATTGTTCAATCAAGATGAATATATAATTAAAAACCTTCAAAATAAAAATATTAACATTTTTAAAATGTGGTGTAGGAAATTCTTAGTTGTTATGGTTTCTTCTACTCAGTGTTAATATAATATATAGTAGATGGGCTGAAATATTTGTTAAATAGAAGAAAAATCATATTAGCATTTGGGTTTAATGTTGAACAATGGTTTTACTGAGACAGAACAAAATACTAGTGAAATGATTATTTTAATCCTTCGTAACAAAATTATATTTTTAATAACCAGAAAAAAAAATCATTTAACATAGTTTCGTATAATTTTGGTTAAACTTTCGGAATATAAATGTATAAAATAGATACCTAAGAGAGAAGATGTGGGAAGCATTTTAAAGCAAAGACCTGCTATGAAAAAAGCTGGAGTCTAAAACTTAGAAACAAAAGAATGTGCAATTGGATAAATATTTCAATTAAGGAATTTCCTATTTTCTTCAACAGGTTTGGTTTCCTTGTCACTTTGCGGCCATTTTTGTACACAAAGGCTAATTAGATCTGCAGCTTTAAAGGGATTCCAAACCACTACAAACATTTCAAACTGCGATAGGATATAAACCCATGAATAGAAAAGAACCCGAAAGATAAAGCTTTAGCTATTCCACGGTGAGCTCAAAAGTTGCCGGTAGGAATAAATTTTTTATAGGATTCTACTTTTTTTGTCAAGATTCAAATATTTAATAGTTTTTAGGTTTGTTTAATACGTAAGCATATAATTAATATTGCGAAGAGTACTTTTTCATTTATTTTACTGTAGTTTACTCCATTTAAAGTACCTAATAATTTCTACTTTGCTTAAAATTTACCATGAAAGAAAATAATTTTGATATAATACTTCATACTTTTATACTTCATTACAGTTTGCAACGACTAACTTTTAAGGACGTGTTTTGCGGAATAACATCAGACTTATTTGTGAAATTCACTAATTGACCAGTTTGTATTCTCCTAAAATTTCTCTTATGATATATGCACCTATTTGGCCAAAAAAGAAAACCCTAAATTCGTAGTTTTCAATCAAATATTTTAAACAATGTTAATTAAAACTTCTTTGTCGCCATACATTTAAAAGAGAACATTTTCTTGAGATAGCTTTTTAGAATTCCTGATAATAATTATATTTTTTCTTATTTGTAATTAAAAGTTATATCCCCATTATGTATTGCATTCCGAACTTTCATGATAAGTAAGGCCAAGTAAAAATGTAAAGCAGCAAATCGTAAAAGAGGTTTCCCAAAGCGCAACTCAAGGTTACAATTTTCTTCTCGGATAATTCTAGAAAAAAGTAGTCCCACTTCGTAATTTTAGGTGCATGAGAATCGATGAGTTGGATAAGGGTTGCAAGTCAATTCTGGTTTCTCGAGTGACGAGTTTTGGGTGAATGTATATAAGGGCTCTCAACATATACCTCTTTATTACAATTCATCCCAATGTAATTTTTTTTACTCTGACTTTTTTAGTTTTACCAAAATGCATGACTTAAAATACTTGCATAAAAGGAATTACTTTTTTAATGTGTTTTATTATTTAACTATTTTTACAAGCATATTTCTTAAGTAAAACCGAAAAAGCAAGTTAAGCTGACAAAAACAATAAATTATTTGTTATTGTTTGCAAAGTATAACTGTAACATGTTAATAACATGTATGTAAGAAATATCGCTTTCTTATTTTTGCATTCATACTTTCAAAAATAACATGTTAAACATACCAAAAACAAGTATTGTTTTTTGGTATGTTTAACATGTTATTAACATGTTACATAGTATTGTTTTAGTATTTAGTAATACATAAAATATACTTAAAAAAGGAAGTATAATTTCTTTCTTTGTAAATATAATTCAAATACAAATAAAACAAGTATCACTTGTTTTATTTATAATATGATTTTTGTTGTTTCAATTACATCTGCCAAAAAGAAATAATTTATCAACCAGAAATATTTGTAGAAGAAACATTAATACAAGTATTCTTGCATAACAAGAAATACTTGTTGTATTTTCTACAAGTAATATTTGTAAAAGATGTACTAACAATAATAAGGATATCGATAATAGCAAAAACACTAGATATATTTAAATAATCTCCAGCAGGTCTTAAAAAGAATGTAATTCTTATTTGCATTTTATAAAAAATGAGCATTGCTCATAGAGTAATTATTATAGAGTATAGCTTAAGAGGTTTTTACTTAAGGGGGAATATTACTTAAAATTTATGACACATTAAGCACTGCATAAAATGTTGAAATACAATCATAGTTGTAAAATATTGTACATATTAATGACTTGGCAGTAAAACAAACTAAAATCCAAATTAACTGAGCAGAAAAGCATATATAGTATTACATCTTTTATACATAATAAAAAATACAAAATTGTAAAAATAAAATTTATATAACAAGTGAATGAATTTATTTGTAATAAGAAAATACGTGAACTATATTTACATTTTTATAACAGAAAGCAATCTACACTTTGTTAATATGAAACTTGGGCATATAAAGAAATATCTCAATAATGGGAAAAGGATTATTTTATATAAGTTTGGAAGAAATAATCTCAAAATCTGTTATTCCAAACTGTACCACATTTTTGTGAACATTCTTAACCTATCACATTTAGAAAGTATAGTTTTTTATTAGATATTTAACAAATACTATATTTACAAAATATTTTATTTGGATATTTTTATATTTTGTAAGAAAAAGAGATAAAACGTGTAATACCTATCATGAAAATAAATTCTAATATTTATATATACATAAAAAAAAGAATATAATATAGGTATAAAAATTTTTGAATGAGAGAAAAAAACTTGAATCCGAAACCATAAACACAAAGCAATACATTCAGTTTGAGTAAGATGATTATCTATAACAATAAAATCATTTGATAAATTTAAATGAAGTAATCTCAAAATCTATTCCAAACTAAAGCAGATTAATCTCAATTGGCAATTAATTTGTTTTTTATTTATCTATGACGGTTAATTTGTTTTATATATATGTAAGGTGATTAATTCTCGTTCAGTGAAATATGCTCATTGATTAAATATAACAACGTAAATAATACATAACTTATATAATTATTCATATTATTAAATTATTGATATTAGATAAAAGGAACAAAAATCTTTACATCATAAATTATGTTAAGCTAAATCAATATAAATAAAATAGTTCCGTTTGTATTCAGAGTTTTTCTCCAGGATTGAACTGCAATTACTGCACAGAATGGAATGACTTTTAAATCAGAAAATGTTGGTCTGCGTCTAACTTAATGCCTGTATTATTTAATTCCGAAATTTTAATTCCAGAGTTCATAAGGAATTAAATCCATGATTAATGATGATTTGAAATCTCTCTAAAAATTTCTTATGAAACAATCTAATTTAAGAGTTCATTCCGTCTGTTGCTTGAAGAACGGAAGCATGCAGTTGATTATCATCCCCAATTTAAGATTATCATCTATGAGGAATCGTTGATAGGTAAGGAAAAATATATGGCATCAGGTAACGATTCTTTTTTTAAAAAAATGCTTACTTTTTTATTAATTGAAAAGGTATCGGTTTTCCATACTGAAGCGAAGGTGTTTATACTTTTCAAAATAAGCCATTGATTAGAAATGCATTAAAACACGTAAGAAAAATGTCCCGACTGCAATACTTAATAACATCATATCAAAAGGGAAATTTTCAGACATTCCCATTCTATTTATTTTCAGTTTATCTTTAAAAGCTTCTTCATTTTTTGATGTTAAATAACATTTCAAACCGAACAAAGTAAATATCGATAAAAATATCTTTTATCTCTCAAATCTTAATTTTTTTTAAAAGCAAGATACTTGCTTTTCACGGAAAGCAGTCAATTAAAAAACTAGTTTATAAAATTATTAAAATAATTAAGTAAAAATTCAGCAAGTGAACAGGGATATATCTATACACACACATGCAAAGTATTTTAATATCGTTCCGGGAGAACTTTATCATAGATAGTGGGCTATATTCCATGTCGCAAGGGAAAAAACCGGAAAACTCTCAAGTACTTACACCTACAAAAGGACATGAACAAGCGCAATGTCTATCATCCATTGAGCAACAGCTCTCTGATTCGAACCTGGCAACTTATGCTTCTTACCACTTGGCAATGGTGACCTCAAAACAAAATGCGTAGGGAAATATAAGTTGTTTAGGGAACAAAATATGTTATATTAAACTATTTTAACATAACCAAAATGCAAAAATGAGTTTGTGACAGCATTTGCTGACAGAATTGGGCTGCAGAATCATAAGCTTCTTAGAAGCAAATCACCGACTGTGTCAAACACAATTAAATGTTAAACATTCTGTAGTAAGTTGACTGAAAAACCAATTTGAAATCGATGAGGCTACGTTTCGAAGACCTAATCATCATTATTTCGTCTATAAATAGTTACTTTTCAATTGTAATTGTGCTATAAATGAAAGAGATCTAGAACTAAATCCTAATAAGCACATAAATGATCCTCTAGGGAAATGTATTGGTATCTTCAACAACATTCATGAATCTAGTATGAACTTAGAACTACCTTACATATTAATAGAGACTGTTTCTCATGCAGCTGTTCACACACACACACGAACAGTATGATATATCTCGGTGAGACTCGTATGGCCCACTGAAGTTTATTCACATTACATTATAAATTTATGTAGTTAAATTCAAATTTAGACACTAAAGTATATACTTAAAAAATCACAATTTTGTTGGGGGACGTTTAAGATTGTTATTAGTCACTTTAATACAAAGCATTAAAACAATTCTCTGATCTCTTTAAATTTTAAGAGACCAAAAGTTGTTTAATAAACTAATTTTTTATTTTCAGATGTCTATGATGATTTTGCTTTCAGTAGTATTCCTAGCAACTTCTCAAGCTTCTCCTGCAGCAGAAGAGGAGGAATTGTGCACTGTTGAGGATATGTATAGGAATTGCGTCTGCGGAGACAGGGAAGAGTTTGTCGTCAATGCCTTAATAACTCCTACAATAACACACATGAGTATAAAAGGATGTCGTAAAGTTATAGTACCGTTTAGTGCGATGGGATATTCAGAACTAGAAGTACTTGAATTTTCTGAAATCGAAGAACTTCTTGTAGCGTCCTTTGCTCTGGCCTCAGTCATCTCAATTAACAAGCTCTTCCTTAATAACATAAGTAATTTACAACTTGTTGAAAATAGTTTTACTCTGCTCAGTAATGTCAGCAAATTTCACATGAAAAATGTAGTCGCGTCAACTGTTCCAAAAGAATCATTTCTCCCCCTTAAGACTATTAACGAGTTTCGTGTCGAAAATTGCACTTTCCAACATATTCATGAAGAGGCATTCGTTATGAATAACGTTGACGTTTTTGAAATTACTGATTCTGAAATAAGTTATATGGAAAGTAGAGCTATTTTTGTAGAAAATGCAAGTAATGTGTTGTTATCTGCAAATTATTTCAGTGAAGTCTGCAACGGATCATTTTCTCTACATTTTGTTGATAATTTCGTCGTTCATGATTGTCAGTTTCCACTTCTCGAAAGCTGGACATTCACTGGATATGATGTAAAAGTAATGAACTTCAGTCACAATTATATTTCAATTTTAAAACCTTTCGCATTTTCAGGTATGAATTTAACCGAAACAGTCCTCTTTCAAAATAATATTATTCAAAATGCCTTAAATGGTTCTTTAGAACCATTCGTTCGAACAGCTTTCTCACATAATATTAATGTAATGTATTGTTGCAATACATTCACCTGCGATTGCGGAATTTCCTGGCTATGGAATTCTCTGGAACCAAAAGAATATAAAGTGTTCTTAGCTGAGAGCAGATGCATTGAAAATGAAACAAACACTCTGGCTTATTATGTCCCAATTTTAGATTCTAAGCAAATATGTACGTCTTTGGAATTAAAGTCATTTCAAGTACTTAGTAACGATCGTGGTGTTAGATCTAGATCTCAAAACTTACGAAATGATTTTAAATACTATGCTATTATAGTAATTTTCCTCTATATTTTGTACAAAGTTTAGCAGAGAAAATGTATGGTTAAAAACTGAAACATCTTCAATCAAAGATCAAATGTATTCCTCAAGACAATACAATTTGTTCAATCAAGTACCTGTTTTAATGCATCTAATATTATTTCTTATTTGAAAATTGATACAAACAATTTTTAGAGTGTCTTTCAATTGTTTTTTAATTGTTCTTCTCTGTTTCATTTTTATATTCGCATCTTGTCTTTCTGGAAACTAGTTTTCACAAAAATTAATGTGTTGTACCGATTTTCAATACTTTTCTGGCTTGAAATATCCTGTTACTCAGAATCATTTTTTTTTTTTTTTTTTTTTTTTTTTTTTTTTTTCAATCTAAATTTTTGTAAAATTAGAGTATTGCAGAATTATACTTTAGATTTAAGCAAATAGGAATTTATCAAATTTTACAACTAATCATTAATTACTGTTTGAATATCCATACTGATTCTTACAATCCATGATCAATTTATTACTTTAATAAAATTAAACTGATTGCTTAAAATTATCAACTTTTTCTCTAATGAATATCTATGCAAACTTAGGATTTCATAAAAGTTTGCAAAAAGGTATCTTGTTTTTATTCGTACAATGAACAACTTTTATTAAATAACAGATTATTGCTGTAAAATCTTGGATTTTCCATTAATATTACACAAATTTTATTTGTGAATAAACTTCATAAATTAAAATAAACGAATCAAATTTATATATCTTCTATGAAATTCAATTTGAAAAATATAAATTTTATTTACAGTTTTTATTAAATGATATTTTTCAGCAAAATGAAATTTCGGGAACTGAAACGGCACTTATGCAAATTGATTGAGCTTCAAATAATCATAAGCACTTTTAAAAGTATTGTACATCAAAAGAATATATTAAATTTATAAATACGTTATGCATAAATCATGAAATGAAACCAAAGAAATCACCTCCATTTAGATTAAGATTATGAATTTTTTTCAAAAATCATGCAAAAATCGAATTTTTATCCTCCCTAAGGCTTTTTATAAACTTAAGGTATATATAAACTCTTTATATTCTTAAGAATCTTTATAAAAGATATATTTTACGATTGTTAACCAATCACGTTTAAGAAATTGAAGTAAAAGTCTTCTACTTCCAGAGTAATTTGACAGTACTGTAATCATGACAATTTTACCATATGGCCCAATCAGAAACTACAATTCAAACAAAATCCTTACAAGTTAGCAGTTATGTAAATTAATTCCATGCTTTCTATATGAAATTATGCATATTCCAGAAGATACAAGGAAAATTAATGCCTTAGTCTAACGTGCATATCTGTAAAAAGTTAACAAGGTCAAAAGGCCATGTAGACACTTTTCATACAAAACGAAGATAAAGAAATACCAGAAGTATGCTTTCAGGGATTAAAAACAATTCGGCCACCTGGCTGCTGAATGGTGAATTCTCTGATCGTTACTTCAGCAGCTCCTTGAATATACCTCAACAAATTGCAGTTTTCCTCGTTTATGCAGTTCGAGTTATTACTTTAATTAAAAACAAATATTTAGGGATTTTTTTAATACAGAAATGGATGCAAAAAAAAAATACGCTAAATGTCAAACAAAAAAGATATATAGTTATTATTGTTAAATAGTTACAATTTTAGACATCATTTTCCTAATTACGTGTTTCAGTTCAATAGCTAGAAAATGCACGTTGTTTGTTAATGTTCGCAGTTGGCACTTTAAACCTTAGGTCCTGATTATTCTGTCTACCTTTACAACAAAAGTACGTACCTCTGGGCTGCCCATAAAGGGTGCTGACCCAAACTAAACCCAACTATTGCTTAGAGTAACAGAGAAAAATTTTAAACAAAATTCTTTCACTATTAAAATTAATGTGATCTAAAAAATGAAATATTATATCAAATTATTTATGTTGTATATACTATAAATCAATTTATACAGGTTACAAGATACACCTTAAATATATATATGAAGATTAAAAAAAGTCAGAATTATTAAGTGTTTTAACTCTTTAAATTATTATTACAAAGATTTACTTAATTATAAGTGTATTTATTATTAAATGATGTTATTCTATAAGCGTTTTTATAAAAATGTATGTAGCATTAAAATTACTAGTATATGAATGTTCATGTCTTCTTATATGAAATCTTTTCTCAGTAAAATGTATCTCATCAATGGTTTAAAATTTTTATATTTTGTTTTCTAATTTTTATATTTTAAATGTGTACGCATTTTGTTCGGATAAGGTGGTGCTTTTATTATTCTTATTCTAAGAGATATTATAAAATTTTTCTTATAGTTATTAACTGGAAATTATTTATAAACTACCTTCTTTTCCTATTAATAAAAAAATGAGAAAATTTCAAGTATCAATCAAAATATTTTAAAAATAAACTATTATAAATTCAGATATTATTAAATAATTGAACAAATCTAGATTTTTAAAATATTGATAATGCCTGAGAAATTATCGTAATAATAAATCGTAAACTCTGATTTCACTTTTAAGAATGGAAAAGCTATAAATGAGTATATTAAATTTTTCAAGCCAAAAAATTTTAGTAAGTGAAAATATCAATAAAATGTATTGACTTCTATATACCTGCCTTTTTAATTTAGAAACTGATTTCTCAATATTATTGTCTCTCTCTAATTCGAATTATAAAATAGTCTTGAATTACCGTCACGTCAATTATTGTTGAAAATTTTTAACTTTTTACAAAACAACTAACAAAATGTATTTCCTAAAAATAACATTAATAACATTATATATATTTAAAGTAAGAAACTTGAGTTGCATAGGTTTCTTTAAAACTTTCTTAAAAATAAAATTTAAAACGAATAAAAAAATTCTAACTTTCGTATTATGTGAGAAAAAATTTCGTTACTTAAAATTCTAATTTTTAAAAATTACTTAAAATTTTAAGTTTTAATAAACTACACAATGAATATGTTTTTGTCATTCAATTGATAATTAAAATTTTTAAAATGAATGTAGTTGTATGATGAGAACTTTGTAATATAATGTTTAATAATATAATGTAATATATATGTATAATAAAAATATTAAATATATATTATAAAAGCCTTTATAAAATTCTCTACAGTTAAAAATTGGTCATTCACACTCAAGTTTTACTCACGTTTTTAAAACTTATTGTGTGGCGCCATCTAGTAGAAAAATGTTTAGACAATTTTACATGAATAAATTATTTTTTCTTGGAAATATTTGAATTTTTTATAACAGAAGATAAATTTACTGCGTCTCCAATTTGCATTAATGAATATTTTTATAAATTAAATCAATAATTATTATTCGTTAAAACACTGAGAATCAATCATTTACAAGCACATGAAATTGGTAATATGGAGTAAATAGTAAATGGCAAAATAAATTTATTTTAATCCATAAAATTATTATTTAGAATAAAATATGTGTCGTTCTATATTCATTATTGTGCATAAAGATTTATTAAGTATTGTAAATATATTAATACATAGAGAGAGAGCACATTTTATTCATAAATTATTCATTTAACCAATATAAAATCTAAATTTGAAATGAAATTGAATTGCACACTTTGAAAAAAATGAAACTACAAAGCATGCAAGGGACAAATAATTTACTTGCAGTGGAACAATAAGTCATCGTCTTTATTTATTTATCAAACAATCAATATTTCAACCAAAACAGCTTTAAAAACACACACATTCCAGTTTATCTCCTGTAAAAAACTCATATGAGAAACGTGTTTAATAAATATTACACGGCGAGAGAGTTTCCTGTGAATGATTTTATAAACTTTAATACCTTTAACTTCAAAAATCCATATTTCACTTCACCTTTAATGATATTATTAGCGAAAAAATCACCAAAATCCCATATTTATTATATACTCAATTTTACAAATTAAATTGATAAAAGCAAATGTACACTGCTAGGTAAATTTAATATTTCTAATAGCTATATTATACACACACACACACACACGCAAATATACAAGCAAATGTTCACTGATTATACCATGCCAATGAGCATTATAGTCTTAATTCCAATAATTGCCAATTATATTTACTTTCCAAAGAAGCTGAATTCATTAAATCTCACCAAGTATATTTTCCAGTAACGTTAAAATTTTTAGATATGTTAACTATCTTTAAATTATTAATTTTAACGAACAATTTTTAATCTCTAAAGTTCACCCCATTTCTTTAAATTAACAATAATAATTCAAATAAGTCAAAATGATGTAACGACTTAGATGTCTCAACGCATATGTGTTATATAAAAAATAACACATTAACATTATAATAATAAAAAGGAGACTTCTCAGTTTCAGAATAAATAAATTTGTTAGTTGGAGCTCTAATACTTCCAATCGAATTTTTGCAAAGATCATTGAGGGATTACAATAGGCTACACTTTCTGCAGGTCATGTTCTTTTGGGGAATGAAAAGAGCTTTCTTATTTACCTTGTATAATGATTTAAGCAAAAATTCGATTAAGTATTAGAATTCCAATTAACAAATAGTGAGTGGAGGTGTGTTTCAAAGTATCCGATATTATGGACTTAATTGTAATTTCTGCGAGTTCATTAAAACTACTCAATCTTTTAAATAAGAATAGGACGAAGAATTAAGAATAAGAATAAACCAGATTTATTTAATAATATAATTCCCCCCCCCCCCCCCGATTAACATTATTAGCTTTCATTTCAAAAAATCATTTACTAAACTAAAAATTAAATTAATTTTTATTCAGTTTGTTTGTTATATTACACTGATTAGTTTTCAAATTTCTTAACTAACTAATTAAAACATTTTTGAGGCAGAAAAGCTAATGAAATTTTGTTCCTCATGCCTTTCCAAGGTCGGTTCAGTATGTATGTAATGGACAATAATAACTGAGGAAATTTTTCTTCTGTGGTTTTTAAAAATTAATTGCTTTCTGTTTGATTCTTCATTTTGACAGGTTTAGTTATTCCCTCTCTCTACTTATTTATTATATTCTCAAATTTATATCAGGTCGAGATTGGGGTGCAGAAGCTAGCACACTTCGCACTACATACACTCTTTTGTTAGATCAATACTAGAGTATGATTTCCCTATCTATTCCTGTGCTTCCAAGACCAGTCTAGATAAGCTTGAGAGGGTGCAGCACAGCGCAGCTAGAGTCATCACAAGGCTACATCATAGTTGTCCAAATGAAATTGTGAATTATGTAAGTAATTTGCCGCCTCTTTTTGTAGAAAACAATGCCTTACAAAATATTTTAACAAGGTAATTAGCTATAACGAGCAGCAGAGAACTTCCAGTTACCCCCTAGATTGGACCAGCAAACAACGACTAAAGAAACACAACCCCTTTTCCAATGCAAGGGCACAAAATCTCCTTTCTTCGAATGTTGAGGGTCACTCATTGAAACCACTAGGAGCTGGATTAGAACTTGATAGAATATACTTCCATAAAGAGCTCCTAACAACTGTGACAAAAAAAACTCAGAGATTCCTGCTCTCGCTAAATAACTGGCACTCGAAACAATCCATAACATCCCTCCATGTTCTTTGAAAATTTATACAGATGGTAGTAAAGGTGTGGGGGGAGACTCGGGCTGTGGGGTCTTCATAAACACAGTCTCCGGAGAACTAGAATTTAAAATCAGAAACCCAGATAATTGTTCCATGTTTAGATCAGAGCTAATAGCCATTAGAAGAGGTTTAAAGTATGCAGTAGAGGTAAAGGATCAATTAATTGATATCTGGATATTGACTGACAGTCGTGCTTCAATCCGGCATCTTTTAAATTAGAGCACTGTTGGAGATCAAACTAACCTAGACATACTAAATTTTCTTGAGAGACTGTCACCCGAACACACAGTGCATTTCCAATGGATCCCTTCACACGTGGGAGTAGAAGGGAATGAAAGAGCGGGTTTCTTGGACCAGATCAGCGTCAGAGGAGGGAGTAAACCCAGGAAGATAGCTCACATCTAGAGGGAGCTCTTCCCTGGCAAAAACTGAATTCACTAAGCTTATGAAAATTCCCTACAACCATCTATGGTACTTCGCCAAAAGACCGGGTGAGACCTTCAATCTTAGACCAAGATCTTATCAAACTGCCTTTTCCCGCTATCTGAATGGGCACAAGAGAGGAATCACCTTCCAGCAAGGACAAAGGACATTTCCAGGCTGTCCTTGGTGTTCCGTTAATATGGTCTCCCCTGGACATACCTTAACCTACCTAAATTTTAAAAAAGACGATGTCCTTCTGGACTTATCACATTTTTTAGACATTTTCGATATTTTTTGAATTTATGAGGGTTGTCTAGCCTAACTATAGGCAACTTGAGATAGGTAACAACAACAACTTATTTATTTATTTTTCGTACTGTACCAACAAACGCTTAGTTGCCAACGAAAATTGTTTAATTCTTACAATGGCATATTCATATATCATTTTTATGCACTTTTTTCTATTTCATAAAAGTAAAATAACTCTGTTTTATTATTTCGTTCTATAATATCTTACCAATTTAATAAATTCAAACTTTTTTCACGTTTAATTGTAACTTCACCCATAAAATGTAATCTTCTTTAGCCTTTTGGCAATAGAATTGTATCTTTTCTTTTTAATTTATTACTTTTTTTTTTTATTCTTTTCGTTCCTCTACGAGAACAACTTAAATTTCCCTTCACAGCGTCTCCTAGTAAGTTAATATTCAATTTCTATTCATTTTTTCCCACAAAATTTTTTGTTTATTATAAAAACTTTCTTTCAATTTTTACTTTATTTTATTCAATTTTTACTTAAATTATAAATGATTTCAATTTTTCTTTCGAAGACGGTGGGAACAATTTATTTGTGTATTGTTTATTCTTTAGTGTCTTTATGGAAATGATTTCGAAACATCCTTACCTTGTCCTCTGTAACTCTGATGCGCGAAAGGACATGTGTTTCATTTCTACCTATTCTCAATGTCATTTTCCTTTCTTGGCAATCCTCCTTTTTTAATTTCCATTTTTACGTATTACATTATATTAAATTTTTACCTTTTATTCTAAATATTTTGCCTTTATCTTATAAGAAATATGTCTCTAATTACTTAAAATTCTTATATATATATATATGTGTGTGTGTGTGTGTATAAGAAAGAGAAAAAGTGACCAGGGAAGATAAGATACAAATCCCAGGCGAATGATGTGGGATGTTTATCTTTAACGTTTTTCTTACATTCATGTTTAAACTCTAAGAATATCTAAATCTCGTGATAGTCTTATAACTCTGGTTATATTCATTTCATAAAAATGGTAACATTTATTTCACTAGAAAATCTTAAAACAAAAATTTCCTTGCATTTAAGATTTTATAAGTGCAATATTTAGACTTTGAAGTCTAAAACCATAATTTCTTTCAAGCTAATCTAAACTATACAAATGAAAAATGTAAATGTATTCGTAAAGTAAAAGTGTATTATTTAATCCTAAAAATGGTAGCATTAGAATTTTTAGATAATATAAATTCCAAAATGTAAAAATAAAATTATATTTCTACTCATTACGAATAAAAAGTAGCATTTTACGCATGAAGATTTAATGCATTGTATTCATAAACAATATTTTTAATAATAAATCAATCATAATGCAAGGCATTAATGACAAAATGAAACTTATTGATCTCCCTTCATATGTTGCATGAAAGTTTAATAGCAGTATGGGCAATTTTATCCCAAATTTTAAATTTTTTATCGTGTAAAAAATACAATTTTATTGCAAAAATACAAATATATACTGCAATAAAAGGAAGTATAAAAGAGCAATTGAAATATTAAATGGAAAAAAGAATTATTTATGGTACAGCTTCTGATTTTGAAAGCGAAAATATGAGAAATATTCGAGCTAAGCTTGCTTTTCTTCTGAAATTATCTTCAAACTATTACAAATATTGCCACAGAGTCTCGTAAGTAGAAAGTCCTTTGACCAGCAGTACTTAAGCTTCCGGTAAGGAAAGGAAATTCGATTATACTTCCCGTTGAGACACAAAAATCGTTTCCTTATTCCTCCAAAGATTTATCTTATTAACGGTATTGCAGCTGTATTTTAGTGTTTATAATAAATTTAGTCATGGCATCTTCTACAGTAAGTATACATGTGTATTGCTTTTTTTTTATATGACTAAGAACTGCTAAAGTTTTTGATTATCGAAAAATATATATAGCGTTTCACAGTTTGACGTACGCAGATAGGAAATCAATCTTGGTTTATTATTTCTTAAGTTTAATTATTGTATTAAGATTATAGTTGCAGAACGTTTCTCCAAAAATGATAGTAAGGTCACAAAAATTGTAATTACAAAAACAATTTTTCAATTTAGACTTCAATCAGTGTACAAACTTTGCTTTGAAGAAAATGTAAATAGAAATTAACATGACTATATTAATCTAACACCTAGTCTCATTAAAATATGTGAAAAACTATTGGTACATTAACTAGAGATGATGCTCATAGTACATTGTGGAATAATATATATATATATATATATATATATATATATATATATATATATATATATATATATATATATATATATTCTTCCTTAAATACGCAATTATAACATACATATTATTACATATAGAATCGTAGAATCGTATTATTACATAATTATAACATATAGAATCGGAAGTACAAATAAACGCATCATATATATTTAATACTGTAATATCTGTAATTCAAAGTTATCGAATTATTTCGCTTTCTCTGCCATGAGTTATAAAGCTCAAGTGAATTAAATAATCAGAAATTTGCAGTTCAGTAACAGTTTCAAACATGTAAACATAACCTCATTAGAATATTGATAAAAGGTATTAAAGTTAGATTATCTGAAATACTAAAGAGCTTTTTCTTTATTTTCCGGGACTTATATTTTTGTTATGAGAAAAATATTTTTTCAGCACGTAATAATGAAGCTATAAAATAACAAAAATTTCTACGCAGAATGATTTTTGTTTAAATGTAATTAGATCTAAAAAAATGACTTATAATTGTAGAAACGATGACGAATAATGAAAATTAAATATATTTAAATATACTAAAAGCTAAAAAAAAATGCTTGATTCTCACTTGTTTTAACGATTTAAAAAATGTAGAAATGAGAAAATTGAGAAATTAAAAAAATGTATAAAAAGAAGTTAAAATAATTAAGAATAAAATGATAAATTACAAAAACCCGCGCGCGCGCGTTTTTCATAATATATTTAATTTGTCTCTCTAATTTAATTTCCACTCAATTAAGATTATTTTGTATTATACATAAAAATGAATTTTACCTTATAATATATGTATATTTATAAATCGTCTCATTATTTCTTACAAATTAAATCCGGTTTACTATAGGGAAAGGCTTTTTCTCCCAAATAAATAAAAATATTAAACTATAAAGAGTAATATGCAATTTAAATATGGTTATTTAAAAATATAAATATACAAATTAAGTAATTAAAAAAAAGCATTTTGTATGTAATTTGATATTCTATTCATGTTTGCAGAAATTGTTGTTCGTGAAATCTGATGTTCATTAAAAAATTTCTGATTTTCTTTCATTATTATTTTTTTGGATTATATTGATATTTTTACATTTTATTTTATCTCTAATAATTCTTCGATATTTTAATCTTATAATTTTCCTTTTTGATTGCGTTTTTGTCTATAAATATGACTCTGTTGTAGTAAAGTAATCAGAAATTAATATATATATATATTTAATAATCCATTTGAAAAAATGTTTCTTTTGGTTAAACACAGGCTATTGCTCCTCTTTAATTTTATCAAAAATGGATTAAGAATAATATTGTTACAAATTTCTCTCATAAAGGGTAATAGCTCTTATTAATACCCAAATTACATATCTCTCACTCAATTCTTAAATTGTCTAGTTTTATTGATATTTATGTATTTTATTCATAAATAAAATAATATTGGATTTTTTTTTTTTTGCATTACTATAGCAAAACCTTAATTGAGTAAGCAGTTACATATTATTTTTGTATAAAACAATGAGATTAAAATGTCAGTATGTAAAATAAAATTTAAAAAATTTGGTCATATTGAAAACATAATTTTTTGACTAACAGAGCGAAAAAAACTAATTTTTTATTATATTTTATTGACGCACAAATAACTTCACGATATTATTGTTAATTTAAATGTACCTTAAAAAACATAAAAAATTAATTTTATAGTTTTATCCCGAAACACACGCATAAAACACTTTATCAGCTTTTTTTCATTAAAAAATAAATGAACGATTTGAATGAAATAAATGAAAGATTTGCAATGTTTATTCTGATTTACTTTTATGTATACTGTAAATTCGTATTCGAAATCATGTCATTTATAACCAGCAAAAAATTTAAATACTTTATGTTTTTTTAATTACTGTGGTGTGAAAGGTGTCATTTTGCACTATTCAATATTTATATGTATAACTTTACTTAGTAAATAAGAATCTTAAATAAAATTTTTCATCAAACTTTCTTCCTATTGTTCATTGCATCATTTGTTAATAGCATTTATCATGCATTAGTATAATACAAATTTAATTTTTGTTATTCCAGCATCATTTAAAAGCCAATAAAAAATTATGTAAACAATTTTACTTGTTTATGAAAACATGTATAATTATTTTATTTGGGAATATATATATATATATTTTTCGTATACGAATTGGAGTTATAGCGTGTTTAGAATGGAAGTCAACGAAGAAAAAATCCGATGCATATTTTACAACTTATCTTGATAAAGGTGAAAATGCAAGCCGAACGTCTGAAATTACGGGTGGCTTATAGGTCATGCTACTGTAATAAGTGTGTATAATCTCGTTGCGTCTATACAGTTCAGGTAGTTTTGATACTAAAGATGCACGTCACACTTTTAGATTCATCGTTGAAAATGTCGAATAATTCCTAGAAGGTATCAAAGTTGACCGGCATATTTTCAGTCCCTTCTAATTATTATGCTATCAGTGTTATTATGCCCTACCAATCCTACATCACCAAAAAGCTTGAGATTGGCCATAAGACAGTGTCAAACCATTTTCCCAAAGTAAATCCGAAACATACTAAATAAAATCTTGAAGTTCACTCAAAAACATTGAATTCCTTTTGCCCAACCCAATATAGATGCATTTGGGTATTTAAAGGTGATTGGTTTAAAAAGAATCTAACGCGTTGAGTTCATAAGTTTACTGCACAATACTCACACACAAAAAAGAAAGCAGTAGTTTAAGCAAAGTTCAGCACACATTTGATAGGTGTGCCCTTCCAGTTCTACATATGGACAGAAAAATAAACACATTAGCAAACAATTTCGTAGCATTTCTTTTGTATCATTTATAAATAAGTTCATCTATAATTCCTTTTGAAGGTATTGTGTCCTACTAGTTGTATTCTGTCCTACCTATTGATATCCCGGATACTTCTCTCAAGTTTCATTTGTTCAGCTTTTTTTAATACTGAAATCGCTATTTAATTAATTTGCATGCCTGTGATCACTGATGATAGACCAGTTCAAAAATTGTTTCGTTATGAGTTTAAAAACACATAACCTCTTTTCAGTGGTTTTTGAAATGCAAAGGTCAGGTTTAAATCCACATAAAAAGGGTTGTTGATCTTATTTAATCCAGCTTATTAGTAAATTTATTAGCAATCATATTTCTGAAAATGTATTTAAAATTAATAGACTTTTCCAGTAGAAATCTTCTTTACAAATCAAAGAATGATCTACCATCAGTAATAAAAAAAAACATGTCTAATTTGAACAATAGAATTGATTACTGAAATAAGTAATCGTTAGGAAAAATGCGAAAACTAAAATAACGTAATTTTAAGAAACAATCTATAATTTCTTTCAAGATTTTTCTCTCCTTAAAGTTATTATTTATACGGAAAAAGATGAAGATGTGGTATGGGCAGTTCTCCATGCCTTTGGTCCCATATGACTTGTCTTTTTTACCTTTTCTTTTTTTTCTTTTTGCACTTGTCACACGACGACAACAACAGTTATTTAACGCTAAAGAAAATTTATATTTCGAAATTTATTTATAATCTTTTTTCTTTCCTATCAAGCAATTTTTTCAAATAGAAACTAAAGAATATTATAATTCAAGAATTAAAATACAGTACTTCAATATTTTATTCAATCAAATTTTTCAGTATCAAGTCTCAAACATAATTCATGCAAATTCAAAATAAACTCTAGCAAATGGATAAAAATCACCGTTAAAAACATAAATCCAATCCAGGGACTGTCACCATTAAACTAGAAGAAAATTAAATTTATATATCATGAAAATCCTAATAAATAGTTTTAACAGTTGAGATGCCTCGTGTAAGAAGGATAAATGAGTTTCAAAACGTTTCTGACTTTGATAAAAGTCAAATTGTAGTCTACCGGGACTACGATTAAGCACATCGCAGTACCGATGCTCGACTTAGTCGGAATCCAATCACTAGTCACAGAATATTCAATCCATAGGTTCAGAACGGCAATGCGGAACGCCGTGCTGAATCTCAACGACCCCTATCAGTAGCAACCAAAAAGAAAGGCATGTTACTCGCATGACCTTGACAGATAGTGCAGACACGTTATCAGCCCTGAGTCAAGAAATGGGATCGGTTGTAAGAGAAACAGCAAGAATAGAGTTACACGACTTTCGCAGTGACTCTCAGCTCATAGAACAGGGCTACTCTTGAAGCTGCATCTCTATGAATGCCCTCAATGAAATCACAAACTCGGAAAGAGCGACATTTCAAATGAATCCATTTTCAGTATTAAGATGGACGTGTTTGTAGTCAACGTGGTGAATGTCAGAGTCATACTGGCCCATCATCTAGCCCGATGGTCACCCTTATTTGCTAGGATTGCACGTTACATTTCTGGTGAATTACGACATTATTCCAGCCCATCAAAACCCTACATTTCAGCATAATAATGCACGTCCGCATGTTGTGGATATTGTATGGATCTTTCTTGATACTGAAAATGCATAACTGGCGTGAGCACCTGTACCATCCAATCTCTGTTTGATTCTTCCAAGGCATAACAGTGTGGATATTACTGCCATATATGGTTGTTTTGGGCACTATTTTAACAAGATCCAGGCACCCAAATTTCATGAAATGCAATCACTTGCTATTTCCAGTATATTTGTCCAAAAATATCATTTTGTTGTTTACATTTCTTTTTGTTGTAATAATTTTGATAGCCAGTAGTATATAAAAATTTAATAAATATATACAATATTTATCAATATGTTTAAAAAGGAAAGTGCCTTTGAAGCTTTTTCAATTTCTGAAATATTTAAATGTGATAATGTGAAATGATTTCTATAATTTCTTTCTAAGGGTTTTAATGTGAGGATTCCAAACAATGCGTTCAGATTCTTAATTAGTATACCATCAATTTGAATTATTCCACTGTCATTTTGAAATTTGTCATATTTTTATTTTACCAGTTTTTGTCTCATAAACAAGAGTGATCTATATAATTTATTTATTTATAAAATATTATATACACTCGTGTCCATAAATTAAGGAAAATACAAGTTCAGGCAAAGAAAAAATCAGAAGCAAAGCAAATGTGACTTATTTGTAAAGTCTATTTATTAAACAAAAGATAAAAATAGCAAAAAAGATGCATCATTGATAAAAATTGCAATTTTCACTCACTGGAGAAAATTTCAAAAAAGAACCTTTTTACAAAAACCAATATAACATGTTCAATATGATGGTTAACACATAGTTTGCCCCCAGACGATGCAATACAAGCTGTACAACGCCTACGCATGCTGGGTATCAAATTATCGATCTAATCTTGGGGAATATTACACCACTCATCAAGCAATGATCTACGAAGTTCCGGTAGAGATGTGGGAGGAGATTAACGGGCTGCAGTTCGTTGAATAAGCATGTCCAACAAATGCTCTATTCGATTCGTGTCTGGTAAGTATGCTGGCCAATCCATACGGTTGATATCTTCCAATTGAAGGCATTCATCTACAATGTTTGCATGGAGAGGACGGGTGTTGTTATCTATAAACAGAAATTTTGCACCCTTGGCACCCCAAAACAAACGTGTATGTTGTTCCAAAATAACATCCCGATAGATTTGCCCTGTCATGGTTACATTCTGAACATGCAGGTTAGTTCTGGAACTCAGTATAATTCCTCCCAAAATGAGCAATCCTGCACTACCATAACGGTGCCGTTCAATGGTGTTCTCTTTGTGGTAACGGATACATGACCCTCTCCATATTAAAGTTCGGCGAGAATCAGACTGAAAGCTAAACCTGGACTCGTCGGAAAAAATCACACAATACCACTGTTGCTGTGTTCACTATTCATGCTCTCTATTCCAGGCTAACCTCAAGCGACAGTGAATTGCGGTAAGTGGAACACATCTGACAGGCCTACGAGCATGTAGACCAATGTTCCCTAAGCGTCTGTACGCGGTCTGCATTGAGACTGTCGTACCGGTAGCTGAAGAGAACTGATGAGACAAGTTTGATGCTGTGCTCCGTCTGTTTCTTTTGTCAGTAACTGCCAAATACTGGTCCTTATTCACCGTTGTTACTCGGGGGTGACCTGTGCTGTAATGTCTTACTCATATTACCATCATCTTGGAACCGTTGCCAAAGACTGGAGATGACACTCTGGGGCGATTCCAAGTTCCTCTAATAATTCCAGCTGGGTACGTCCCCATTCCAAACTGTCGATAATTCTATCATGTAAAACATCATCCAAATACTTCCTTTGTGCCATAACTATTCGGTTATTGCACTGAAAGGCTTTTAAAGCGCTTGTGAACAATTTTACTTCTTTTCAACCATTCCTTATATACCCCTCTCTTACACTCTCGTCATTATGACGTTTTATCGGCATCATCTGGTGGTTTCTTGTAACTTGCATGTTATTCTTCAAGACGTGTGTGATAATTCTACATGTGAAATTTTTAGAGTTCAATTTCTGTGTGATTTTCAATTATCCTTAAATTATGGGCATGAGTGTATATTCCAAGTGAATTTCTTATAATATTTTTATTCAAACATCATTATCTCATTTTTTCCAGAATTTATTGGCCTTGGTATCAGCTGTTATTTTCTTGAATTCTTTTCTAATGATTTCCAGCTCCGACTCCTATGAATGTCCAGATGAAACAACATGCTTGTGTGATCGTAACAGAATAGAATGCTGGTGCAATGGCACTGAAAATATTACAATCATTTCCTTTCTACACAATAAAGCTGAAAAAGTATTTTTAAATGGCTGTAACAGAGTTCAACTGCATATTGGAGCATTTGCAAGCATGCCTTTAAAAGAACTTACCTTCCAGAATATCAATGAGTTATTCATCGATTCTTTTGCAGTAACCGGAGGTCATCCATCAGAACACATTATTTTCAAAAATATTGCAAAGCTTCAAATTGGTCAATTTGGAATCATTGGTATCCAAAATATCAAAAGTTTTATTTTGCAAAATGTTACAATTGAAAATTTCCAGGGATTTGCAATCACTGGAAAAGAAATAGAAATGTTTTCTATCAAAGACTCAAAAATATTAAGTATGGACATTTTATCTATACATCTTTCGAACGTGACGCGATTTTCTGTAGTGCAGAGTCAAATTGAATTTACGAGCAATGTCTCTCTGGTAATAAAAAACACCCGAAGTGTAGTTTTTCACAGATGTTCATTTAATTACTTGACTGAAGACAGTTTTTTCTTTCCATCCTCTGATTCAATAACTATTTCATATTGCACATTTGTGAATATACCTGCACAATTCATTTGGGGAAAAGGAAATTTATTCTGTTATGAGCAAAATACAGTTACAAATAGTAATGAGCCAGATGCTTTTAAAATGATCAGAAGCAGCATTATAGTATTCAAAAATAACCATTTTCAGAAAGTGCTTGAGGACTCTATTTTACCAAATCCAAACGCCAACATATCTTACAGGGATACACATTTTTTCTTAAGAAATAATAGTTTTTATTGTGATTGTCATCTATCATGGCTATTTAACCAATTAGAATTTTATTCAGATATAATTGAAAGTGGTATCTGCAATAACTACCCAGATTTAAAACTATCTAGTCTTAATATTTTTTTTGAATCGAAAAGCGTGTGCGTCAATCCTGCAGATGAATTCATTAGTCCTAGAATGATGATGAACTCTCCTTTTAGACTAAATTTATACAAGAGTGAAAGAAGGCGTAATACTGCAACAATTTTCAAACCTAAATTTTTATACTTGTTATTATTAATATTTATAGAATTTTTACTTTTATTATTGTAACTACAGAGGTATCTAAAAAATGATGTATTTTAGCAATTAATTAATCCGGATGCAATGTGAAACCGTAAAACCATTTTAAATTGTGTATATGACTTTGATCTAACTGTGATTTTTCCTAACTTTTAATTATAGTTAGAAAAAATCAAAGTTAGGGAAATTAATTGCAAAATATTAAAAGTTATCATTATTACGTATTTTAAATGGTTTCTTCTAATTATTTTTCAGTTTTTACTCATAAAATGATAAAACCAATGGTAGTAAAAATGAAATCACTTTTATGATAACATATTTACATAATAATTATTTCATTCGCAAATTTCATTGTTTTGAAATGCATTTAACATTGCTGAAAAAATTAGAAAGAAACTCATATTTTATAACTTATGCTTTAAATTGTAGCGCAATTAATGTAATTTATCTTTTATATTTTATTAAACTTTCTTTTATTTTTCGTGAATGAGTTTTATTTATCTCTAAGAAAATGCTATAAAATAGTACTTAAGGATTTTTGGTCTGTGAAAAAAGTAGGACACCTGCAAAAATATTTTCATTTTGGAATCTGTAGCAGTTTAATATGTTGAAAATATTGTTCTTTTAAATTGTTTTTCTTTAAAAAGATATATTTTGTTGAAAAAATCCTCAATTTCTGTACAGTTAAAATGCTTAGGGGGAAACTTTTATGTGAATTTCAAAAAGACCAAACTGTGGCATGTTAAGATGTGGGCAAAGGTGTAAGAAAATTTCAAAACACTTACGCATCAGTCCAAACGCTTTTTCTAACTTATTGAAAAACCTGAAGAGACAGAGGAAACCAAACATTGGCAGAACACTTTACAACTACATAAAAAGTTCAGATACGTCCATATGCAAGAAAAGAAAGCACCATCCTAAATGGAACGAAAGACACATAGAACGCAGACAACAGTGGGTCACGCATGTCTTGGAACTCTGAATGGACATCAGACATGTTTGCTGATGAAAAAAAAATCAATTTAGATGAATCAGATGGTTGTCAATATTATTGAGATTGTCTGGATACACAAGAAGGAACTTATCCTAACAGACAGATAGGACGAAGCAGTTTAATGGTTGGGATATTTGTTGGCTACATTGGAAAGACCAATATAGTGTCTCTGGATGAAAGACATAAACATACAGATTATATTTAAATTTTAAATTCAGAGCTTCTTCCCTATTGCACTGAGCTAAGCGCAGAAAATTGGACATTTCAGCAATATGGAGCATGAAATCGCACGGCCAATGACGTTAAAATTGGTTTGGAACAAATAATGTTCGGGTTTTGCTATAGCATGCTAAAAGTACAGACCTCAATATTGTTAAAAATATATGGTCAATAACGGTTCGCATGTTTAAGCCAAAAGCAAGCAATATGAATCTTTGATCGAACTTCGAGAAGACTTCAGTTGTGTTTCGGACAATTTTTGTCAAATCAAAATTCAAGGCTTAAATGAGGCAATTCCAAATAAATTCTCTGATATAGTTAAAGCCAATAACTGAAGAATTCTTTATTAACAAGATTTTTATGTTCATTATTTAGAACTGTCCTACTTTTTCTCACACAGTATGAAATGAATGAAATTAAATTTTAATTGTAATAAGCTAGTAGTTTTTTATTTCATGTTACAGATATAGTTATCCGATTGTAAATAATTTTTAAATGTATTGTAATGAAATCATTTTGTAAAAATTCAAAGTTCTTCTTTTATTTGAAAAAACCTAGTTTCCTCCTACTTTTTTCCAGTAGTGTAAGAGCATCAAGCTGCAATTTTTTTAAATCATTGGATCTGCTATTTTAAGATAAAATGTATGTTAATAATTTAAATTTTTTATTTTAATTTTAAAATTTTAAAGTTCATATGAAAAAATAATAATTTATTCAATCACATAGGTATGGAAACAATGTTTTTTTAAAAAAAATTATTGCGTATATTATCTTTATTAAAAATAATAATAAATCATTATTGTATAAACTTATTACTAATGTTTTAATTAAAATAACATAAGGTAAATTAATAATGATGATTTGCTCTAAGTATAACGCAAGGAATTTATTGTTTAATTGTGTGAAATTCAGAAGAACCTACGAGAATCTTTCCATAAAATTCAAGATATTATTAAGGCAGGGCCAAATCAATTTGTATTTTTAATTTATTCTTCTCATAAAGACCTTGCAATAACATTTCATCTATTAAAGAGTAAGAGATAATAACTTAAGATTTACTGCATGAACTTGAAACCTTGCGTAATCAATAAGTGTTTAGTGTTCTTTATCAAAAAAAGTTTACAAATTCTCTCTCCTCCCTCATATTGTAATGTTTATTTATTAAGTATCTTAAAATACCCATAAAATATTCCTGTATGTAAAATAATTTAAAACTGAATCCGCAAAATCTGCAGTATTTACCGCGGATTTTTTTCCTTGTAAAAAGCATCTATTTTAACGTACCAACTATTTAATGTCATTTTTGCAACATTCTCAAAACTTCATTCATCAAAAGAGAATATAATAATAAATTGAAAACATTAATATTTGCACCCAATTTTTGATATAAAATTATTTTGATACCATTACTTTTAAAATCTATAAAGATGAGATCACAGTGTTTGAGACAATTATAATTACATATTTTTGAAATTAGATTTATAAACTTTTGAAACTGAATGTGGTCCATAAATATATTTTCTTTCAGAATTATTAAACTTGTTCTCTTTATCTCTCCACAAAAATATATATATTTAAATCTCACTTTCAAGTGTAAATTCAGAAAGCAACAAGTAAGCACTTTATTCAATTACACTTTATTCAACAGTTCTCCATAAAAATATATAACTTTAAATCTCACTTTCAAGTGTAAATTCAGAAAGCAACAAGTAATCACTTTATTCCGTAACATTAATATAAAAGAGTAATGCATTCTTCAAAATAATGCTACTCAAATAAGCATGATGATGTCTATATTTACAAGTATCAAGATAATAATATACTGGAATGCACTCACGCAAACAACAGTATAATTGGTGGAAAAAAAACGAATTGTTTCAAAAGAAAATCGAATCTCGTATAAAGAATTAATACAAGTATTTTACAAATTATGAACTGTCAAGGTTATGTCGATAAACACCTTCCAAGGACACGCTTGTGTGAAAGTCATGAGAATGCTTTTTGTTAAACAAAGTTGAGGAATTCTTTCTTCTCCTGTCATGCATACCAACTAGGGGAACAGAAGTCATCTTCACTTCTCTTTCCACCTGAAAGGTAATGCAAATGTATATTATCATATAAGCGCATACATTTTAATAGAAGCAATTTATTTATGGCTTTATTAAAATGTATGCGCTTATATTATACGAATTTTATTTTAGAAATTTTATCATTAAATAGCAAGTATGTAATATTTATTTCTAGATATAGTCAATGTTTAATTAAAAGAACTTTTATATAAATTAAAAAATGACGGCACATATCTAATTTGATTTATTGAAAAAAATATTCTCGCGTGCATATTATACATACATATATACTACATACATACATACATAGATATAGATAGATATTGGTTAATTAAAAACATTGATTCTCATTCAGATCAAATATTGAAGAAAATCATGAGTGTATTTGATTAATTTGTGAAGACCTTACGAATCATTTTTAACAGAAAGCGACAAAAATATTAGTTGTAAAGGCAGCATTGCTCAATATTTTTATATTATTTGTTGTTTTTGTAGTATTATCTAATGAAAAGGGCTTATAACTTTCTAAATCTGTATGAATAACATCCATGAATAATATATGAATAGAAATTACACATAAATGAGATCCATTAGTCATAAGAAGTTTTTCCAGAACATGATGAATTATAAAAGCATTACATCAGCTTTCGGATGCTAGATTTTCATTTACTTGAGATCAAGCAATATAAATTTACCTATTATATTACTGAAATTTTTTAGATATTAAAGAACACAAAAAAACAAGTTGAATAAACCCAAACATTGACTAAATGCGTAACATAAGATAGAAAAATATTTTCTCCAAAATCTCTCTGCTCCAGTTATGGGTTAGATATTTGAATCGATTCAAACCATTTAGTTTCACGGAGGACTTAATCATTTTTAATTACTTAGAAAATTTGTTCTTTCTGCCGATAATTTTATTTTAAATGTGAATTATTATATCTCATTAAATTATTCTTAAAAAGATAGCTTTCTAGAGACATTTAAGGAAATAACCGTTTGAAGTGTAAATCAGTCGTTTTAAAGGTGTATATAATTCTAATCTCTGTAATTTTACAAAAAAAAATAGTTTTGTTAAATTATAGGATAGAAAAAGACAGGCAATAATTTCAAGGAATGTGATACAGATATAATAAATTTCTGTGTTGTGTGTTACACATTTATAAACATAAATACTTGCCACTGTAAGTTTTGGGTCACAGCCCCAAAAGTTGTAGAAGAATGGTGTCATTAAACTTTCTTCAACTGTTTGCTTTTTGTTTCCTAGAAATAAAATTAGATGCAGTAAGTGAAATTTTGTTTTATTGAGAATGTACTAATATTTGCTTTTATTTATGTTGTTCTCTTTCAAATAATTTATGCAAAAGTTTAAAATAACATTCAACAATAAATCAAATTTAAATAAAATTATATATAATTTAGTAGACTAAAATCTGACTAAATTTATAAGAAATTATAAATTTAGTAAAATATTTCTTCCTCATAACTGATTATTAGCATACACAAGTAAAATATTCCAATATATTAAAAAAAGCTTAAGGACATTGTAGTTTAATGGATAAATACGTTAGTGCACCAAATTTTGATTTAAAGCACTATTTATTTTAATTCCACTTCATCCTTTTGATAAAAATTTAGGTTTTTGTAAATTTGCATGGTCTTACCTTTAATAGTAGAAATTAATAGCCCAACAAGAATGACAACAGTAAATCCAATACCACTGTACCAAAGGTATGACAATCGATATACTGGTAAAACTTCATCACTAATAAAAAAGCACAAAATAATAACAATAAAAACCATTTGAAGTATACATCTTCATATTTTATAAGTTAATCCATAGAGTAATGTTACAGTTAATATACTAAAATTAAATATTCTATATCACTTTCACATTCACCCTATCGCAAACTAAATACTTAAGATCAAATCTGTTACATGTGTTTCAATTCATCAAATTATTTCACGAAATGTGTGTGTGTGTTTGTGTTTTTTTTTTTTTTTTATAAGAACCTAATTATCAAAATCGAAGAAATTGTTTATAACCTAACTAACAGGGGAAGAGATCAATATAAACGATTTAAAACTTAAATCGTTTATTATTTTAAATAAAATATAAGAGTATAAATTCATCTGGAATTTATGTGTAGTATTTTCATTTTGGAACTGCTGAAACTTTGGATACCAAGCTGAAAGATGAATGTTTGATCCTACAATGTAAAAGCTTAAAATTTTTAAGCCATGAGAGATAAATTTCTAGACTTTCTGTGTGAAAAATGATTGTACAGTGGCAAAAGCAACATAATTCATATTCTATCCGGATTTTTTTTTCAACTTCAAGAATAGTATGTTCAAGACAGCTAAGTTGGAATTGCTATCATTATAATTATGATCTAATATTTAATTTATTAATTATATTTTGAACGTTAAAATTACTATATGAAATTTTATTTATATAAAGCCAAAATAGGTTGCATACCTCGGAAGTATTAGTGAAGCAGGTGAACTTGTTACATTTCCTGTAAACTGAGTAACATTCAAATACAAATCTTCACATGATTCGACAGAAAGAATTGCTGTTGGGTTAGATTTCTTAAATAAAATCGATCCTGCGCAGATCCACATACATACTCCTAATCCCGAAATTAATCCTGATAAAGCTGCCTATGAACGTAAATTATATAAATTTCATAGAAAAGAAAAATACTATCAAGCACTCATATATATAGCATATTATATAGCATCAATTTTTATCAATATTAATAATATTATTAGCTGTGATTATTTGTAAATGCATGTTTTAAAAAATGAATATTTAACTCTTAAATGCAGAACTTTTCATTTAAATGATGTATAAGTACAAACGTTAACCATATAGATTACATTTATCATATTCTTAAAAAAATGAACTAATATTGAGTATTCCAAAATTATAATAAAAAGGAAGTTTACAACAGTTTTTGAAAAAAGTCGCTTAATTATATGTAATTTAAACAATTTTTTCACTGAGATTAAAAAGTTATATAATAAAAAATACATTTAAAACTTAAATGTGTTGAATAAAATTGAAATAATGAGAGAGAGAAAGATCTAAAAATCGTTAACTTCATTATTGAGGTTAAGAATAATTAATTTAATAATTTAAAGTTTAAAATTAAAAACGAAAATAAACTCATAATTCATATTTAACAAAATTTTTTTTTGGTAACAAATCACAAAATTTCTGAATTTTTTATTAAAACTGCAAGTTACAATTCAGGTTTCCCATTATTAGTCCTGTCCGGAGATCATAATAATTACAAATTGTATATAATATGCTGTAAGTTAAAAAAAATCAGATTATTATTGGAAAATCCCTATAAAACGCATAGTGCATTTTCATGTATAAAAAGAATAATAATAATGCAAATTTATTTTATGCTACTGCACATGAATGAAAAAATGTGTAAGAAAAAAGGAAATTACTTCAATAGTATCGAATAAATGAACACTTACGAATGAGGAAGGCCACGGGAAAAACATTCCAAGACTGTAAATTCCTAAAATCGGGCCTCCTAAAGCTCCACTGATACTTAAAGCAGCCTGAAATTGCATTAAAACAGCAATAATAAAGATACCAAAAGTGCTTGTTAATTGTATGATTCATTTATTTAACATTTAAATATCAAAAAACATTATACATTTTTTTAAATATTTGATAGTTACATTTCAGTAAACTTACAAATTATGTACTTCCATGCACTTTTAAAATCATGAATCTTTATCAGCATGCTATAGTATTAAATAAAAGTTTTCAGATTAATATTTGACAAATTTTTTTTATTTAAATAATTTAGATTTATCCTGAACTTAAATAATTGTTTAAAATAAAAACGAAAGTTGTTTACAAAATACTCAAGCTTAAGAAATTACAAAATTAAAAAAACAGAGATGATTTCACATTTAACTCTGAATGTATTTGTCTAAATGTACTCATCCATGTGTTTGTTTCTAAAAATGATTAAAATAAATAATTTAGTATATATATATATATATATATATATATATATATATATATATATATATATATATATATATATATATATATATATATATATATATATATATATATATATATATATATATATATATATATATGGGCTCCTTCATGATAGTAGTCAGATAAATCTATTTCATCACAAAACTTCATAAAACTCAAATAATGTATTTATGGTACATTTTATTCTTTTTTCATAAAAATACTTTTTAAATACTCAACTAACATAAATAGCTCATTTTTTGCTAAATTAAGCAGAGACTATAGTTTAAAGTAGATTTGGAACTACTACAATCATTTACACCTAATGCGTGTGTTGATCGCTCCAACCGTTTAACTGAAAATGGTGAGAAAAAGAGCTGAGTAAGTAGCTAAAGCACTTATCTGCCAACTTTGTCAATAAAATCTATTGACTGCGATTTGCAGATCAGATTGCCTACATTTTTGAACAATAAAAGAGAATGTTTAATTTGAATGACATAGTAGAGTCCAGGATTCTCAACAGATTCTATATAAATTCTTCGTTGCACGCAATTAAAAAGAGATCCAATTTAAGAAATAAATTTCATTTCTATCATACTGTATGTTCCTGATTATATTTAGTTATTAAATTTCACTGATATAAAAATTACAGAATAGACAGATTTATAATTTGGAAATATTTTACCTGTAATACTGTTCCAGTCATATTCTCTACAACAACAACTAAAACTATAGAAATTATGCCATAAACCAAAGCTGAAATCAGAGAAAATAGATGCAATTTAAGTTCATAAAGATTATTTTATGTAATAAGCAATTATAAATATATTTACGAATTAATTGATTTTGAATTCAGAAAAGATGTATATGAAATTATGTAAAACTGCATAACAATTATATAACAGTTATGGAACATAGAATTGGTGCACCGAAAAGAAATCGTGGAAAGAAGTTCTACATATATACATACTCTCGTGAGCTTTTAAAGACATGAAGGAACGTTGGAGCACTTTATGCTTTTTAAAAGAAGCTTATTAAAATTATATTCTTAAATTAAAATAGTTATGTAAAAATTTAGCTTATTACTATAGACTACTTAAAAATACTACTTAATTAATATTTCACACACAAAATGTGAAAATTACTATATAAATTATTAATTATTTAAAAAATGCGTCCCTCAAAAACTTCTCAGAAACATAACATGAAATTATTGCTTAAAAATAAAACCAAATATGTTATATAGTTATGGGTGTATTTATCTTTTTACAATAACAAAACTAGGATAACTCTTATATATGTTTCTTAACCATGCAACAAAGGATCACATTTAAACATGGAAAACACTTTATTGATATTTTAAAATTGTTTATAAATTTATTCCTATCTAATGTATTGTTTGACCATTTTTTGTTAATTGAAGATTTAATAATTTGACTATTAAATTGATTTTGATTTCAAATGCACAGTCAATGTAATAAACAGATCCTAAATACTAGTAAATGTGAAATAAGAAATAAAAACTGCTTATAAAATGGTTTATACTAAGTTTATGAATTGTTTAAATAAATTTTAATTGCATTTATTTCATTTATCAAAATATATTCCGAACGATAAAACAAGTTGTTAATTCATTCTGTGCTGGATCATTCTCCTTTTTAAAACTATAAATTACCCAGAAGCTTAGCTGTTCTCGTAGCTGTCAACTCTGTCATATTGGGTGCAATATAACTTCGAACCAAATCTTCCAGTGTGTTTGCTGATAACGAGTTAAGAGATGAGGATAAAGTGCTGTAAAAGTAAAAGAGTTTTATTATAGGTATTGGAATCACGCACAAAATATTGTAACATTTCTTTGTAGAAAATAATTATGGTAGGAGAATATTTCAAAATTTCTTTTTATCAACTAATTAAGAAAAATACTTAATAAAAAATATTATATCATATCTTAGAAAGAGAAACTGTATTCTGAAAAAAGCTCTAAATCTGGCAAAAATAACAAAATGATGCATATAAATAATAATCGAAAAACTGAAGAGTTAAATATTTTAAATTTAATAATCATTAAATATTTATCACTGTGGAACATATATTTAGTAAATATTTGTAAATCTTATAATTGTATATCCAAATAAGCAAAACTTAATTTGATTTTTCATTCTAATCCTTTTGAAAGCTAAAATTACATCAAAATTATTTGAGCTCACCTTTATTAAATGTTTATCAGTGGACTATTTATAAGTAGATTTTCTTCTTACCTGCTAATAGAATATTCAAACGTAGATCTATAAATTCTAGAATTTCCCAAATGTTGAAAAATTTGGAATTCTAAAACTGGTGGCTTACGACATTTTTTCTTTAATTCAAATTTTTCTATCTCGTATTTCAAAGAAACTATTTTTACACCGAAATTTTAATGATAATAATGTTATAGACGTTTTAGGAAACTGATCACTGGAACGTGTATTGCAATGATTTGAATGGGTCCTTAACTATAACTTCAGCTTAACCATGACACGTGATTTTAAAAGGAGCATCCCGTATTACAATCCTGTTCCACAGGTGCTAAAATTTTGATTACTAATTGTGTGTTGAAGCTTCCGCACATATTTTCTAAGCCTGGCATTAAAGGAATCGACAAATGGAGCGCCAAGGAATCTTGGGGCAAACGTTGATGCTATGATCTGCAATTTCTTAATCCACGATCGTCACTAAAGGTGATCGCGAGACAAATGGAAAATAGTAGCCCGATATTTAGATTGCCCTGCTTTAAACCAATACCTGAATGTTCTTTGATGTTCTCGTATTAGTAAAAAAAAATAATAATTTCTTTCCTCAATGATACTTTAGCTTTTTTCTTAATGATACATGTCATAATGTTTGTTTTGTCAAAAATATTATATATGAAATTATGCGAGTGGACAGCAGAAGAGTTGGCCTTTAATGTAACAGTTCGTGAACTCATATTTATCTCAGGCGTGAATACAATTTTACTTCAAAATGTGTCGGGATTTGTCATTGAAATCAGGCCACGGCTAAATAGGTCCTCGTCTATAAAATATACCGTTGAGTGACAAAGGAACCAACTATTGCTTAATGTTCCGTGTTCGATCCCAACAACTTTTGAGCAACAAGAAACGAAATGTTGACCTTCTGCGTGCATGTTTTATGAAGTAGGTGCTTGGGAGTTTTCCGGAGATTTTCTCCCTCCCTTTTACGTGAATACAACTCACTATCTATGAAAAGTTCTTCCGGAAGGTTACTAATACAAAGATACCTTAGCATTAGCGTTATGCGAAGTCAAATAAAGGAATAATAACAATTTAATAAACATTGCATTTTTTTTTATTCTGATTAACAATCAAATGAATTATTTATAACTAAATTCATGTTTCTTATTTATTTTCCTTTATATCTTACGAATATTAACTGAAACTGTATTTACAAAAATGCATACATTGCATTGAAATGCATGCATACTTCATTTTTTATAATAAATAGTCTCTTATTTCAATTTCATGAAAGAATATTTTATGTTCCGTGAAAGTAGTATTACTTTGAGCCATATTATTTTTATATAAAATATTCAAAATTATTAGAATTCGTGTACGCCTGAGTACTTCAAATACACTTCAAAATAATTTTGCCTTTAAAGAATGCTTACCTCAAAGCTCCACTAAAAATTCCAGATACAAATAAGCCGGGTAATCCTGGATAATGACGAAGACTATCCATAACGAAAAGAGGAAAAACCTAAAATTTGAAAGCAAAGTATGAAATTTAACTAATTCAAGTAAATAATGAAGCAAATTCCCTTTAAAATTGTTTTTAAAATATATACCTGATTTGGTGAGCTGACTTGTTTCGTTTTGATTGGATCACAGGTTGAATAATTAGCATAAATTATTAATCCTAGCAAAATTGTCAACGAAACGCTTATAATGTTACCCGGAAGATTCAACCATATTACGCTAGAAGAAAATAATTTTAAGGCATGTATATGTGTACAAGAATTAAATAAATGTTTCATTAATACATTTGGATGTGTTCATAAATTCAAGTACTCATTCATTGTAAAATGCATTCACACTCGTAGGCAAAATTTCATCAGTTGTATTGAATTTAGCAACATTCGTCCTAAAAATCAGTGAAAATCCCCAATATAGTTAAAAATTTTAATTTGTATAATCATTTATTTATATATTGTTTTCATTTTCTATTTATTTTTGGTTTGAATCACATGATCACTTTATCAGTTCGACAATTTACGAAAAAAAAGAGGAAAAAATATTTTGGTGTATAAATAATCCAAATGATTATTTTTCTCGAGAAAAATCCTTTCATACTTATGTCAATGAAATATTTAACAGAAAGGCTTACACAAAGCATGAAATTCCTGCACAAAATTGGATATAAAATTGCAAAAGTTTAAAACAGTTTCAAGTACATCCCTCTATTCAGGAAATACATTTTCTTCCTGATTATTGTACTGACAAAATAATCCCAACATTGGTTAATGGAAAATTTGATACATTAAAATATGGTATTTATTATAAAAATTTTATAAATAACATAAATAATGGATAAAAGAAATTTCTCTACTGAAAATCTAAATATCTCCTATCTGAAAGTTAGGAAATCAGCATTACCTGATGTCATCCTGAATACACTAATATTTCCTTAAAAATAAAAAGAGTAAAGTATATTTAGCATTTCTTAGTAAAAACATCAATTACTTCGAATCAAAAATTTAATTCCCATTAAAAATATATTAACCAAAAAATTTTAAAACTTTCTTATCAAAACGTTCATAGTTGTAATGTCCCTGGTTTGTAAGCAGTCGAATTTTTTTATGCTTTAATGCTCTACTCTTGGAATATTAAATAAGAATTACAGATACAGCCAAAGAAATAAATGTAAACGTGTTACCATAGTAAACAATGAAAGCTATTAGAAATTTTTATTAATATTCTGCTTAAATAATCTAAATTAAAAGAAATACGTAACAGTTTGTACCATGAAAATAATATTTAGAAACGTTTTAATGACAAAACCAATTTTCTTTACGGAAAAATATTAAAAAGATTCCTCTCTGCCTTTGATCACTTACTTTGACTTTTACTTTTAACAATATTGGTTGTTTTAGTCTAGTAAGTGTCTCTTTTTGAATTTTAAGTAGAATTAAGTCTATAAATAGTTTTGAGATCATCTAAGCAAATGAGATATGGCTCATAACTATCTGTTCTAGCAGTTTAAAAAAATGTGAACCATATCTCAAGGAACAAAGATATTTTCGTATAAAAATAAAAAAGTTTGCTGATGAAATTTAATGAAACACGCACTAAAAATATCTTTAATTCTAAATAAGGAGATTCAAGAAATTTCCATTATGAGCATTGAAATGAACTGGGAAAAATTTGATTTGAATAAAAAAAATGAATAACTCTAATAAATTCAGTAAGAAATTTTCACGTTTAAAAAATTACTTAAATATTTACGTTTTAGCTCTTGTCAGTGTTGGAATTGTGAGTGACCTTTGAACCATTGCTTGATTGACAGCATAAACACTTAACCAAGTAAAGAATCCACCAATCGTTAAGGACCAAAATGTATGTCGAACGGTAGGATCTACATTGAAACTGAAATAAAATATAATAAATAAATATTAAAAAGATGAAAACCCCTATAATATGTGCTCAGTTCCTTATAATTATATATATATATATAACACTCATTAAATTTTTGGTTATAGAAATATTTGCGTTTATAAAACATATAATCATAATCACTAATTTCCTAAATGTAACAAATAATTTTAACTGGTAAATACATTTGTTCATTAAAACTGGGAGACTTGAAAGTAATCCCAAATTCATTAAAGATACCTAAGAAATTATATCATAATCCACTAAAAACGAAATTTTGTTTCCAAAAACCAACGTTTGATGGTCCAAATTTAACACTATCGAAGAATTCTTGATCATTAAAACTACTTGATAAAAATATAAAATATATATATATATATAATGTTTCACAAAACAGAACACTCTGTAATTTATATAATTTGTAATTATAAATATTGATCTTCAATGAGCGTATAATTCGCCAAATAAATATATAATAATATAAAACATACATGTAACATTATGAAGAATATTATGTAAAATTTAGAGCAAAAATTATAATAAATATAATGCATACTTCATAATATCAAGTCTTCCACTTGTTTTAGCTTTTATCCACACTTCATCCACTCCCCCAACATCTATTATGCCTTTTGCTATGACAGTAATTAGCGCACCAAAAATAATAACAGTCTGAAATACATCTGTCCAGATCACCGCCTTGATACCACCCTAAATAATAATTAAAACTATATACATATTGAGTTATAAAGTCAATTTTACCTGTTTTTTTATATATCTTATGTTAGTGTAAAAAACCGAAATTTGAGAATTTTTGAATTTCACCGGTGCTTGTATACAGATGCCGTCGGAGAAAGATGGAATATTTCATTACATTTGGACTCTTATCGGTGTATGTCAACAATCACGGGTATGCTCTGGTAGAAGTTGAAAAGAGAAGACCCAAGGTCAACAGATAGGCGACTGGATGTCTCCCTCCAAATCTTTTGTTCTGCTAGGAGTGAGTCAGTCTTATGCAAGGTTTGGTAGTGTGAGCAATGTTTTCTTACTTTTTTTCCTAATTTATATTGAACGGATAATGCAGTGAATCGTGATATTTTTCTTAAATGTTAACTGCATTAATTTCTGATAAAAAAGAAGAGACAATTGTTTTAATTTTTTCAAGAAAAGTACTCTAATGTACTTTCTCAAATATTTTCTGTTAAAACGAAGTGCAACATATCTTTGGATTTCAGACAATTAAAACGTTTTGAGGTTTTAAAAATTTGAGACAAAGAGAAGTTAATTTAACCATTTAAACCAGGAGAAAAGAACATGCAGTATTATATTACCAATGAGAAATTGTTCTGTATAGTATATGAAACTCATACCAGAAAAGACCACTGAGGAAACAGGTATATTTGAAGAGTTTCAAGTAAAATAAAAAGAATATTATGTATGAAATTAAAATGATGTATTTAAATTTATGTAAATAGTGTCATATAAGTCATAGCGCCCCTGAAAAAGGTATTGTCGTGAAACCGGTGATCGATAATGAGAGAAACTCAAGATGTCAAGTTGATTTGATAGATTCAAACAAAGATGGCTAATATAAATTCATAATGGAGTAGATAATTTAATAAAGCTTTTCCAGCTACTGGCTTTAAAAAGTAAGAAAGCTGAAGTAGTAGAGTCTCACGTTCTTCCAACATTTTTAACAGTTGATGCTCCATCTATACTGCAATCAGGTAATACTAGAGAATTCAATAACTAAGCCCTATCCGAAATATGCTCTATGTGGAAAGATGTTAAGATAGTTAAAAAAAAAAGCATTGTTATTGAAAAACTCAAGGTTTACGTGAAAAGGCCGATCAGAATATACAGAATATGCTAAATGCATGAATAAAGGATAACGATACAAATAAAGGGTCTCAGATGTGATTTACCCTTTTTTCAATTTACCAAGATCACTACATAACACGAAGGAATAGGCTAAAGTCCTTTTGAAATCATGTTTGGAGTTAAAGAAAAAATAGAGCATCGAATTCTATTAAAAATATTCAACACCGTATTAAACACACACTTATATTACAAATATTGAAAAGGAGGAACAACTCAAAAAGAAATTGCTAATACTTTCAAACCAAAATACAGCTTGAAGAAACTGTTACTACTTCTGAAAACAATTTGAGCAGTAGTCATACTGAAAAACCATATTCCAAAGAAAAATATTATAGAGGACTTGTAATCTACTACGTCTTCACATCAAGTTCTGACTGAAAAACAAGAACTATTTTCTATAAAAAGAGTGAAAGAAAATCATGTAAAAATGTAAAAGAGAGAATGATAAAAAATGTTACGAAACTCGCTAAACAGTTTCATCTTGCTCAAATTGGTGATACTGTATGTATACAAATCCCTCATCGCAACCGTGGTCGCACAAATAGCCAAAATGTGTTAGACGGTTTGTTGTTAGAATAGAAGGCTCCAATTTCTATAAACTGGCAAATAAAAATGGTACTCGCAAGTGCACATGTAATCAGTTCATAATTTATATAAAAATGCTACTTTTCTTAGATGAGATTTCTTCATAAGAAATGTCGCTGAGAGAAGTAGCTGTAACTAATTCAAAGAGCGGGGCAAGACTATACACTCTGTCACTGCAACTGGAAATGTTCCACAAATAAATGCCAGTGTAAAAGCAAGGGACTCTTATACAATTCAAAGTATTTTAATTTTAATTGTTGCAATAAATAAGAATTGAATCACATAATTAAGTAAGTTTCTTATTGCTATAATTTTCTTTCCTCATTTAGAGTGTACTTCATAATGAAGTAAGATTTTAATTTCTATTTTCTTTTTTTCACATTTAGAATGTACAGTTTATTAAAAGTTCTTGGTCACTCTTCTCAAAAAGAGAAGTAAAAAAGTTCTGTCACGACTGAAATAAGGAAAAGAAAATATAAATTTCCGAAATTAGTGCATGGGAAATGTTGACATTGTCAGAAATAAGGATAGTCAGCCAATATTTTGCCGATACCAAGAATATCACCAGAGAACATGAAAATGTTATCCAGTAAAAGTCAACGTTTAATAAATTTCGGTCATTCCCTCTAACATATACATAATACACATTAGAATTGAATTTTCTCTACCAATAATCTACACTTAAAATAAAGTATCTAATTAAATTTTAGAGGTAGTGTTAATTCATTTCAAAGCATTTAAACAATCTTAAAAAACAACTGAAAAGCTAAATGTGTAATAAGAATTTCTGCCGATATATAGCTTTCTTTCATATGATTGAAAATCTATGTAATCATAATATTAATTTGTTCAATTTCTCATAAATGTAAACAATAAGAATAAAATAATAAACAGGTTGAGAAACTTCGTTGCGTTTAACTCATTTTTATGAATAACATATTTCAAAGGCGGAGAAATGGGTGTTGTTTCATACATATATATATATATTTTTAATTCCGTGAAATTCGATTCTTGTATAAATCACTATAAAAACAGCCACTTCAAATAACTTTGCCAAATAATTTATATTTAAAGATAAATTGGCCGTATATCTTTTCTATTATAAAATGCGTCGCAAACCAAATTTAAAGCACAAATTCCTCTCTGAAAATGAATAGTTTTTCAACGAATTTAGAAAAATAAAATATTAATTAACTAATGTTGCTTTAATAAAACCATTATTTAGGCTTCATTTGAGTCACAGCTTCTAGGCCATTATTTCCAAATTTTAAAAAAGTGTTTTCATCTGAAAATCGTTTTTAGGAGAACGCTTTGTTTTTTCTGAGAATCATTTTTATAGTTAAATGATTTCTGGATTTAATGTTAAACTGCAATGGTTAAAAGATCATGCAATTGATAATATAAAACATTTTAGTTAAAATGTTTGGAAGAATAGAAAAAAATGCTGCTTATTTTAATAAAGTCTTTCAAGAATTAAATTAATTTAATATCAACAACTTCACACATATACACACACACACACACACACTTAAAATTGATTATTCTCTCTTCTACTGTTTTCACTTAATTTCCTATTTAAAGATTAAATTCAAATTGATAAGCAGATTACTGATATAAAATTATAAAGTTTGCACGCTTTTGAAATACAATATTTTGCAAATTGCAATAGCATATTTTGTTTCCTTTAAAAAGTGCTCAAAAAATATTTTATTAACTGAAAAGGCTGACTTTATTTGGAAAAATTCATAAATAGTAAAATTAATAATAAGGTTTGTTACACTCTCTCTATGTCCGTATGAATGTATGTATGCATATAGTAGAAATTAAATCAGCAAAAATTTAGTTAAATATAATAATTATTAATTTATAAATTAATAAATGTCTAAATGAGAATTATAATAATCTATGTTTCTATATGAATATCCTTAAATAATATGCTTAAAAGATAAAAGCTATTAAGAAATTTATATTATTGAGATTGTACATTTGCAGATTATGTTCTCACACATAAGATGCCATAAAAATTCAATTTAGCACTATAACATTTTTGTAATAAAAATGTGGAAATTTTCCCCTTTTTGATTTATCATTTATTACGATTATTTCCCATTGATTAACTTTTAATCTTTTAAATTTTTCAGAAAATTGTAAAATGAAAGCATCCCATATCATTTTTGCCGTTGTAAAGTTATATTTATAAGCATTCCAGTAATCCTTATTTTGAAAAGGTTTTGAACAAGCAATTTTCTGCCATTGTTTTGGATGAAACTGTTGTTATTGATGATACATAGTTCCATTTAATTAATTACGTAAACACACTCTAGAAACTTTCAGATTTGAATAAAAACGTTTTTGCGTTCTCATAAGACCTTGGCATTTCTGACAATTTTAGAGAACTTGATTATTTTTAGAATATTTTAAGAATTGATTTTGATTATTCCCGAGAAATAGGATTAAAAATATTATTTACTCGATTCAAGAATTTTTTACCAGCATCTTCAACAGCATTTTCTAAAATAAATCAAAACAGTTCAAGCATTGTCTCTTTGATAAGAATACCTATTGAAATAGTAAATTTAAGGCTTCTTTTTCAACTTGTGTTTTATGCACTCCCTACTTTTTAAAACTAATATAAAAATAACTACTATATCTTTTTGTGGTTTTTCCATAAAAATGCCACGAATCGTCCAAATGAATGCATTTTTGGTAGGGTATTCTGAACTGCATTAAGTACGTTTTCGATTCTTTTTTATGGAAAAACAAGTGAAGCTACATTTCCCAAACTATTAGTTAATGCTGACTTGGCATAAGTATCTAAGAGCAACAGTCTCTTCTCCTCCCCAAAATATTAATCATAGAACTTCCATTTCTTAAATGCGATATTTGTGTATAGCGAAGAATATATACACACGAAATTATTATTGAGAATTCATTATTAGACTTCAAATAACACGCATTTCTTTTAATTTTAAGAGTTATATTAATATAAAATATGAAAACTGAAAATTTAAGTACTTAAAAATAATATTTGCTTAATGTCATTTAGGAAACAAACAAACCAAATAAACACAAATGACTCTAAGATCTAGCTTTTAGTAATCTTCAAGTTTTGGTAAACGAGCAATATTAAATATACTATTGATTATTATGTCAATAATTATTCTGAAAAAATTATTCTAAGTTATTAAATTTTTTTAAAAAATTCATGAAATATACTGTCTGCAAAATGAAGCCAATTACGGCCAGAAATATGTTTTATTTGCTGACTTTAAAACGAAATGAAATTCAACTTTTTTTAGAATCTTTAGTAATCTCTGATGTCAGACATTTTGAGAATATTAGCATTCATATTTTTTATTTAAAATACTTTTACCGTAAAAGGGTTGATAATCATTTATTTACGAAAGGAGATGAATCAGAGTCATGAATATTAATTACTTTTATCTTTACAAAGCATTTAAGCGCAATTTTCGAAGAGTATGAATTTGCTTTTAAGCCTTATAATCTCATAAAAAGTATCTCAGTCAAAAAAATGGGTGTTGCAAAATCACACTGATATTTTACTACATCATTTCTATCACAAAAGTACTGGCCAGTGATAAGCATGTCTGGTAAGACTTGACAAAATGAGATGAACTGCATTCCACGTCTGATTTATACTGTTTCTTCTTGAAAATGTTACAGAAGGACACATTCAAACATAAAACACATTTTCATATGATCAATTGATTATAAAAGCTTCAGTTAAATGAAAAAATGAAGAAAGTTCAGGTGAACATTGAACTCCGATGGTAGCTATTAATAATAATTTATTGGCTGGCTTCTACATTTTTGTAGTATTTTATTTCTAGACAACGAATTGATCCAATATTTCTCTATGTCGGAAAATAATTTATTTGATTATTTTCGCCATTTGCTATCATAAATCGATGAAACTTCGAGTTGCACGTAGGGACTACAAATCAATAGCGTATTTGACTATTTCCGATATTAGCAGTCTATGGGTTGCACAATGTTACTAGTGTCATTTCGATTTGTCTTACCTTTAACTATGTAAAATTTGTATCCATTTGTAATTAAAATTATTCAAATGTTTATTTACTTCAATTTAGTATGGAATTGCACATCATAAAATTGATATACTAAAATGTGTCCACTAAAAATTTCTTTATATTCCTCAAAGTTTATATTAAATTAATACAGAAACCTGAGCAAGAAATCAATAAGTAATTTGCTTACTTGTTTTCTGTCACAAATAAAGATTTAGAAGGAATTTAATTAAAAAATATGCTTTTTTCCTTTAAAATGTTTTCTTAAAAAAATTTCATCTTAAAATCATTTGTCTGTAAATATGAGGTAATAGAAGATTGTATAAATTAGATTTGAATTTATGAAATATTAGACACTACTCTCTAATTTTTTTATAAAAATGTGAATTTATTTTCGAAAACTGTATATATATATCCCATAATATGTCAATCAATAAAAGATACTGTTATAAATATATTGACATTAAAATCTATTGAACATATAACATATAATTGATGCGTATAAAATAGGGGAAAAAATGTTATCAGAAAAAAGCAAATAGTTTAAAATTTTTAAACTTAAACTCACAGTATATTTACAAAGATATCAAAACACGCTCGAATAAAAACCGAGCATGGGAAATCACCCTTTTAACAAAATAAATATTTTATGTTTATAAACAAAATAAATATTTATTTAATAGACTGGAATGATTTCACTAAAAAAATAAAAACTGCGTCTTTTTTTTTTTTCTGTAGAAGGAATTTAACGATGAATAGTTATTTATAAACTGAGGAAATAGTACGAGGGATGTTTATTATTATTTATAACGAAAAATGTTTTTTTTTTTTTTTTTGTGCGAGAAGTACTACAAATGTGCATAGTTATGAATTTGTGTACTTACAGAAATACTTTAAAAAGCACCACAAACATGCTAAAAATTTAAACATTAGAACATATTTTCCTTAATTAGAGAAACCGGATACAAAACATTTTGTCGTTTAATTAAAAACAATTGTATCCTTAAATTATTTAAAATTGTCAATACCTGTTATCACTAAATATGAATGTCACAAAGCCTCTATGTATGCAAGAGAAAGTTAGAAAAGAAATAGGAAAATATTAAAGTTAAAGATTAAAGAGATATTAATATTATAAGATATTACAGAGAAAAAGATGTTCTTTTAAAGAATGAAATAAAATGCCACGATGCGTTTATATTTGACGATTGGTAGATACCAAATTAGTTGAAAACGTTGTGAATACAAGAGGAAGGTATAAAAACAATATACAAAATCAAACTATATGTAATCGAAATGAAATAAATGCAATATTCCTCTATTATAATTACAATATATATCCACAAATTTAGTCACTTTCGAGTAAAGAAAATTTTTCAAGTTAATCTAGGTAACAAAAAATCCGAATCCAGTAGAGTAAATGACTAAAAATACCTTTCAACTGAAACAAAACTACAATTTAAGTATAATATCAATTATTATTTTTTAAATAGTTGCAATTATGTATATATTTAGTCACTTTTTATTCTTGATGTTATATATACTTTTAATTATTGTTTTCTCATTGGGATATAAATTATTATTATTATTCTCAGTTTATTTATTTTTCACTAAACGTGTATTTAAAATAATTCTTAATTATTGAATACTGGATGAAAATTTTTTTGAATAAATGCGTTACCAATTTTAGGTTGTTTCCGAATTTCATAATGCAATATGTTAAGAATAGGTTCCAAATTTCATGATAGAAACATAATTTACGGGACAATTTTTAATAAATTTTGACTGTTATTTAACCCTTTCATATCAGATTTTTGTGGAATTTTTTAAGAATTAACTAAAATTATTATTAAGTTTTACGTTATGTAGCTATTCAGAAGTGATAAGTTAGGAAAAAACTTGCTCAGTTACCTGAAGAGATTGAACATTATATAGCAATCCATAATACGTGTGAAAGTTGAGAAACGTAAGCTAAATAACTTTCAGAGCAAATGTGCATTCTCTTAATTTAGTTGAGCCTGTTAAAAGATCCTAGAGTTATTTATAACGAAATTACATTTAGATCAGTGGAAAATTCATACCACATTCATTTTATATATCTGTTATAACTTTTCACATATGTTGTAAGTGCTAAATATATTAGTTCATTGTAAAAGTGTATGTAATAAAAATCAAATGAAAAAAGAATATTAAAATCTTCTTTCCACTAGAATTTCATTGGAACCCCCTTTCAACAAGTATTAATTGGACATAGTAAATCTCATAAAAAAACTTCAGAGAAAAGCAAGTCAGAAAGCGCGTTTAAAGAAAAATAATCAATTTCCATTTGTGTGATTTATGATAAAAGAGTATTGATATTTATAAATATTTATTTCTCAGCAGTAAATAGATATAAAAAAGAAAACATCTGGTATTTATTTTACACAGATAGAACTTATGCTTATAGTAATTACGAAAAAATGAAGAATTTCATGGAAAAAGCGTAAAAACTCATATTTTGTGATTCATTCACAGACTAAAAATAAAAATAAATGCTTTTAGGATATTAATTTATCGAGGCGAAAATATAATAATAATAACGACAAATTTATTAAATAAATGTTGCAATCATTTAATTTTACTTAACATTTTGCTGTCTCCTTTTTCCTTTATTTCTCCTATACAAAATATTAAGGATAACAACAAAGCATGCATTTGCTTAAATGAGTAATTCAATTTGCTTAATAATGATTAAAACAAAATGAACCTTTGCGTCTTTATTGAAAATTTCTTAATAGTTTTAACTTATATTGATAATAATAATATAAATGATACACTCATTAAATTATTCTTTAAATTTCATCAGGTAAAATATATTTGTTTTGTCCCATTAAATACTAACATATATTTAGTTTATTTCTCTCATTGCGCTAGTTTCCAGGGCTTTTTGTTGAGCAACTAAAGCTTTATGTTGTAATTTCAAACCATAATTAGTTAGGCGGTCGCGTTAATTGACACTTCTCCCCAGACTAAAACACCACCCCTACCGAGAAACATTAGACGAGAGAAGCTGTTTCAGCCTGACATCTTTCCTTTCGATTATACTTTAATTTTTAAATATATATTTTAAAATAGCAATAAAGACATTTAATAACGTTAAAACAATTTCAATTTTAATTCACTGGTTTGCAGAGAAAAATCCATTAAAAGAAAAATATCTTACTATTGTTGTATAAAAGGTGCAAACTAAGCCTATTGACAGTACGCAAACCCACAGGCTGAGACCAGTAACTAAAAGAAAATATTAAATAAAATTATATATTCAAATTTACTAAATCCATAAAAATAAAATATTTTAATAATCTTACCTTGAGAGAGAACAAGTGAAGGGGCATAAATTACAAATGCAACATACAGCAGCTGAAAGTATATCAAAAAAGTAATGGTAAGTGCTTTTCAAGTATTAACTAACTCTCTAAATAAATATTCAAATTTATTTTGTAAAAATGTACTCTCATACTTAAGAATAATCTCATTTATGTCATATAAAATTATTATTCTATACATAGAATAACTGCATTAAATTATTTTATTACAATTATCAGATATTTTTTTTTTAATCATTATAATATGTCATGTGTTTTTAAACCCAAATTAAAGTTTGACTCCTATTTTTGTATGTGCTCTCTAAGTTTCATCTTTGTTTATATGTAGAAAACAAAATATAAAATTAAAAGAGCTTGCAAAAATTTATTTTTCACATTTGCAATGAATTAGCCAAACTGTTAGGTGAATTGTTTGCGTTCATATCATAAACTGAACAGTTCTTACATTCAAATTTTATCATGGGCTTGGATGATATAAGGATTAAAGATTCACTTTTAAGCTATTAATCCTCGTTTAATTAGCCCTTGTGAGCAAATCATTTTTAGAGAGACAAATGAACCATACTTTTAGTGAATTAGCTCGATTAAAATCTTAATCGTAATGCAGAATTTAAATTCTTAATCCAGTTTAAATTCAAATTCTTATTTGAAACGCAAAATTATTTTGTATATTAATTATTGCACCAAATTAATCCGATGGTTACTGAGAAAAAATTCAATTCTGTAACAGAACCATTTCATTCTGGTAGCAAAAAGAATCTACTAGTTGCCACAAGTTGTGTGTCTGTGTGTGTGTGTGTGTGTGTTTGTGTTTGTGTTTGTGTGTGTGTGTGTGTGTGTGTGTGTGTGTGTTTGTGTGTGTGTGTGTGTGTGTGTGTGTGTGTGTGTGTGTGTGTGTGTGTGTGTGTGTGTGTGTGTGTGTGTGTGTGTGTGTGTGTGTGTGTGTGTGTGTGTGTGACAACTAGAACAATACATAAGGAATTGAATTCCAGCTGCCATAAAGTAATATATTGAGTACTCGAATTTACTATTAAGTATTGTCCTCTGTTCTTTTGCATTGTTTTCTAATTGATTAAGTGAAGCGCTCAGTTATTGAAGATATTAAAATAACTAATATTAAAGCTAACTCTCTTTTGTATTGTTTTTCTTCTAAACACCCGCACATTTTCTCATATATTAAGAAACCAGACAGGTTTCATGAGTATTTAAATTTATTGGTCAAGGAGGTTGAAAAAATTAACAATTTCATATAAATAACATAACATTTCTTTAACTAAGATTTAATTAACACTTCATTCTTGGTTCTACTTTAAAAATCCTCCAACGGGTATTTAATAGAAATTATTAAAAGGACATTTTTCTAACGACAGTCCACTAAAAAAATTTTATCGCTCGGAGCACTATAAGGAGTGGAATCGATGGCATCCAGTATATAATAAAGAACTCAATAATTGTGTCGTCTTAGTTCCAGAATTGGATGTTTTTTCGAAGTGTGGAAACAAGGACTTAGCAGAAGACCCCTCGTCATTTAGAGGATATTGCGATCACTACCATCGCTCCCTTCAGCTGCCATTTGGTGAACACGATGAATTTTCCGTCGGTTATGCTATAAAGCTCTTCGTACATTTCAAAAGAGGCCTCAGGGCCCTCGTTTGTTTTTGATGTCATTCTCATTATTGGAAGGTAGAAATCCCGGCTTAGTCAAAGATCTGTCGTGTTCACTGAAAACGGTTGGGGCAGGTTAAATTGACCGTGGTCGCAATGTTCTTCAAGGGAAAAGATACCACTGGGTGTGATAGGCCAAGTATTAAAAAATCTTTTCCTTGATTCCTGTTTCTAAATTTATTAGCACTCCCACTCGGCTGCTTCCACTAACTGGTAGAGCCCAACTCATGGTTAGGTACAGGAAAGTGTTCCAATGCGGCAACAATCTTCCAATAAGAACGCCTTTCAAAGCCTGGCCAATGTGACTCTTTAAAAGTAAAAAATATTGATATATCTTTTTCCCATTTCCATGGAATTTGAACTCAGATTCAAAAGTTGGCAAATTAAAAAGAGCTACTAGAAATAGTTTTTATAACTGGTTTTGTTATATTAATAATACATCGAAAGTGTTAACAGTATTAATAGATTATTGTGACTAGTTCACCTTACAATCTCATTTGTATGTTTTTATGTAAGTACAATTATCAAAAAGTTAACATCTTAATACGATAAGGTTGATGATAATGGTTTTAATTGGATTTAATAATTTAGGCTATTACATTTCCGAGAATTCAAATATGCAGTACCATTATTATTTGTTGCCAATATTTTAAATGCAATTTTATTCAAATGATTTTAAAATTCATTTTGAAATATAATTATTTTAACTTCCGACTTAGAAAAGGAATTTCATTCACAACAATTTCATGAATGTGAATTCCGTTTCCTAATCGCAACTTATATCAAGTAATACACTATAAGGAATTTTAATTACATTTTCAAAAATACAAATTTCAATTTTGTGGAGCATTCTCGGGTTGTCTTTTAAATGAAAAGTGAGATAAATACAAATTAAACCACACCTAGAGATTTTTCTAAAGTAATGAAATAGTAATGCATGATGTACGAAAATCGCAAATTGATATCCATTGCAAATCATTAAATTAAAGCTCTTGATCAAAACGGAGAACTGTATATTGCGAATACATATTTAAATTCATCTTAAGCTTTTTCTAACGGTAATAAAACTGCGACATTTTATTAAAACTTTTGAAATTAAAAGCATTCTATAATGATTCTTCATGAATATATTAAAATCAAATACTTTATTGAACATTAATTAATATAAATAATAAAATATATATAATATAAATTTACTATAATAAAATAACTATAAGAAACAATAGGATAACATGTTGACATTTTCTTAATCTATAAAGTTGAAGATATTTCTTTACAAAGAATATTTTTCATAAATTTTAGCTTAGCTAAGAAATTAAGAGTACCATTATTGCAATGAAAACCTGAATATAACTAATAAAATTTTACGGGAGATTTTCTAAAATGCTTGATGGCAACTCAATTTTTAACTGATTTTAAAATTTCAATATTACAAAATTTATGTTAATTCTGAAAAAAATTGTTTTTATGTAATTTAAACAAAAATTAATATGTTAATTCTTTTACTTTCTTAGTTCAACATTTCATTATCAATCTTAACTAAAAGATTATAAGGAATTCTTTAAAGATATAAATATTTTATTTAGAATTATGTATAGTTTGGTAATAAAATCTACTTTATCAAACTGGCTGAATTAAAAACTTTTCTAAATATTGTTGCGAAACAAAGAAAATTTAATATGCAAATTTTAATAATTTTTCTGTATTTAAAAAATGCTATTCCCAACCAGAGTACACAATATTTGAAGCAATGTTTTATTTTCCCACTCAATAATTCCTGGTTCAAATCTTTTATTTTATTTTCTGGAATCATAGAAGAATAGTTTGACATGTACGTTCCATTCTCGAAAGATATCCCTGAGTTTTATCTTCAAGCCCAGACGGTCGTAGGGAGATTATACAATTCAAAAATGATATTAATGTGCAAATAAAAATTTTTTCAACTGATGCGAACCACAAGAATTCCATAACTTAAGAAAAATACACAAGCCTGCCTAAACACGATAATGCACATAATCGCAATCTGTCTCTTGCAAAGGAAAACAAAATTACTTTCTTCTTGCCCATTTCAAGGTTTTGTATTTTCTTTAAGACTACTTTATTTATTTTTCTAAAAAAAAGCTATTCTTCAAAAAGGTCATTTAATAGCATTAAAAAACTAAATTCGATATCACAAGAGCCTTGAAAACTATTCCAAAATATCTTGTGATACTTGTAATTTATGTACTTTTGATGTTCAATAAAATTAAATTTTTCTTAGTGATTATCATCGTGTATTAAACTGACAAATAAAATTATTGGGTTAAAATTTAGCATACATTCCTGTAATTTTTTATATAAGATCAGAAATGCAATATACCAATCAACAACCATGATTATCGCTTAAATTTTGACGCAACACAACTTAATGGAAAAGAATTTCACATTCGTAGCTGAAAATTTATTAAAGAATGATTTTTTCCTACATTTTAATTTTGCAATAAATTACCTCTTAAATTTTACCGGAATTCTGAAAATAACTTGAATGTAATTATAATACAATTTGCATCACAATAAAATTAAAAACAATCCAATTTATGATGAACAACATTATGCGTACTTACATACCTGAGTGACAGTAGAAATGACAAAGCAGACTGTCCTTACCAACTTGCTGAATCTTTTCTCCAAATACTATAATAAAATTGCATTATATAAAAATTAGAATGAAATAAAACTACGTGCATGCACCCTTGAAATTGTTTCTAGAGAAAAAATAGCACAAAACTAAACTTAATATTTATAAAAAATTTTCTTTGAAACATAAGAAATGTAGAATGTAACTGTCAATTACCTCATTAACAGAAGATACTTGAAGTTTATAAAATAGCGGCACATAAATATGAGCTACTACAGGTATCATGAAACAGTAAGATATGTTAATAAGCCAGTATTGTATACCAAATTGATAGGATTCCGCAGGAACGCCAAGTAAGGTGATAGCGGAGAGAAACGTCGCCAAGACAGACAGAGCCACAGGTACTACATTCATTGTTTTCCCGCCAAACAAAAATTCTTTCGTAGTGTTTTCTTTTCTGCCAGCGATGGCGTAAAAAACGCCGATACCAGCAGAAATAGCTAACATTGCGATGCAAACAGCATAATCGGCCACGTTAAATCGCCTGTGGCTATGGTCCTCTTCTTCCATAGTTTTAGTTCCAGTGGGTGAACTAGTAAAACTTCTGAAAAAAATAAATAGAGAAAAAAAACGCATTAATTTTCTCGTCAAATACATTAAGAAATATCCTAGCAATTATATTAAGACTTATTTTAAACTCTTAGATAATGTCTTATTTCCTTCTTGTGCTATTTAAAAAGCAAAAGGATTTTGTACATTTTTCAAATGTACATGACATTATTCAATAAACTTAAATGATATAATTAAGCACGTGATTAACTGGGTCACAACCATATTGAATATTTTTTAAAATTAATGAATTAGGAAATTTGAAAAATGAGCGCAATGAGAGAAAATTTTAAAATAATTTTACTATCGATGATTCAAAATCATTTTAAGTGCTTAACTGGATGATTTAAGGTTTAAAATAAAGAATATTTTTTCAAATGCTAAAATGTGTTTTGGAACTTTATGTTATAACTTCATAAATATATTTAAAATGGTCATAATAACTTTGGATTTAACCGATAAATTAATGTTTGCTTTTGGGATTACAAACTATGCATGATTATTGAAAAGAAAAATATGCATTTTTGGACAACTTTCTTTTTCCAATGAAAGTATACTTTGTTTTTATGTAATGTATGAAACATTTTTTATATTAATATATTTATCTTTAACTTCTATTCAATCAATTGGAATGTTTCCATTATAGAGGTCATAGTACTCAAGGGTACAAATGCATTGTTCGGAAGTAACTATTTCGGTACTATATCCAGAAATCAGTCATGCTGAGGGGGTCTTTGTAAACTAAATAATCGTTAAATCTGATGTCCCTTCGTTCATTTGCTAGGAAAAAAGAGCATCAACACCAGTGACAAACTCGTCATCTGGCCATGATGGTGATATGCCATGTCAGCCATAATAAACAACCAAAATGGGACGCAACAAGACAAATATTTACATAAAGAAGTCCCATTATTGCCAGCAATTGTTAAGAAAATATTTATTTGGAGTGACAATTATTTCAAAAATAAACTAAATTAAATTTTTTTTCAGAATAAAATATCATAATAGAAATTTCTTTCAACAGTAAACAATTACACAGAGAAATGAAAAAATTTCTAATCATTTTCTAACGCTTGAAACAAAATACCACATTTATTATTATATATTACTCATAAAAATTTATATAAAGTAAACATTTAACAGTAGATGACTACTATATTAGCAATTAAATATACTTACATGTATTCCTTCAAACTCGCAATTTGTGTAGCAGATTTTGTGAATTTGATTAGTAAACAATGCAGTGTCAACTAGAGCAATGGTTCGCACCACGCTTTCAGTTGACAATCCTAATCAGGAGTCTGAAACGAAATCTGCTAAATAAGGTTCGTAGAACAAAAGCAGTGATGCAAAAAGCTTTTTTTTTCTCCTGCTCTATTGGAGTAGCCTATTATTGACTTTGTTTGTAATAAATTTCTCCCGTATCAAAACTTCCTGGAAATAATTATTTTTGATCAAACTGATTCAATGTAATCTGTCATCTCTGATACCAATGTTATGCTTAGAAAGAATAATGAAAGATTAATATTGATGAATATATAATTAAAGAAAGCTACTCATAATTAACGACAACAAACGCTTACTTTTATCTGATGCACTTGACTATCACATTTCTCGACTCATATCTTTCCTCACCATTTGGCACATAAGATAGTTAGATGAAGTTATTTATGTAAAAGCTCTGCTGAATATTTCGAAGTGGAGAGTGTGATTTGTATAAATTTGCTGCATACATAATCATTTACATTGACACATGAATAATAATTTATTTAATAAAAAAATATATAAGCAATTTAAATAGTTACACCAAGAAATATAACAACAAAATTTCTCTCTGAAACTCCAATCAAGCTTTTTTGAAAATTAAAAAAAATATTTGTTAATTTTAAATAAAATGGCTCCTTAAAATAATAATCTTTTAACATAAAATGGCTCTTAAAATTTCTGAATAAGTGCATGTGTTTTTTATGTATGTATATATATATATATATATATATATATATATATATATATATTCGTCTCTTTAAAGCTGCATAGTAAGATAATACTAACGATTTCCGTTACAATCAAGTGAACTCACCCACAAATATTTTTAGCTTTGTTAAAATATATGAAGTACTAATCTTTATTTATCCCTATCATCTGAACTTAAATCCAAATGAAACGCAATGATGCAATAAATCACTAATTTCTGAAATCATATATACATGTATATATTAAATCTAAACATAAAATTAACTTTTAGGTCTTCTTATATTTTGTTATATCTTTTATTTATTAGTTATAGATATTTTAACTCGTATTACGAGGTCTTTGTCCTGTTATATAACTTCAATCATCATATTTTTTCATTGAAGAATAGTAAATACAACTCTGTCTTATCTTTATCATGTTTAAGATTAGAATCAGGTCAGTAAATATCTCCGTATCTAAATTTTATGTAATAAAACTGCAAGTAAGTTTATGTAAGAAATTATTCTTACAAAACGAGGTCTCTTAAGATGGGTTGTTTTCAATTTCTCGGCTAACGCACTTACAGTTTTAATTTCCTTTTAAATGTAAAATATGAATGGACTTAGGTATTTTTTATGCAAAGAAATGGGAATATTAAATGCCGCATAAGATCCTTTGCCCTAATTTGTTTTAGATAAGAAGAAATATATTAATGTAAGTCAATTATATATTAGTTTTAGAAATCACTAAAAGCTTAAATTTTATTATTTTCAGTGTTAGCCTTAAGACAAAAAAAATTGTTTGCTTTAAAAGTTGTACAAAATATATAATTTGTGAAAGATGGGCATTTTAATTTTTTTATACCTTTAGTTTCCCTCAACTTTCCAAAATAATTACTGAATTAATGAAATCAAGGTTACAAAGAAGTAAAGATCTCTGGTGTCTCACTTATAACGTCGATTGCATCACAAGATATCGCTAAAATCTCTTTTGTTACTTTCATTAATTTTGAGCTAAAGCGGGATATAAAATAAATGCTTCTTTTACCTAATTTAGTAATTTTCACTTAAATATCTGTACTGAAATACTAATTTCTAAGCAAGCTACAAAATAGTTTCCTTTACCCATTATTTTATTAGTTTAACGCAAGTATCTATGATGAAGCATTATTTTCTAAGCAGGCATAGAACACTTTCTTTTACCTTTGATTTTGTTAATTCAACGCAAATATTTATACAGTAGCACTTCTTTCTGAACAATTTAAAAACTGATCATTTCCCTTACTTGATTTAGTTAATACAACTCAAATATTGATGCAAAAGTATTATTTTCAAGACATTTTGCAGTAGAATTAGTGTTTCTTGCATATAAATTTTGATTAAATTGAACAGATTTTTTTTTATTTATTGTCGGCATTCAAATTAATTGCATTTAATAATTATTTCACTATTTTCAAATTTCAATACAAATAATTACTTACTGTCTTATTTTACTTTTTATATTTCTCTACTTCATCAAAACAAGTTCTCCGTTCCTTGATAATCACGAGTTTTTTTTCATCTTTGTAAAAGGTACGATTACTTCTAACCAGAAATAGCACCCCTAATTAGTAATTATGTCTGTTTTCCTTCTACATGAATTTTAAATTTATTTAATTCTTAGTGTTACATTTTCTCTAGACTTGTTTCTGTTAGCAAGCAAAAGTGTTATATTCTTCTAACAATTATTTTTTCCAAATTTTTAATATTTAGAAGACTATTGAACTCTCCACACCATTTAAATACAAAATCCATTTTAAAAAAAATCTAAGACTTGTAGCAGCTACATAAGCATCTTATTCTAATAGAATGATTTTTTGGCAAAAAAAATGCATACCGTTTTGTGTATTCTACATTTTTCATTAACTGATCACTTTGGAGAAAAAGTGAACAAATAAATATCAATATTATTTCTTAATTAAATACAATCAACCTTTTGTGCGTAAAATGCGCCTTAAAAAATAATTTTAGGAAGAATGGATATGTTATTCAACCCAAATATAAGCACTTATCTGCACCCCTTATCTTATGCACTTTTCTCAAAAACAGTAATATTTAAAAAGACAATTTAGGTATCTAAAAATCTAGATTATCTTGTTATTTTGCTGAAATTATAATAAATTATATACATAAATCATCATGTTTCTCATAAAGTACACTTTACCACACAGTGTAATTCATTATTTAAATATAGAGCATACAATACTTTGTGCGTTAGGAAAATGCATTTGGAACATGTTAGAAAGCAATATTTATTAGAATGTTGTACAAGATAATTGAGCAAAAAAAATGTATTACAAATTTTAAATTTTTAAGAAAAGTTAATCATAAAAGAAAATTGTTATAAAATATTTTTAGTTAGTATTTAACGGAAATGATTAATGTTTAATACATTATATATTTATCTTCAAAAAATTTCTCTCAAAAAATGGAATGTATTATGTCAAAGATGTATTATATACATACATATATACATACATACATATATATATATATATACATATATACATATATATATATATATATATATATATATATATATATATATATATATATATATATATATATATATTCTTCTAAATTAAAGTGCAAATTAAATTAAATATATTAAATACATCATTGTATTCATACGAAATAAGGAAATTTATAGTTTTATATATTCGGAATGCACTGGTAAGCACAATAAATGCATATATTATATTTCCCATCTTTTAACGAGTAAATATATCCCAATCAATTGATATATATTTACTAGTTAAAAGATTGAACAAGCGATATAATTTCATTTTTGTTATTATTTGCGAACACATAAATAGTGATTTCCTTATACATCGGAGCGATAAAGAACAGAAATTCATTGTATTCTTTTCTTGATTTCAAGATATAACCCCATTTTAATAACTAATCCTTAAATAATGATCTTTTTACATCATTGGCAATTCCATTAGCAAGAATATACATTAAGCTTAACAAAAATCGCAACAAATCTAAAAACAAATTGTGAATTTTGATGAAAAACAAATGTTGCTGCTTTGTGTATATTTAATGTCAATAAAAATGTTCACATTTTTGCAACGTAAAGCAGCTTCCACAGTAAAAATAAAATTTTATGCTTGAATATTATTGTATAATGTTTTCACTTCATGAATAGTTAATGCTTTGCAAAATATGTATGTATATGCAAATTTTTGCTATGCAAAAACGTTTCAAAAGGTTTCCGTAGTAAAATTTGTAACCGCTTAAAAATTTTGGAAGCTACCTTAGTAGATCTCAGTTGTGTCATTTATTTCAATAAGATCTTATGAATAAAATTGTTATTTTGTATATATTTAGTGTTGTATATATTGCGGAATGAAAATATTCATTTGCAATGTAAATAATTTTTCTTGAATAGAAGGGCATTAAAATTTTCTTGCAAATTATTTGCAAGTTTAATCTCACTAAACGTTATTTTTATGTGATATTCGTTAGTAATTCTAAACTATGAAAATTTAACTAATTATATTAAAATGTGCGTGCGTGCGTGTGCGTGTGCGTGCGTGCGTGTGCGTGTGCGTGCGTGCGTGTGCGTGTGCGTGCGTGCGTGTGCGTGTGCGTGTGCGTGTGCGTGCTTGTGCGTGTGCGTGTGCGTGTGCGTGTGCGTGCTTGTGCGTGTGCGTGTGCGTGCTTGTGCGTGTGCGTGCTTGTGCGTGTGCGTGTGCGTGCTTGTGCGTGTGCGTGTGCGTGCTTGTGCGTGTGCGTGTGCGTGCTTGTGCGTGTGTGTGTGTGATGTTACATTTTAAATAGTAGCTTGATAATAATTTCTAAAACTAATTTGAACTGATCGTTTTCCTCAAAATTTAACAGTACATTTCCAAGAATAATTTCTTTGTTTTAAGAAAAAATGTTCTTTGAAATGTTGTTATTGAACATATTTCAATAGTATATATTGACACAGACCCTATTTGCATAATTGACTTTTCCAAAAACAATAACCACTAGGAAGATAACGCATGGAAAAATATTCATCTTTTTCTCTCAAGTGAAATAAAATACTTTATTTTTAACAGATAAAACGCACAGAATTTAAGTAATGATACTTTTAAATAATAATACAAAGTAGTTTAACTTCCAACACATTTTTAGATTATGTTAGTGTGCTTTTAAATGTAAAAACTTTTTCAGAAACAGCGCATAAATAATGCGATTTCTTAGTATCGTCAAATTTGCAGTGGATAGTAATTACATCATCTTATGATTTTACTTTAAATGATACTGAAAATACCTTAAAAGATAGAAGATTATAAAACACACAAACATTAAAGTATACTAAACTAAACGTGTGTGCGTGTGTTCATAAATAATTATCTTAATAATATATTAGATATTTAATATAAATAGTTTTTTGACATTTTATAAACATTTTTGCTTATTAAAAAAAATGTATCTATTTGAAAATTAAAACATCATTACGTCTAAACTGGAATTTCATAAGTTTGAGTGACACGAGATTCTCAGAGCAATTTACGTATGTAATATGAAATTCAAAAAATAAGTCCTCATGCATTTGATTGCAAATGGGAGAAATAAACAATATACAAGAAAAAAAGATTAATGATAAAATAGAAGTAAAAAAGAAAATATAGATACAATATTAATATCAGGCAATATAATTCGTTTTTTCATAATGCTTGAAAGAAAATAATAAGAAATAAAAGAACACTATTTTTTCATTAAATTCGAAATACTTAGTTTAATGTCACACATTATGACAATTATTTTTATTTCTCTATGTAATCAGTAATAAGTGAATCAAAATTGAATGACACGAATTTACAAATACATCTTTCTTGGGAACATTTAAATACCCCTGATTCTTTAATCTACTCTGAATTTTCTTTGAGGGCTGCAAGATTCTCCTGGAACATCCCTCCAGTGCACCACTGGTATCAGGGAATGGGACCTGGAAAGGTTTTCTCCCTCCAATGTAGCAGAAGAGGTCAGGCAGTCATTATAAGACTTAAAAGGGGGCATTTAAGATCTTAGTGTTACAGTCACGGGAAAAAAGACCTTTCCTATCTGCGTGACTTGTTGCAGTGAACAGGTAACTCCTGATCAATTTATGGATAGTCTGGAGCTTTCCAGACTAGATCTATATAAAAACCCAATCATGGTTTTGGGCTTTACTTTTGGAGAGTAAATAAATTCACAGACCTGGTTTAGCTCTGCTGAACCCAGGAGATAAGTAACAACAAGAAAAATATCCATAATATTTAATTAAATTCGTCATATTCATTCCTAACTAGCTTCTATGGGACATATTGCTAATTACGACAGTCTAAATCTGACTTAACATTTTTCGATGATGTTAGCATTCCCGTAAATTTTACAATATGATGGCACATGATCTTAAAACTTTTCTGAACGATAATTACGTAAAACAAGAAAAATATCTATAATATTTAATTAAATGACATTAAAATTACCATTCAATAAAGTAAAGTGAATATAGAAATCTGGTTTGGAAAAGTATCATTTTTGTGTTTGCTAGGTAACGAGTTCCATATTTAACCCAGTCGAAGACCGTTGTATTTTGAGAGGGCCGAAATATGTTACTTTATGGTAATTTCCAATGGCCCATTAATGCATGGCGTGGAGAAAAGTGCCCCAGTTCGGGTATCAACATTGTCACATGACCGAATTTACGAAAGTTTAAAAAAAGATTGCCTATATTTAGAAGTGTAGGTTGATAAGAAGTTGGCAGCTTGAAATATGTTCCAATAACCTAACCTTACTCAAAAATTGAGAGGGGTTTTTTCTAAATAACATATATAAAAAGTACTCATACAAACATTTTCCTAGAAGAAAAATTAAGCCTATATTTAATGTGATTAATTTGTTCCTCTAGGGTTTTTACAAGAAGGCTAGTTTGATTAGGACTTGCATTTCAAACTTGCAAGACTTGCAAGATTTTCAAACAGATTGAGAAAATGCTAAAACAAGCGATGAAGTCAAACTTCCTGTCCATTAGCTTCATCGTTAAAAAGTCAGCAGAAGTTAGTTAATACAAAGAATTTTAACATTATAAATTAGACTGATTATATTAAAAAATATGATTTATTCACTTTAAACTGTTTCTTTTACATCATCAGAGAACTATTAAATGTGCAAGAATCTTAGGCTAAGTACCCCTAGTCTAAATTTGTTACTAATTCTTAGATAGATTACTTATTATTATATCAGTCAATTTATACTCTCAGTATACTTTAAAGAATCGACAATTTTTTTTATTCTAATAAACAAAGCAAATATTTTCAAATTTGTTTACGCTTGTATATCAAAATTAATATATTGGTAAAATAATCATTTTCAGAACATTTAATGTGTTAGCATGTTTAATAAATAAAAAATTTATTTTCTTTTTTTAAAAAAACATTTTACACTAGTCTTAAATCAAAATTTGGTTGATAAGATAATAGAAATTCTAATGGACTTTTATTGAAATTTCTTTCAAAAAAATGATTTTCTCAAGTGCCTATTTAAAAAACAAATTCAACAATTAACTAAAGCGAAATCTTATTTTAAAACGCTACTCACAAAGAGTTACCTGAATGTGGGGAAATGAACTAATCACCTCTTTCTCAAGGTAAAATTAACAAGTTCTTCTCGCTAAAAGACATTAACTCAGGCTTAGAAACAATAAATGACAGGAGATGAGATCATTTAAGCAGATTAAAATAGATCAATTCTTTGTGTCAGAAATGTTGCACCTTACCTGAGTGTGATTTGTGCAAACTTTCCCTAATCTTCTGTCACAAGTTTCCCCGAATCCATTCTGTGCGGCTGCGAAGAGTTGCTGCAAGAAGTGAAGGGCCAGCTGTTGGTTGACCTACTGCCATCAGCTGAAGGATGCGTGTTACCGTCGCTTTATAATAACAGGTTTTCCAGCGCACGTTCAAACTCTGTCGATAAAATTCTTTATTATTTATCAGAGTTTTTTCTACCTTCGATTACTCATTTTTATTAGAATTCAGATACCAAGTCAGGTTCATCAAACTTTGTATACACAAAATCAATTTGATTTTTTATTGGAACAAAAATGTGTCAGTGTATATCTAAAGAGGATCTCTCTCTATCAGTTCCACCGGAACTAAGAAAAACTTTTTCTGGTACTTAGTTTGAGAGAAATGTTGGGTACTGAAAGATTTTTATCGCGAAATGATATCAAATTTTACTTCCGGATTTTTGGTGGAAAAGAATTTGTCACTTCGTGCAAACTTCACATTAGTTTTAAAGTTACAAATATATCCTTAGTATCTCTGTGGAAAATATCTGACCTTAAAGGATAAAAAAGTTACCTTCATTAAGGATAAAAATATAGTGGATTAAAAATATGCTTACTTCCCTCTATATACAGTTAAATTAAATGTAGTTTAAAATATTTCAATAAGGAGGGAAAAATAAGATGCATTAAATTAAGTATAATAATAACATTATTTTTTTTTACTTTGGTAATATGATTACACACTCATTAATTTCAAGAATATTAAAAGTTGTTAAAATATCTCATAAAGGAAATAAGAAAGTATTTATATTATTAAATATTAATATGATATACCTTAGTTTCTCTTTCACACAGCTACATTTCATATAATATATAAGCTACTTGTTCCCTTAAAAATACCTTTTAAATTGCTGTTCAAACTTCGTTCGTTCAATGTAAAAGATATAGCTCATGCTATCAGAATGAAGTATATCATAAAATAAGAAAAAATATTGTGATATTTTTCTCCTCCCTAAAAAGAAACGCAGATAACACTAATGAATTTATGTATCCATCTCATTTTTATGGACCAATAAAATTAGTAACAGCACTGTAATTACTTCGCAACATTCTTTAGAAACCATTTTGATAAACATGTCTCTGTAGTGAAACATCAATTCAGACATAAGATGTCATAAATACGCACAGTTACATCGACTGATAAATTATATATTTCATAAAATATTTCATGTCCTCTTGATAGATCAAGAGTGTTTCAACTTTACATTTCACCTTATTTTGCTTCATGTTAATAAATTTATTTATTCTCTCTCACACGTATGAAAAAAAAAATAAACAAATACTTTCGATTGTTATTTTGCTCTCATGGGTGTTTGGTTGAACACGTATAATGTGGTCATTAGAAGAATAAAAATTACTTTTGCTTTAAAAGTAACTGCCTTAGATTATAAGCCATGCAAGTACCTATTAATCTAAATGTATTAGTTTTAATAGTTATAATTTAATTTTATATTCATAATTGAAAATACTTTGCATTCAACTTCTTCTGTTTAATTTAAAAAAAATATTTTAAATCCTTTTGTTAGGACAACTTTATCTAAAATTATATAATTGTTCCAATTTAATGGCTTATAACGCTAAAATAGGTTCCATTTTATAAATTTTCCGTGGGCAGCGTTGATCAATTAGACCCATACATGAGTATACTTCAAAATAAAATTCTAATCTATAAAATTATTCTTGAATCATTTTAGAAAAAATTATTTCGGAGGAGTATTAAATTTGTGTATACAATTTCCTTTATTTTTAAGAGATTATGTAAATTACTAAAATAAAAAATTAGGAATCCTTAAAATTTTATATAAATTCTCTCTAGTTGAATTTATCTTCATTTTGTGCATAAATCATGGCAAGTAACTACATTTCCACCATTACATGAATTTCTCTTTTTGATTGAATTAACTCTTTTAATAACGTATGTCAATTAACGATTTTGACATACATTAGAACTAATGTATGTCAAAATCGTTTCATAGTTTCATTGACAAATTTATGTTTTCACGTGCAATCTTGCGTTCCATTTATTAGAATTTGTTCCATCGTTGGTTACGTGTGTATTCATAGCTGCAAAATTTTATATGAAGGAAATTAAACATTTGTGTTTCATTTTACAGCTTACAAACTAAACTACATTCGAATAAATTTCATTTAAAAACGAAATGTGTTTTCATTTATAAATTCTATTTCATATTTCATTAATTCAACATATAAATGATATATCTCAACCCTCTGACAATGAATGATTTTTTTAAATTTTCTTCTTTTCAAAATAATGCTGGTTATTTTTATTTAATGATTTTATATGACTATATAAAAATATATTAACATAAAATATAAAAAGAAATATAAAATCTTAAATCCTTTGCTGAAATTTTAATTAATTCTATTACAACAAATAACATAATTGGAGGAAGCGAATAATATAACGCAGAATAAATAAAACTAGATAATTCATTAACCCATAGATAAAAGCAACACTTCATTAAGCAGTTTGCAACTTGTTTGAAAAATTAATTTAAGTTTCATAAAATTCATCAAAGAATATACTCGCCTTTTATCTATTAGTCATTCATAACCTTGTAACTTTAAAATCTTTCTCAGAGTAAAATATATTTTATAGTTTAAAACCTGTCACAGATATAGAATTCTATTTAAAAATAAATCGTTTTCACCAATTTCGGGAATTTTTAGTATTTATAAGAAATTAACTTTTCTAAAATAAGCCAACTTTTAAAAAACTTGAGATACATACGCCAATTATTCATTAACTCAAGATTCATATAGAATAAATTAAACTCGGTAATTCTTGACGCTTAAACAAAGTCAATTGTCGGTAAAGAAGATTACGAATTGCTCTAAAAATTAATTAAATTCCATACGCTATTTAAAAATTTCCCGCTCTCTAAATTTATAAACAATTTATAGCTTTGGAACTTTAAAATATTTCAAAGAGTTTATTCTTATAAGCACTTTATTTGAAAGATTACCTTAAAGGTTGTATATTTAAGTATAAAATTTTTTCAGTAATTTCGTAAAATTTTAACATTTACAGGAAAGTAAGTATTTTCCAAATATAAAAATTTTTTATATGCCTGTGATACTTATATTACAATTTTTAATCAACGAATAGTTTTCTTAAAAATTGGCATGTTTGGAAAAAAAGGCCAAATAAAATATTTAATCTTTTTTTTTTTTTTTTTTTTTTTTTTTATATATATATATATACTTAATTAATCTGTTGCGTCAGTGCATAATTTTAAATTACGTAATTCAATTTTACTTACACAATGAATATTAAACATTTCAATATATTTACAATTTTTACATTTCAATATTTTTAACAAATAAAAATTGTATCCAAATTAATTTCCCGAAAAAAAGAGCAAAATTTAAGTTTGTACGGAATAAAATCAGTAAAATGTAAAAGAAAACATCGACTAATAAGGTTTTAAAATGAATGCGGAATAGAAATTCTTTGACCATGAACAGAAGCAAAATTTCATTCTATGACTTAAAATTATAAGATCATAGAGAAACAGGTGATAATGCATGATCAATCATTGTTAAAATTCAGACCTTGCTCTTCGATATGTAAACAGTCGGATGTGGCTGTTTATAGTAAACACCCTTCAACTTTTCAAGTGAGGAAAACATCACTTAAGATTTCGATACGGTTGTGATTCGAAGTAAAAGGAATGGATTTTAGTCATGGCTATTTGGGCAGGGACATGAAAATCATCCAAGCGAGAGAAGCTATAAATCAAGTGTAAAAGGATATATCAAAGCTTAGTTGAGCGCTTTATCATGAAAAATATAAGATTTTAACCATTGAAAGATATCTGCAGAGAATTTCAATCATTTCGCTATAAATTTTAACTGGAATATTTTAAAATCCAAACATCGAATATGTAAAATAATTCTTGAGAAAAACTTTCTCATTTAAAGTTCTTAATAATACATGTCAAAACATTTTATATCGCACATCTATCTATTTGTAAATAAATTTCAAAGACATATTGTCTATAGTTAAAGTAGACTTATATCAATAATGGTTTTTCAATCCATCACATAATTTAACAACTTTTAAACTTTTGCCACTATGTAACAAATAATTTTCATGTTATTGAAAACGTGAGACATTAAATATTTGATAAGACCATAAAATAATGTGTACGGATCTTGTAATTGTGTCAATCTTGAAATATTCGGTTATTGATCTGGTTACGGATACAGATTCAGTCTTAAAATATATTAATTTAGCACTCAAATAACACAAAAGTTCAGAAAAATGTTTCAACAAATCTTTAAATGTTTTATTTGAGTAACAATCATATATATGTTTTGCATTTGAATAACACAAACATTCCGAAAATCGATCAAAAGATATCTACAAAACGTCATTAACATAACATGAATATTCCGCAGTAAAGGATCCAGTGATATCTTCAACAATATCTCATACTTTTCTGAAAGTGGCTAAATGATGAGTACTGTTTTATAGGACAAATGATAATTAATCAGTGCTATAGTACTTATAACAATATACTAATTTAATCTATCAACTCTATTTTCAACATTTTTCTTACTAGAAATTTAAATAAGCAAAAACTTTTTAGACTTTTTTCATGGTTTGAAGTCAAACATTTTTGTAAGTTCATCACGGCAAATTTTTTTGTTTTTTTCCAAAATCTCACTAGCTTGTTTCAAAATCAAGAAAAATAACCTTGTCCACATCATTTATGAAATAAATCACTGAAAATTTGTAATTGTTCAAAATAAAAGAAACATTTTCCTTAAAATATCATGATTTTTAATATATACATTGATGTAAAAGTTGACATTCAACAGAATTTTTATAATTTATTAATAAAGTAAAACTGCAAATCCTTTAAATTTTTATGTTTTATAAATAATTAAAAATAATATATTTGAAACTCAAAGCAAATTTAAAACAACCGTAACAATATTATAAAAAAATGTCAATTTGATCTTAACTAGAAAAATTTTATTCCACCCTGAACTCTCCCCTCCTGCAGATCTTTAATTTGGCTTAATCCTTTCGTACTCTCTTTGTACATAAGAATTTACATAAACTGCTGATAAAGCATAAAATATTATCATTCTTTGCGTTGTAATAAAACAAAAAATTGTATAAAAAGTTGCATAAAACATTGACAGTTTTTAAAGAAAGAATTCTGATCTAATATCTCCTTTTGAAAAGAATCCTTTCAGAAGATAGCAAAATGTGATTTTTAATGTGCCCATAACTCTCAACAATTTCATAATATTCGTCTAGTTTATAATACAAGTTTTATTATATGAATTACTTCTTAACTAAGAAAAATATTCTCTCATTCGGCATGCATAATAAAAGGCTATTTCATATAAAGGATTATACTTCACATTATTTTTATCTACTTTTTAACTGTGTAATTTTAATTATTTCATTTTAGCATATTTTATGAAAATTGAATTAAATTTGGTTAAAATATATACATGCTATAGGATAACGTATGAATTGTCATATTTTTAAGCAAACATTCGTATCGCATGTATGTATATATATATATATATTCAATACATTTAAAAACTTTTTCTATTGAATATTAAAGTGAAATATTTTTCTAAAGTTTTGAAATTTTTTCTTAAATAAAAAAAAACACAAGCTTTCATTTACCACTTTTATTAAAAATTTTCTTCTACTGAAATATACTTTCTTGATTTTTCGCTATTTAGAAACAAATTTAACTGTGAAAGCTTTTAAAATGCTGCCAAGTAAAGATTAATAGTAATGGAATTCGGAACAAAATCACAAACACTGATTATCCATTCAGAATTTTTTTCCTTAAATCTTAGCAGAAAATTTTCTTGTTCGCTTCTATATTTATTTTCTAATTTGGTACTCTCTTGCAATAGAAATTGAAATTAATGACTTATTTAATGTGTTTCGCAAATTGCTCATTTTCCTATAATTTTTTTTTTTTTTTTGTGTTATCTCATGAAATAATCTTTAGATTCCCTACTAAATAATTAAAGTGAAACTGGTTATTTGTTGATATTTGAGAAAGTAAAGTATATTGTAAGTAACGGCGGGATTTATTTGTTCTGAAAAATCAGTGAATCAACTATAGAACATATAATCTTACACAGAGTCGTTGGATAAAGGAAACTGCAACTCCTAAATCCGAAGAAATTGGACGATCAGCAAGTACATCGATGGTAAGCAAACACAGTAGAAATGCATTAGGAAGTGAAATTTTTTTCAGTGCTTGTGTTCAGTGATAGATTATGATTTCATACAAACCTAACAACACTCCCTCACTATCCGCTGCTACGCACCTAAGACATGTTGTTAAATATTTATTACTTTGATATCAATCTATCATCTACCCCTGATACAAGGGACAGAAATCCTGTACAGACAGAAAGTATAGACCCTCTGAGTAGGCATTTAAAGTTGAAAATAGATAATAGTCAATAATATAATTTTATTTATGATTATTATGTATGACTAATTATATATGATCATAAATACTTGGAGAATCTCCCCATCTGATATCTTACCTATCCAAAATACAATATGAAAATCAGTATAAAATAAAAGGTCCTGAAATCGGTGAACCTGCAAATTTTACTTCATTCTAGTGACATAGCTTAGCAAAGTAATGAAATAACCTATTTCCTGATGCATGCCTATTTTATAATGAAAGCCAGCTCCTTACTGCACTAAATAACATTCAATGAAACAACTTGATTATCAATATATTAATTACGTTTTCAAAATAATACATCAAAGAGTTAGTTTCAACCCTGCTTGTCCAGCCACGTCACACAGTGTCGATATGAGGAAAATAGTTGAGTGGAATTTTCTCATTATATCAGCACACATACGTGACAATTATGTATGTACATTTAATCCTCAAGGCATATTATTACAAAAAACTGACGTCCAGCAGCACCACTAGTCTACGACACTCTACCTGTATTAGTTATAACAAGCGAAAGACCCCAAGCAAATATTAATTTTAATGCATTGGCTTGTACATTTGATACTAGGATCACATTTATACTTTGTCAGTATAAACAGAATAGCAATAGTTATTTTAACTACTGAATTTAACACATTTCTTGTTTTTATGAGGTAAGTTATGACTGTTTTTCTTAATAAAATTAATCCTGAATTACCTTTCTAGTTGCATTAGTATTACTTATTTCAATATCAACTAGATTTATTAATATGTGTGACATAACTAGTTAATAGTTATGTTAATAGTTAACATGTGTGACATAAATAATAAAGTTTAATCACTATGCATTTTATATTTGTTAAATGTACAGGATATGCAAAAAACCACTGATTGTTGCAAATTCACACTTATAGTTTCACATTGATAACAAACCACATATCCATCCTACACTCGTGTCCATAGAAAAAGGATAATGCAAGTTCAGGCAAAGAAAGAGACAGAATAAAAACAAATGTGACTTATATGAAAAGTCTATTTATTAAACAAAAGGTAAAGAGCAAAAAAGATGCTATATGTTTCAAATCATTAACAAAAATTGCAATTTTTACTCCCTGGAACAAATTTTAAAAAATAACCTTTTTACAAAAACCAATATAACATGGTTGGTACGATGGTTAATACATTGTATGCCCCCAGACGATGCAATACAGGCCGTGCAACACCTTGGCATGCTGAGTATTAAATTATTGATCTGATCTAGGGGAATGTTACACCACTCATCAAGCAATGCTTTCCGAAAATGCGGTAGACATGTGGGGTGGGTTGAAGGGCTGCAATTCGTCGGCCAAGCTTGTCCCACACATGCTCTATTGGACTCAAGTCCAGTGAGTATGCTGGTAAGTAAATATGGGTTATATCCTCCGACTAAAGGCATTCGTTTACAGCATGGTGAGGACGGGCATTGTCATCTATAAACAGATATTCTGCACCATTGGCACCCCGAAACAAACGTGTATGTTGTTCCAGAATGACATCCCGATAGATTTGGCCTGTCATGGTTACATTTTGAACACGCACTTAGTTCTGGAACTCAAAATAATTCCTCCCAAAACGAGCAATCCTGCACCGCCATAACGGTGTCGTCCAATGGTGTTCTCTTGGTGGTAACGGTAGCTGGCCCTCTCCGTATGAAAGTCCGACGAGAATCAGACTGAAAGTTAAACCTGGACTCGTCAGAAAATATCACACAAGAACGCTGTTGTGGTGTCCACAATGCGTGCTCTCTACTCCGGGCTAACCGCAGGCAACAATGAGTTGCGGTAAGTGGAACACATCTGACAGGCTTACGAGCATATAGATCATTGTGCCCTAAGCGTCTGAACACTTCAAGCCTTGAAACTGTCGTACCGGTCAAGATGCTGTGCTTCGTGTGTTTCTTTTAGCAATAACTGCCAAATACCGGTCCTCATTCAGTGTTGTAAATCGGGAGCGACATGTGCTGTAACGTCTGTTCACATTACCATCATCTTGAAACTGTTGCCAAAGCCTGTAGATGATACTCTGGGCTATTCCAAATTCCTCTAATACTTCCAGCTGGGTACGTCCACATTCCAGACTGTCAATAACTCTATCATGTAAAACATCATCCAAATGCTTTCTTTGTGCCATAACTATGTGCTTATCGCACTGAAAGGCTTTTAAAGTGCTTGTGAACAATTTTACTTCTTTGCAACCATTCCTTATATACCCCTCTCTTACACTCTAGTCATTGTGACGTACTATCGGCGCCATCTGGTGGTTTCTTTTAATTTGCATATTATTCTTCAAGATATGTGTAATAATTCTACATGTGAATTTTTTATTTTAGAGTTCAGTTTTTGTGTTATTCTGAATTATCCTTAATTTATGGACATGAGAGTATATGGAATAATCTGTCATTTGCTTTTTTGGAACTGTTTACCTTAGGTATATTCATCTGATTGGAAAAAGAAAACTATACAAATTTTTAATGGTTTTCAATTCGAGCAAAGAAATGCATTTTGAAAGAAATATAAAATTAATTTTTTCACTTGACCAACAGTGATAAATATCACAATTTATTCGGCATTAAAAAAGGAATTACAGCATTCGTGAAATTAGCAGAAGTACACCAGTGGAATTATGTCACTCTTCCTCGTTCGCTTATTAACTGATATCATTCTTTAAGGGTCTTTTATGACTGTATTATGTCACTGTAAACGCCTTATATAATGTTTATTGAGTTTCGGCAAAATAACTTCATTTACTTGCTTAACATATTTTATCATTTTATACTTTCAGTTGAAGGAGGTTGTATTATTTTCTTAGTTAAATCTTTTTTCATTTGAAAAATAAAAGCAGTAAGCACACACTCTTTCAAATAATTTTTAATCTAATTTCCAATCCATTAGCTAGACAATGGAATAAAATATTTAATGTATCCTGTGTAACTCTCTAAATAAAACATGTCCAGCATGAGAGATCTATTAAACTGATAATCTCAAATTATTTATTACTATGTAAACTATTATTTTAATTTTAATAAAAATTTTATAAACATGTTCATAATAAATTTTATAAATGTATTTATTATAATTTAATTAATGTGTTTTTGAACAAAACGGCATACATTTTTCAATTACGATCTTATTCGGAACGACTGTGCTGTCCCACGAATGATTAGCGCACTGGTCTTCGGGTCAACTGTTAGTAAATTCCTTGATCTGGATTCAATTCCTTGATCTGGATTCAATTCCTTGATCTGGATTCAATGTTTGTCTTGTTTCTGAAACTCAAATTATAATTTTTGTGACTGTTAACCCTTGTTATAATTAACCCTCTTATGCAAAAAATGATAATTGAGTAACAAGTCCGTACCTATAGATAATAAAATCATCAAATACAAATTTTCTTAAAAATGTACTCTATTATCAATGTAGACAATTATACACAAAAATTGTTTTATTAATATTCAAATGGTAGATAAAAAATTTTGACGCAATTCATTTGTACGAGTACACATTCCTTAAATAAACTTTGATCTCAAACAACTTTACCAATTTTACTGTTAAATGAAAAATCTGTTTAGTATTGAATATAAATATGAATACAAAATAATCTCTTTCCTCTCAGCCACTATTACATGTTATAAACATAATTGCAGTGACTAGGCTATTGAATAAAAAATTAGCTTCCGCTTTTCATAAAAAGAGCTATTTATATAGTTAAAAGATAAAATAATAAAAAATATGAAAGTTTTCAATATATTTTCCAATTAAAACTATTATATATGTGCTTCTAGTGGAACACAATCTACTTCAGACGTACCAATTATGTAATCTTCCTGCATTCTTCCAAAAAATCTTCGGCGCTCGATAGTTATCAAACTTGCTTCACTAACTTAAACGCTCCGATTAAAAATTAAAAAACTATTATTATCATTACTTATATTTGAAAGCGAAAAATTTGATTTCATTCAATTCAATACTCGTAAAGTTTTATTTTTTAAGACCTTTTAGAAATGAAAAAAATGGAAATTCACTATATTTAATTCTCTGAATATTTTAAGAGTGAGATATTATGCATCTTTATATTAGCAAAATTTCAGAAAATCTTAATGATCCATTTTAATAATACATTGTTGAATTTAACTTCCAAATTTCGTGATCTCTTGAGTCAACATCACTTAGAGGAAGTACTTTATAATGTTCATTAATCCTACCTTGTTTACATTTTTGTTTCCGTTTTATTTCTGAGCATATTTTCACTTATAAATTCAACAAAAATTTTTATCTGTTGACACTGAATTAGTCAAATACTTTATATTTTGCACAGTGTGAATTTTGTAAGTGAATCGATTGACTGTGTATTTTTCTATTTTATTCCAATTTCAATAACTTGGATCACTTTCAATGAATTAGGAATCTTCTTTTGTTAATTTTAATCTAATTGATGTGAATTATTATAATAATTTTAGTAAAATATTAAAACTTACTGGTTATTAAAATACTTCAATTTTAAAAATAACGACTGAACTTTTTTTAAAGTGTAGAAACTGTAAATATATATTTCTGTTAAAAATCACACGAATGTCAAAATTCCTTCAACTTATAAAATAATCACCCTCCTTCACTATTATTCACTGGATTCAGAAGGATTTTATTATTTTTAAAAAGAATTGAAAAATTAACTTTAGTCTAAACACATTTTCTTGAGTCAAAATACATAAATTCGAGAGAAATTGGTGAATTCATCGTCAATCACTAAAGAAAAGTCATTTGAAAAAAAATAGTTATCTTGTAAAGATTTATATTTAGTATCAATTATAATCAACAGACATTTCAAAATAAATAAAAAATCCATATCTACACAATGTTATCAGACCAATGTGATACAAATTGTTCCTTCCCTCCATTCCTTTTTCAACTTAAAAAATGATTTGAAGATTTTTATTTGATATGATATTCAATGTTTATTCCATTAACGATTATTTTCAATCAATTCTGACATTTTTATTTTATAAACAGAAGATTTATGACCATGATTCTGCGAATAAATTTTGCTTCAAAAAGTGATTATGCAATATTTTTATTCTTTATTTACACGAAACTGTTTTTCTTGCACTCAGCATAATTTTTTTTAGTTTAAATTATTTTCTTTATTTATTTATGAAATAATAAGTTTATTTGAGAAAAACTTTACTAGCAAAATGATTCATAATGTCTGCAAAAGAATTTACGCAAAAAGTGTTTTCAATTTGGATTCGTTTTATATACCTGCTTATTTCATTTACAGAATATTAGCCTGTTTGAAACTGTTTTCACACAATTCATTTTAGTATTTGAAAATAATTATTTGCTATCATGATTAATGAAATTTTAATTTGAATTGAAATTGAAATTTTTTAATGTAAATTGAATTTACATTAAAAAAATTTAAATATTTATTATTAAAAATTTTTATTACTTAGCAAAATTTATCCAATTATTTCAATATACACTACTGGCCATTAAAATTGCTACACCAGGAAGAAATGCAGATAACAAAATGATATTTATTGGACAAATATATTATACTAGAAATAACAAGTGATTAAATTTTCAAAACATTTGGCAGATAGATCCTGAGAAATCAATACCCAGAACAACCACCTCTGGCAGTAAGAACAGCAGTTATACGCCTGGGCATTGAGTCAAACAGAGATTAGAATGCATGTACAGGTACAGATGCCCATGCAGCTTCAACACGATGTCAAGGTTCATCAACCGTAGTGACTGGCGTTTGGTGACGTGCCAGTCGCTCGGCAACCATTGACCAGACATTTTCTGTTGGTAAAAGATCTGGAGAACGTGCTGGCCAGGGCAACAGCCGAGCATGTTCCGTATCAAGGAAGGTCCGTACAATACCGGCAACATGTGGTCGGGCATTATCCTGCTGAAACGTAGGGTGTCGCAGGGCTTGAATAAAGGGTAGAGCCACGGGTCGTAACACATCAGAAATGTAACGTGCACTGTTCAAAGCACCGTCAATGCGAACAAGAGGTGACCGAGACATGTATCCAATGGCACCCCATACCATCACGCCAGGTGATGGGCCAGTATGACGATGACGAATGCACGTTGCCAATGTGCTTTCACCACGATGCCGCCAAACACGGATGCGACCATCATGATGCTGTACACAGATCCTGGAGTCATCTGAAAAGATGACGTCTTGCCATTCGTGCCCCCAGGTTCATCGTTGATCACACCATTGAAGGCGCTCTTGTCTATGACGCAGCGTCAAGGGAAGCCGCAGCCATGGCCTCCGAGTCTATGCTGCTGCAAACGTCGTCGAACTGTTCGTGCAGACACTTGTTGTCTTCCAAACGACCCCATTTCTTGACTCACGGCTCGTGACGTGGTTGCATGATCCATTACGGCCATGCGGATAATATGCCTGTCTTCTCGGCTGCTAGTGATAGGTGACCGTTGAGATCCCGCATGGCGTTCCGTATTATCGTCCTGAATCCATCGATTCCATATTCTACTAACAGTCATTGGATCTCCGACCGACGCGAGCAGCAATACTGCGATAAGATAAACCGCAATCCCGGTACGCTACAATTCGACCTTTATCAAAGTCAGAAACGTGCTGGTACGCATTTCTCCTTCTTACATGAGGCATCACAACAACTTTTCACCAGGCAACAACGTTCAAATGCAATTTGTGTATGAGGAACCGGCTGAACAATTTCCTCATTTAAGCACAATGTAGGTTTCCCTACTGGCGCCTGCTTTGTCTGAATGCGCTGAAAAGCTAATCATTTGCATATCACAGCACCTTCTTCGTTTCGTATAAATTTCACGTCTGTAGCATGTCGCCTTCTTGGTGTAGCAATTTTAATGGCCAGTAGTGTAGTTATGATTGCAAGAGTCGAAAATACAGGCTATTAAATAACAAAATGTGTAGTAATTTCCTGAAATTTTAGAGCTTTGCTTTAAACTGCTGTAAGGTATTAAACGCCCTCCGAGAAATTGCCTTCTTCTGGGAGGATTTTTCCCAAGTAGTAGTCCGTATTCACTGTAGTGGACCTTATAATGTCTCAAGTGAAAAAACCAGGAAAACACAAAGAGCTTGACATGCTTGCATTCAGAAGACAGCAATGAAATATCCATTCACCAGTGCTCAACAGCGTGACTGGGATTGAATCAGTGCCCTTTTGCCCTTAAGAGCGATATCCTGCACTTAAGCCGCTAAAAGCCCGGAATTTTAGAACTTTTGACTCAGCGTAGTAAGTGGCGTAACAGCCAAATGCTATTGTAAAGTACTACTTAATTTTTCTTCCTGGATACATTGTCGTAGGCTGTATTCACGTGTCACAATGAATAAAACCAGAAAATCCCCAAGCACCTGCCTCGAAGGACGTGCATACCGATGGCAAGAACACTGCCTCCCTCTCCCGCTGTACAACAGATCAAGACAAGTACCTTATTCTTCAAATGGCGTTGTCCTCCCACTAGGCCATGGTAAGCCGAAATTTAGAACTTTAGAATTTTTTTAAATATTTCAGATATAAAAAAATTAATATTTTTACTTACTTCTAATCCACTTAAAAATTATCCATTGTTTTGAACAGTAAATACTGATTGCTCTGTAAATTTATTTCATATTTACTTTTATCCAAGTATTGTTTTATCATAAAATATGAAATAATTAAATCTTTGAAAGTATATATTTCAGTGCCTTTTAAAATTTTCCTTCTTAAGATCCACATTTATGTAAGTTATGTATTCACTATACCCACATTATAACTACTCAAATATATGTTACTAATGTTAATAATTAAAGTATAATTCATAAAAATCTTTTAGTCTGTATTAGTCTATGTATCCCAACTATGAAGTACAATCAATCATTTGTTCAGCTTTTAATATATCAAGCATATCTGATGTGTAATAAATGAACGAACTGTCTAATTTATAATGGTTGTCATATCATAAAACTAATTTATAGAATTATTTGTTGTTTTAAAGGATTTCATGGTCTATTAAAAAAGTAGTTATTCAAAAGAAGACACCTGTTACTTTAACGAATATTTAACTATGCATATAAATGCTTATCTTGATATTTGTCTTCAGCTGTTATTTGGATTGATGATAATACCCGTTATTTTCCAACTTAAGGGATAAGAAAAGTATAGTTTGTCCTTAGACTTTCAATAATTAGATGCATTTGCACATTGCTTTGTACAATAACATGCATTTGCTGATTTAGTTATAAATTGTATTGAACTTCCCTATACTAGAAATCAAATTTACAGACATAGAATGATCAAAAGCGAACAATTTCTTTTCAAGATTTTAGTAGAATCAACAAATTTATTTTTCTAAACACACAACCAAAATTGTGCTCATTTAAAAGGGTTGCAGTGCGTAAGGATATCAATAGGTCAACAAGTCCTTCTCATCAGTTTCTGTTTTCTTATGTTACTTCATATGTATTCAGAGTACGTCTCTCTTGCTTATTTCTTGGTTTTAAAGAAAGCAATATTAGTTTTTACAACGATACAAATGACCATTAAATGACTTATTCAACGATTAATATCAAGCATTGCTTTTTCAAAAATGAACACAATAGAATAAAACTTAAATGTTGAGTCGCTTCTAATAATTGACAAAGTTTTTAATTACGCTTTTTTCATTATATTTTTTGATTAAAATAAATTTTGAAGATACTGAAAAACTTTTCGGGTTTATCTACTCTCAACCTGAGATTTAAAATGAGTCACTGTGAAGAATACATCGGTGGAGCTGATGTTTTGTTTTCTACAAAAGTCCTAGTATCTCTTTGTTTCTGATTGGCTAAAAATAAATTTGTGAAAATTAAAACGATTTATTTATCATGTCGCGATGTTCATTTCAACAAACCTAAAATTATGGCTGAACTTACCTACGGAATATGGTGAATGTATTATTTCTCCTTTAGTTTATAAAATGAAACAAGAATAAGAAAGTTATATAACTGAGTCTCCCTAGAAAATATCATTATTACATAAACTGATAAGCAACTATATGCGATACACTAGTTATGAAACTGAAAAAGTATTTGTAAAATTTATAAACTGAACTGTAAACTATGATAATTACATATTAATTAAGACTTTATAAAACGATTTATGCTATCATACTAATTTTGTTAAATAGAAGTGTCTATAAACAAGCTAACAACATTCATGATTTTTTCTTGAAAAATGGAGAACCATGTAAAAACCCTTAAGGAAGAAATCAGCCAGAATTTCATGCTTTTTCACAAGCTTTAGATTAATCATAGAATCGATTGAAACAAAGAAATCGAATATATTGGCTGTGCATTATAAGTTATTGTTTTCCAAACAAAGTGAGTAATAAAGTTTAGTAGTGTATTCTACAAATTTAAAGAGTTGCAAAATATGTTCCTATTTCATGAAAGCAAACAGCTAAGGAAAATCAGCTGACTAGATATCACTGAATAATACTAAGTTGTGTGTCATTTCATTGTAAAAGAACTATAATTAATATTGTTTATTTTTCATAATAGAGTTTAGTATCGAAATTAAATAATTAATTGTTTAATTAATTAAATAAATAATTAATTGTTGTAAAACATGTTTGTAATATAAATCCCATAAATAAATAATTACTGTATCATTCTAAGTATAAAAATGGAAATTTGTAACTATTTCTCTCACATTTAAAAAGTCTGTACAGCTACAAATAAATCTCTGAATATACACATTTTAGTAGAAAAACTTGGCCAGTTCTTTAGAGAAAAATAAGCATATTACATACCAATTAAGCCAGTGCTTTTAACTCTTTTAATTAAATGAATTCTGATCACATATCAGTTTTTAAAATTTCATTAGGTCTGTCGCTCAAAGATCATTTTTTTATTTGGCAGGAAGAGTGCTAATTATCTACTGTTCACAATAAGTGCAATATGTACATAGGTTATGGGTAAAGAAAAATTTTAAGAATTTGAAAACATTTCAGGTTATGTTAATTGAAAAGTTTGAAAAAATTATTCATGTTATAATTACTTTTAAATGTTATAGTATTTTTATATAACATTTAAAAGTGAAGTTCATTGAGTAGTTCATTACCAAGGACAATAAATGTTATTATTAAAAAAAATTTCAATAAAAATCAATATTTTTCTAGTATTGACACCTTCTGACTTCAATGTTAAAAATACCGTGTTTCAAAGATTCATTGATTCGATTATAAGACAACTTCCCCATCTACCATACATTTTAGCAAATCATATAGAAATGCTAGCCGATATCTAAATATTTTAACAATGTCAGTGGAATTAAATTTATCAGATATTATCCTTATCAGATTTGAGTATCTATCAAAATTCCCAAGGGATATTAAAAAAATTTTGAGAATTTTAAAAAACTATGAAATTAGTATCAAAATGAAAAATTTCGCAAATGATCTATCATAGATTTCCAAAAATATTAATAAAGTTTTCAAAACATTTGAAATAGATTACTTATAGCTCATATGCTTTTAAAATAGGGATATTACGGGATTTCTTGCAACAAAAATTAATCACACGCCATAATAAAAATAATAAATAAATGAGTTTATGGTTCACCACATGTCCTAGAGGTAGAATTCTTTGGAGTGAAGGTACCACGTGATCTCAACAATTGCTGAACAATACGAAAGCAATAGAGTATACTTCGTGAGCTAATGAATTTTCAGGAATTACCTTCCTTGCGGCCCATTCTTTAGGAAAAGTCCTCACGGGAAGAAGGCTTATGTACAAATGGTTTCAAGCTTCTAGGTTAAAGCAGTTGTACGTCACTTTTCACTTCCACGTTGCGATGATCAAATAACGATTGAATAAATAATTGATTTCCAAGTCGTGAATGAATTCATACATTATTTTACATTTTAAAAATATATTTTAGGAATCGAATTTAGCTTTGCTATTTTTCCTCATTCAAATAAATTCAATATTTCGTTTAAAATTATTCTAAGAAGTCTTTCTGTATTTCTCCTGACAGTATCAATAAAACACTCCTCTGCTTTTACATAAGAAATAGATCTACTATATCATTAGTCATTGAAGTGTGTAGGAAATATGTTGTTAATAATAGCTTGTCCTATGTTTTCGTAAGAGATTTAAAATAGATTTTTCTAAGTTGATATTCGTAAAAAAAATTTTAACTAACAATATTATGCCTTTTTCTTAATTTTAGTCTCTTAAAAATTCATTCTCGTTCCATTTTCAGACAACCTTTCTTTAAATTAGTACCAGCATTTTCAAAAAATTCGGAGAAAAAACTACAAAAAGAAATAAAACTTCAGCCAAATATCAAAATATTATTGTAAAATAAATCATATCAAAAATAATATGCTATTCTACATTCTGTAATTAAATCAGAGCACTTATTTTCTCTATCCCGATAAATCATATTTAAATACGATAATTTATGATTTATTTAGAAATGATGCTTAATTAAGTATGTAAAATACTTGGCGAATACTGTAAAATACTTATGTAAAATACCTCTCACTTTAATATTCAAGTAAGTGATTAATGCTTATCAAACAAAATAATCATGAAAATATAAAAAATAAGAAAAAATAGCTAGAATTTTCACTTTTTAACTTCTAAAATTTGCTTTCATAATTTTTTTATAAAATTTCTGATTAGCAAAGCTACTTCATCTATCTCTTTAAATTACTATTTAATGAACATTCTCATATGAAGTCCTTTCTTCTAGATTTTCATTATATAAATTAATGTAAAAACTAGTTTAAAAACTTTGATCAGATCCTAAATCAGAAATATTTGAACTATGTCAATATTCTCACCATTTTTATCCGAAATCATAATCCTTATATAAATAAAAAAAATCAAAATTTAATTAAAATAATAAAAAATAAAAAAAACAGCCTTGAAATTCATATGCATTATTAAACAAAATATTCAAATTATAAAAGGTTTATTTAATTATGATGAGTTTACTAAACATTTTAAGAGATTTTTTTCACTGTGTACCTCAACTTTTCTATAATTTGTATAGTTAAAAAAGAAAATCCCCCCCGTTTTTCTTTTTCAGTAAATTATATCAAAATCTCCAAAATTCAGAAATTAACCTAAAAAATTAGTAAAATAGGAAAATCAATCTGAAATAATGAAATTCTTGAAAAAATCTTAGATTATTAATTGGAAATAGAAATAATTTATTTCATTTGTGTGATCTGAAAAAAAGAACCTCATTATTTTATTATATTTCTGGCACATATAGTGTTCAATAAGAGCAGCAGAAAAATCCACGTAAAACATTTTTTTTTTCTTTTTTGCGCATAGCTAGTCATTTTAATCATCATTTTTCCTTTATATTTTCTTCACAAATTGTTCTATTTCAGATAATAAATTTTAGTTACTTTTTCCTTCACCTCTCTTCCTAAATAGTTTTAATCTTCCTATATTAAGTATTGAAAATAGGAACTCCATTTATACTATTTAGCACAATACTCACATAAAAAAGAGTCAGAGGTGAGGTAATATATATATATATATATATATATATATATATATATATATATATATATATATATATTACACCTCACCTCTGACTCTTTTTTTTATATATATATATGACCTTTTTTATATATATATATATATATATATATATATATATATATATATATAACTTCAGATAAACCAGGAAAATATATTCATTTAAGCAGATAAAAATAGGATTATTCTGATGAAATTATTCCATATGCATAATAAATATTGGTATATCAGATTCTGATTTGCAATGTATAGTATATCAAATGCATGTGACGACGTTATTGAACCATCGGATTTGTTCAAAATGCAGTCCAAATGTTTCCGCAGTTTTTTTAAAATTCCTCATATATAGGAAAGTGCTGAAATATCTATACATTACAAACATAAATACTCGGCGATTATCGTTTGTATGAAAATGTATGTAGCATGACATTAGTTGAAATGGAATAAGTAAAACCGAAATCTTATATAAGATAACATTAAATGAGAAACCCATCTGTAGTTTACAAATAACAAATTACCTATTTCAGAAAAAATCATCCTCTATGAAGTAAAAACCGAGAAAGACTAATGCTTATAAGCCATGTATAAGTAGATGACCGTTATTTGCAGCAAACCACCAGAAAATACAAATTAGCTTCATGAGTCTACTTGAGACTTGTTTTTGGAGCAGTTATTGAAAGATTAATAGAATATAAAACTGTGTGTAGAAAGTTTTATGACGAAGGATTGTATGTCCAATAATATATGTACCTCTTACATCATGCACCCTGACTGAAAGATTTAATTATGCACATATACTTGTCAATTGACAGGGCAATTTTTGGTCTGTATTTTTAACTGGAAAGACCGTATTAATGTTCGAAATAATGAAAATAAAGATCCAATGGAGCCCTAGAACACGCCTTAGATTTCGTTCTATTCATTAAAGATTTGATGGAATATAATGTAAGTGAGGCTTGAATTTTATTCAATGATCATATTAATTTCTATATATTCCCAAAAGACACAACTAAGCAGTAGTAATATAAAAAATAATAAACCAACACAATTGGTAGTTTTTATATTAAGATATAATGAGTAACTTTTTAATCCTACAATCATTCACGATCATAATATTTGTCTATACAGAATTCAATCAATGGAGAAATATCTTCCCGAAGAGAAACTCCTGAATGCTAATTGGCCAGCATATTATTCAGATCTTGATTGAATTAGACATATTCACAGTGGTTATTACATTGTCACAGTGAATTATAAATTTAATTAATTCAAAATGAGCCACTAGTAAAAATACTTGGGGAAAATGTTAATATAAAGACTTTCTATAGTTTTTTCTCGTTATTAGGAAACAGTTTCATTTTCGTTTATATTTCTTTAATTCTTTGCCTCTAAAATGAAATATCAATATTTATTCCAAAAACCAGTGTCTAGGTTTACCAAATAATTAATTTCAATAATAATTTTACTCTAACAACTAAAATTTTTAGGTTTTTCATTGTAATATAATTTTATTTAACGTTGACATTTGACTATAAATTTAAGCGTAAAAAGAACTTTTTGTCTCCTATAATTCCACGGGAAATCATCTGAGAGACATGAAATTCAGAAATGAGAAACAACTTTTTTACACAAATGATAGCAAAAGCACTCTTGCGCAAAAATATAACAATGCATTCAATATGGACTCAAATAAAAATTTCATTGAGCTCATAATATCATTACACATGATTGTCTGACCGAGTGCAACAACAACATTTATAGATAGCTATGCAAGTAATCCCAACTGTACATAAAATTAACGGGTTTTGGAATACTAGCCTACAGTGGCGTAGTGAGCATAATTGGCGCCCGGATACGATATATTTTTTGCGTCCCCTTGAAAAAATAGTACAATATAAATATGGGAATAAAATTTATTACGTAATAAGAGATATATAATAATATAACGATATATAATACATTATTATAAATAGAGTATATAATTGTAATAAAAATACACAATGTAAATAATAACAGAATAGTGTACCTACTATAAAATAATCAAAAATATATTAAAGTCTCAAGCTAAGTTTTAAATTTAAACAAAATACAATTCTAATTTAAAAAAAAAATACTTACATTGGATTCGAAAAGTGTCATTAGAATAATAGGACTTACGTGATTTAGAGTTAATTATAAAAAGATATTATTGATTTTATATACTAATAGAATTATTTTAAAAAACAAAATTTTTTTAAACATAATATAATTCATTACGTATCATAGATATAAGCAGATGTAATAATTTGCAATCTAATATACTACGCAATTCACATTTTTCTTGCCTTTGTTAAAGTGAATTGATTAATTACTTTATCAAAGTTGATCATTTCAAATTTTTCTTTTTCTATACTTAAGATTGCTAAATCACTTAGACGGTTTTGACCCATGGTGGATTATAAATAAGTCAAAATTAATATTTATTTTGCTGAATGAACGTTCATAGTTTGCAATCGGCAACAGAAATAGTTAAAAGTATTTGAATGGCAACCTCTCTTCTTCTCTCTATCTTCACCGCATGAGATAAGGAATTTCTAATGGAGTTTTAGGTTTAATTTCTTTTCTACTGTTGAGTAACATCTTTCAGTCTCACATTTCTCTATAGACTTCTGTTCCATAGAAATCTGTATGACAAAATTCACCAAAACTTTTACATTTGTTAAGCACGCTGACTTAGCGCTCCCAAGCCTTTTGTCCGAGGTTAGATTATCAGGCTAGGTCAACTCAACCTTTCAGTGAGTCAATTAACTGAGTACCAATCATGCTTGGGAACTAAGCAACGGGGATTTTGCTTTGGGCTGATCACTTAACCGGGACTCCAGGGCCCTCGGTTTGGAAAACAGATATGGGCACTGTAGAACTTCATCCGGATATAACAATTTTGAAGTTGGTATATTTATTTATTTTTATCAATTAATTTTTAACTTTTAAATGAATTGATTTTAATAATTTGACATTTTCATAACAATGTCTTAAAAAATTTTAAACTTTTTTTTTCTAGCTTGTTAACCAATTGAAGGAATCAAACATTTTTATTCCCTATAAACTGTGCATTATCTTATTCATGAAAGGCTCAAAAAATTGTTGATGATTAAGTGTTGAATATATGATATATAACTTAACAAAAAAAAATTTTTTCAAAAATTCTATAATATTACTAACTTTACAAACTTTAGCTATTTATTGCAAAATAATAATTGGATGAGACTTTACACTCTTAATTTAGGATCAACTCACCTGATTTTTCACAGTGATATTTTTTAAACATTTCTTTTACCACAGATTAAACTGAAAATTTTACTTCATTTTTTTATTTAAACAAAAATTCCAGTGAAAAACTTTCAATTTATGGGAAAATTCCCATTTAAAAAAATAGCTTTTTAAATTATATCATTTAGACCATTAATGTAAGCCAAAATTATTTTTACTGTAAAGAATTTAAATCACAAAACGTAATATTGATAATTTATAATATATGATTTTTATACCATAAAACCAATTTTTCTGATTCCAAAATTAGAAGGTCTGTCTTAAAGTCTTTCTTTCTCTCTCTCTCTCTCTCTCTCTCTTTATCTGAATTCATTTTAGATAATTAAATTATGCCATAGAATAATCTACGCAAATTTCATGTAAGAAAAGGAACGCTAATACAGACAACAAATATATTTTGCAAATTTCTTAAATCAGAAATCAAAATACACATAAATTCAAGTAAAATTATGTATATTTTATGTAATCAGAAATTTTCAGCCAAACAATATATATTATAAAAATATTTTTTTTCTCAAAAAATAGATGCACTCTAAATTGTTCCTTCAAATTTTTCATTGATTCAAGTGATTTAGCAATCTTAAGTATAGAAAAAGAAAAATTTGAAATAATCAACTTTGATAAAGTAATTAATCAATTCGCTTCAACAAAGGCAAGAAAAATCTGAATAGTGTAGTATATTAGATTGCAAATTATTACATCTGCTTATATCTATGATACGTAACGAATTACATCATGTTTAAAAAAATTTTGTTTTTTAAAATAATTCTATTAGTATATAAAATCAATAATATATTTTTATAATTAATTCTAAATCACGTAAGTCCGATTATTCTAATGACACTTTTCGAATCTAATGTAAGTATTTTTTATTAAATTAGAATTGTATTTTGTTTAAATTTAAAGCTTAGCTTGAGACTTTAATATATTTTCGATTATTTTATAGTAGGTACAATATTCTGTTATTATTTACATTGTGTATTCTTATAACAATTATACACTGTTTATTATAATGTATTATATATAGTTATATTATTATGTATCTCATATTAATTAATACATCTTATTCCCATATTTATATTGTACTATTTTTTCAAGATGACGCAAAAAAGATATCGTACTCGGGCCCCCAATTAATCTCACTGCGCCACTGCCGTAATGGTCTCTTTCCTTGATGTCACTGGCATGAAACCATGTCCAGGCTTCTCTCCAAATGAGATTTCATTAAGTATCGCTTGCGGTAATGAAACGACTGTCACCCATAAAGACATGACTCCATTGATAACACACTCGGTTTTTAAGCACTTTGCACCATTCTAAAATGTGGTGCCTTTCAAAAGGATGTAGCATTTAAGATGGTAGGGGAATATTGTATCTCTGTGAAGGCGACAGGTTAAAGTAAACAATGATACTTATTGCCTCTTTACTGCACACTATTGAAGAGCAATGGCACTTTTGGACTGGTTTCGAGCTCTTTTTGCCTGCAAGATGATATATTGGTTATCCACGGCAGTTGTTTTCTTAAGGAGACCACCACCAATCTTCATAACAGCTGTAGTTTTTGCTTAGAAAGTTTTTTGAGTGCATGAGAGGACACATTTTTAATTTTGAAATCTGCAGGTACAATGGTAGACTCCCTACACTTCTCCTTCAGCTTTACTATCATTCTTCCTTGTGTTCCAGATAATTTCTTCTAACCATATTTCATGAAAGAACTATTTTCGCTTGCAGAAAATGTTTTTAACTGAGTTTGCATTCATTCTTTTATTGCACTTTTTAGATGCTCGCTCTAACTGTACGCGTTTAGCATAAATTCTCGTGGACCGTGGCGTTTTGATCCTGACATTTGGATTCGCATAACCTTTCTACTAGCCTGCCTGCTTATTGTAATTTTTACCAAAACCCCGCTTTTGCTGTTTCATGAGTATATACTAAAATTTAACATTTTTTGCTTACGTTTAGCTCACCAGAATCTGCATATTTCAAATTAAAACTTAGTTTTCATATAATTAAATACATATATGCTTCAACTATATCTATTTATTAAATTGTTAGCTTGATTAAAGGAGTACGTAAATATTTGCAGCAATGTGTAAGAAATTTGCCATTCCTTATTCAGAAAAACTATTTTTTCCCTTTAATATTTTATAAAATATATTTAACCAGAAACTGATAAATCATTGTAATTACCTTATATGATTAAATTTTCTATGAGTTTATTTCTGTATGAGTTATACTCGACTTTTTGCAAACGGCAACAACTTTTCCTTTTGCAATAAATGAACTATAAAATTTTGAGAGACATTTTTGAAACTCATAAAAGTTTCATTTACAACATTTTCTTTTATAAATGCATGGCATTAATCATTATGCTACGTGAAGCATTTGCCATCGTTTGAGATTTAATTACCTGTTTTAACCCGTAAAAATGGGATCACCATAAGATTGTACAAAAAAGTTCTTTGATTTCTTAAAACGCAATCTATTTTATTCAGTATCTAAAATCTCGAATGAATTCATAATTGCGAATCTTAGAAACACTGCTTTTCGTAATGTTTAAAAATTATGTCATGGTGATTTCATTTTGAGCTCCGTCCTAGTTCATCGCAAGTTCAAAGTAACTAATTTTGAAGCTCTAATGAAATCGTCAAATTTGTTTCAAACTGGGTTCAAGATTGGTTTTCGAGAATACACATTCCTGTCCATAAATTGAGGATAATGCTAATCTGCAAGAACAAGGGATCAAATTTAAAACAACACACATGTGTAACACATAAGCAAGATTATGCGTTACATAAGCATAAACTTGCTTATGAAACAAAATTAAAACAACAAAAATATGGGTACTGTGAAATATCAAAAAACCACAAAAAATCAAGCAACCTTTTCAGGATAAAGTTTTAAAATTTAATTTTATATTTACTGTGTTTTCTTAAATTTTTACTGAATATTCCTGACTTTAATAAATACTCTGAACAAGATTTGCTCAGTTTATACCCAAAGTTGGAAAAAATATTAAATGTTAAAATATAAATAACGTAAGTAATAAATGTTTATAATAAATGTATGTATGTATAAGTAACAAATGTATGTATTAATTATAGTTTCTGTGAAACATTGGGAAAAGTAGCAACGCCATATTTCCAACAATTTAACCACTTCTCCTTAACATTTATATTTCTTTATGCATTTTATTAACAATTCCAATCTTAGTAAATACAATAGAAAAATTATCTTTAAAACTAAAAATGATTACCTGATATATATATATATATATATATATATATATATATATATATATATATATATATATATATATATATATATATATATATATATATATATACCACAAAGAAAGAGAAAGTGGAAAATCTTGGATTTATTTTTATTGAAAATGATAGTTCACAAAAATTAAATATAAATTTACTAATATATCAATTTGCTAAAAATAAAATTCAAATCTCAATTTTTGTCATATCGCCGTTACTTTTTAAAATTTTGCCAGTTAATGCATTTATTATATAAGTCTCAAACACTTCCTAATCATGATACAATACAATTTATATAAAAATAAAATTACCTATTAATGCAATTGAATATTGAAAAATAATTAAAATCATCATTTTTTTTTTCATTTCTATATAATGATTTTTGTAACAATATTTTGATACACTACATGTGTTTCGAAATATATACATCAATTTGTTTCTAGTTGTAAGACGATAATGTTAAACATATTTAATATTAGATGTGTTTAGTCTATTACTTCGCTTGTCCATATCTTTATAATATGAGTGTATTATAATTCTTCTAAAAATATGTTCAAGGTTAAAGTTTTAGCAAAATAAAAGTGTATACATATATAAAAAATTTTTTTAAAAAATGAGGTTTTTTCCCATATTATTTCTATTTTAATAAAACTGCAAATATGTTAATTGTAAGGTATTTTTCCCTGATATCATTATAGAAACACTCATGAGGCATTTGTACTATGACACCAATTACGTTTGATGAGCACCTGAGCATATTTGGTCAACAAATTACAGCTAAAAAATTTACCAATTCTATCTCTAATTAACCCATACCCTAATTTATCAGATAATGTTTACATATTCCAAAGATAGTATTCAATTTCATTAATCAAGCAAAATAAAGGAAATACTAAAATCAAAGACTGGCAATTTTGAGAAAAGTATTTATTTTTTGATGTTTCATTATAACTGTACTTATTCGAAAAGCAGCTTTCTTTTTCTTCATTTCAACCTTAACCTTTGTTGAAGCGAAGTAAAGACCATTATTTACTTTTGCTCGTGTTTTATGAACACACAACATTCTTTAAATAGTGAATAAACATTTTTGTGCACGTTTATAAACTTTACTGGAACACAAACAACAATTCAATAAATCAAAATTCAATAAATTACAATATGATATAATGTTCCCCATACCAAAACTATATAAAAAAATTTTGAGCAATTTTCCAATGTTCCTTTTCATTTGTTTGTAATACATTTCTAGATGCCTATTTCTGCTGACTAAAGAGCTTCTAAGCATAGTATATTGTTTAGTAATTTTATAACACAGTCAAGTGACGTGGTTGACCATTTCGCTGGCCCCTACCTTTTCTCACCACTACAGTGAGAACACGGACTCTTTTGCGTGGACCAGTCCCTATTCGAGAGAAAATTAAGTCCTCAGTTGAGTTCGTCAGAGAGCCTTTCATTTCGACCGCGAGAAAGATGCCTTTTCCAACCTGGACGCTGTTGCTTTTTCTAGCTATTTTATACTTCTGAAATGTTCCATAAAAATAATTTCAGTGAAGAGACATAATGGCATTGTATCAATGCCTTAAAAAGAAATAGGATTATAAGTTAATACCAACTATAAGAATTAGGAAGACAATTGCCTAATTTTTAATAATATCCCTTATAGAGGTCAAGGTTGCCGTATTTACAGTCAACCTCGATCACTAGATACGAACGAAACCTCAGATCAAAGATGAAATGGTATTCACCTCCAACTTCATGCTGAGTAACCGAATCAAAAATCTGCCGCTAGATTTAAGGACTGAACCTTTCAATACATACATATACATAGAGGTGCACGTGAGGCCCGGACTGTACTTTTAGGTTAACAGGTTTGGAATACTCGCCTGTCTCCAAGTACCTAGTAATTTTGAACCACGGTCAGGTGACGAGATCATATCTGAACTGGCACCCTCCTCTCCACATTCACACCAGTGGAACTTTACACGTTGGACGTCACATATTAAAGTAGACACGTCCCCAATCCACGGAACTCCAGAAACCCAGTTAGGGAGAGTACGGCGTGTTCTCCCTCTCAATCACTGACCACGGTAAATGATGTTTCACTTTGCTGATTTTAAAAGGAAGCGGAATGAAGCTACAGAGTCACTGGAACTCAACCTTTCTGTACAGGAAGGTGAAACCAGACTGTGCATATGCAGCTCATATATGCCCTAAGTCTTTTTTAATAACGGTGGGAACTTGAGTGACTAGCCCTTAGCCACAACAAGATTGGAAACTGCTGCTCATTTGTCATTACCCAGTGGGCACCTGTGAACTAAGTCGCGGAGGAGAGTAGCATTACCCATGCCATACCATCACAAACCCGTTTATAGGATGGGCCACAACCATACATCTTCACAGAAAAAAAGCATAAACACAGGGAGAACGTAACATCAATGCCCCAAATCGGGATTCGAACCCGGGACCAACAGTTCAGGAGTCAGAAACGCTAACCACTCAGTCATTGATCAGCCATATGTTATACGTGATCATGCTCACTTCTTTTCAACTTTTGTGCACTTTTTTAATGTTTACTATTTGGTAAACATACTTCAAGTGTATCGTAATTTAACGTTAATTATTTTGTACAAGCTTTTTAATGTCTAATTCGTTATATAATCTGCAATGCTTAGAGTTAGTTGAGAAACTAGAACAGTATAAGAGGGACATATCTACAAAGAAATCTGGAAGAGAATGAAATAAAAATCCACAAGCTGTGTCTTTTAACGAAGTCTACTATTTCAGAGCTATTAAAATCGAAGATTTGGAACAAAATAATTGTTTCTAATGGTGATATTCTTATTGAGGTGTAGGGGAAAATCTGTCGTTAAACTTCTCATTATTTTGTAAGTGGTGATATGAAGAATTAGACAATCAACAGTTTCAAAAGTGGTCTCCAAAGTAAGCAAAGCTATTGCTTTTTTGCGAGCACATCATACACTGCTGGACAATTGCTAAAGACGGATCACAAATTGCAATGTAGCATAACATTAAGCGAGACATGCGGCCAAGTAGGATAAAATATAGTTGTCACACTGTTCAGACATTAGAATAAAGAATATTTATTGTTCTGTGAGTTACAAAAGCTGTGAAACATCTAAAAGAAAAAAAATGTTCATTTGATACTGCATACGGAAAAATGGAACAATGCATTTAAAAGTCAGCAGGCGCCTTGAAGAAAGGTATCAGTACGGGATATGTCCACCGTGGAGTGTGATGCAACATTCCACACGTCGTATCATACTTTGCACAACATTATCCAGAAGCTGTTGCGGCAATTTATCCCATTCCTCTGTGAGTGCATGGATGAGGGTATTCTTGTTTGTCGGAGGGTAGTTTCGACCAACAACTTGCCTCCCCAAAGCATCCCACACATTTTTAATGCGGTTTAGATCTGGAGAACGTGATGGACATACGAGGCGTTGAATACCCTCGCTGTCTAGATAATCCTGAACAGCGAGTGGTCGATGACATGTTGCGTTGTCGTCCATAAAACAAATTTATCACCCACAACACCACGGAAAATACGAACATTAGGAAATAGAACTTCATTATGTATCGTTGGCGTCATAGTCCAATTCGCAACTACATGTAGGGGCGTTAATATCATGATGTCGGCCCACACCATGACACTGCATGTCGGATATCGGTCCCTTTCCTGGATATTTTCTGGACGATAAGCAGTACCACTCTCGCACCAGATCAGTTGGCGTCTACAATCCGATGACAGACTGAACCTACTCTCATCTGAGAATAGTACGCATGCCCAGTATTTTCAGTCTAATTGCGATGCTCACGACACCATTCCAAACGGGCAGTAAGTTGCTGTCTGGTCAATGGGACACTCACAACAGGTCTGCGGGCATATAGTCCTCCTCCCCTCAAATGTCTGGCAACAGTTTTTCGGGATATCTGCTTTCCTGGGGCACCAAGAAACTGATTTACCACCTGCTGAGATGTGGTGCGCCTGTTCCTTTTTGCTGATAGGACCATATATCTGTCTTCTGCAGGCGTCGTACTTCTAACAAGACCTCCCCAGTGCCACCTACTACTCATTCCACGAGTTTTAAATAACTTCCACAGCCGTGAAACAACGCTGTGAGCGATGTCGAACCCCCTGGCAACATCTGTTATTTTTCGCCCTTCTTCGATCTTTCCAATAATTCCGCCACGCATAAAATCATCTAAGTGATGTCAGGAAGACATGCCAAAAATTTCAAGTTCGTCTATTAAATCTTTCCTGTAAAACTTTGACTTGAAACAACAACTGTCCACACGCGTCAAAACCTTTAAAACTCTTATGAATGTTATCACGTGATGAACAGACGTGGAAAAAAATTTGCATACGCATACTTCTTCTTACTATATCCCGCACTTATTCTAATTTCTCATACTTTGCTTCCTTTCATTTTATGGTTGTTATGGATGATAGTGTTAACCGTCCTTAGCAATTGTCCAACAGTGTATTTAAATTCTGCGTACAGAAAAAGAATGATCAAAGATTTTATTTTTTTATGATAAAATGTTTGGTAAAATAAATGTTTAATTTGCAAAAAAAAATCATGATCATTTTGGATAAAATTAACCTTGCTTTTACTTAATTTAATTATAAAAAAAGATGTAATAAAAAAATTAGGAAGCAGAGTCACGGACAGAAATAAATGAAAGTGTTTAATTCTGTTTTAAACATTATTTGTTAATTATACACATTATCCTGTCAATTATTTTCTTAAAAAAATTATCACCAAGTTTTGTATCTTAACCATCATTTATATTTATTTAAACTTTATTTTACAGTTTTCCTTTTTTATGACGTAATTCACTTTAAATTTATGAGTTTAACTTTCTAAATATTAAAATAAAGTTTCCAGCCATCTATTTTTTTAAACTCTAAATTTACTACTCTTTATTCCCTCAAATGTTGAAATAATGGTTTTAATTGGTATTATCGGACAGCATATTATTTGCAAAATATAATTATGTATAACTGGATAATATATTTTAGTATAATTAATTCATATTTAATTCTTTCCAAACTTATTGAAATTAAATAAACTTTTATTTTAGCAACCTTTTAAAGATTAGACTATTACGTTTCCTTGCATATCATTAAGAAATTCCTTCACATACTCCAGTTTCCCTGAGTGATTGTAAGTATTGATTGTACACATGTACCAACCCTTTCACTTAAGGGGATTAATGCAGAAAGTTTTCGTAAAAGAATTATATTTTCAGTTAATGTCTAAATCATTGATTCAGTAGACCTTATTGTATAAACAAAATGTTGTGTCAAAGTGACCTGTAAGTACCCATGACAGTACCATTCTAAATAATAGTGTGATTCCTGTAGTGATGCAACGCACTATATACACCAAGTTCCATCTTCTGCTTGACAGTGGCTATCCTTGCCAGCAATATTTACTTACTTCTGTAAATCAGCACACAAGGCAAAATATAAGGTGAACTTTACATTCACATAGAGATAATTTTCACAAAATTTTCAGGAGCTTAATAAATTCCTCCATGGTGTATCCATAGTAACATAACGAATAAATTTTGATTTTAAATCTATATACCTATAATTATGTGCAATATTTTTCAATCACATGAATAAATGATAGTTTCAAAAATTATTATAAAATGCTAGGATTGACTATGAAACGGTAAAAGCAAATTATTATTACTTCCTGTAACTTTGTTCTTCTATTCGGGTCTATATGACCCAAAATAAATTTTACACGTTCATAAAAAATATAGCACAGGAATATTTTTCTGAAACTTCTTGACATAGATGCTAAATAATATAACTATGCTCTCCTAAAGGGACTTAAGTTTATTTGTATTTCGGAGTAATATTTTTCAATTTATTTCTAATGTATCGTTCGAGTCAGAATGAACCGATGCAAAAAGTTATTTATTTTTGCTTCTTCTTATTAACTTTTATTAGGAATAATTCATAAGAAAAGAATAACAATAGTTTTTCTAATGTATTCATTTTCGAAACCTAATTCTTTGACACATGAGGTCTTATGACGACAGAGCGCATGCAAGATTAGAAAGTTGATACGATTGCCAGAGGGGCAAAAATATTTGCTCTTTTTGCAATGGGTTTTTTTTTTTTTTTCCACTTTTTGATTTACTATAAAAGAATTGTGTCTATGAATGTAAGAGAAAAAATGTTTAATCGCATAAATTTAAGTCACGCTGATATAGCTGCATTAATAGAAGCTTCGGACAGAAGAAAAGAAGTATCTGAGAATGAAAATGTTACAAGTAATGGAACTGAGAGTGAAAGTTCTGACAATGATTTTGATAGCGATTTTCAACAAATAAACTGTAAAGAGAGTATTCAGTCCAAGAAACATGAAATAAAGTGGAAGTTGGATCCACTGCCACCTTCTTCGCATTCATTATCTGTCAATACTATAAAAACTACTCCAAGGGCTACAAGATATCCCACGTCTGGGAAAACATGCGTAAAACGTGTATTTGAGATAATATTCAAGTTTACAATTGAAAACGGAATCATAAAAATGACTAATATTGAAGAAGAAAAAGTGTATGGAAAAAACCAGAAAAATTGAAAGTGAAACTTAAGCACATGTTTGATTAATATTGTAAGTTGGTCTATACAAATCATATGAAGAATCAACTAAAAACTTATGGGATAAAGAAATTGGCAAAAATGTATTTCAGGAGAAAATGTCCCTCGAAACATTTAGCATATCGAGAGTTTTTCATTTTGATAATAAATCCACTCAGTCAAGAAAGAAGAAAGTTCGATAAATTAGTTGCAGTGCGAGGTATCTGGGTAAAGTAGATGGAAATTCTAACAAAATTATTTAATCCGAATGAAAATATTTTTGCAGATTAACAATTAGTAGGATTTCGTGGCCGATGTCCTTTCAGCTTGTATATTACAATAAAACCATCTAAATGTAAGATCAAAATGTGGACTTTATGTGACAGCAAAACTTTGAAACTGAAAACTTATGTACTGAAAACAAAAATTTACACGGGAAAAGAATAAAGGTCAAAGTAAGAGAAAAATCAGAAAATGCGAGTAGAGTGTATCTTACTCATGGGTATTCGGGGCTCAATATCATATAATTTTTTCACATCTGACAATTTAGGAAAACTTCTTCTAAAACGGATTTATTACCAATTATTATCAGACAATATAACTATCAAACGAAAAGAACTATTATCAAACGGACTACGTTTGTCGCCTTTATGAAAACTAAATCCTATGAAAATAATGAATATAATGAAGAAATGGCAAACAAAGAAGTTCATATGTCATTCTTTTATTTTACCAGACACAACAGCTGTAAACTACATCCTAAACAAGAACATGAATGTTATTCTTATGAGAACTTTCCATTATGACAAAGAAGTTAGCATCAGACTTAATAAAAAACCATTAATGATCGTAGATTATGATTCAACTAAAGGAACTATGAATATTCTTGATCAACTTTTAAACACACACACACAAATACTTGTAAAAAATATATCTGCCCCATGATTGCATACTATAACATTCTTGATACTTCTGTTTACAATACATTTGTTTTATGGATTTCATTGCGTAGTGAATGGAACGAAAACAAATGGACTAAGCAAAGGCTATTTTGGGAAAATTTGGGAAAATCACTCATTTTTCCACATTGGAATCCACTATTATTTAAACCATTTTTTAAATGGCACCTGTTATTTACTTCAAAAACGGTTATTTTTCTGAAATGGGTCATATTGACAAGAAAACTACATACCTGGAGTAAATACCAACAGAACAGCAGGGCTAAATAGCAACATTTTCGTGTAATTAATTATAAGGGTGAAGTATAAAAGAATTAACATTGATCTTCAATTTGATTATAGTAAAATTCAATAGTATTTCATAATTGTGCAGATAAATTGAACATTTCCATATCTTCTATAAAACAAGGGTAAGTAAGATAATAGGAGAATTATGTTCTGATATGTAAATTTTAGCTGCATGTTAATGGATTAATATTTTAGTCTCAGGTTATAGGATATTGCAGTATATTGTTACGCTTCTTGTTGACTTCTTTAATATTCTAAAAACGATTTATAAATTAAGGACTATTGAAAAAATTATTTGTAAACATGAGCATTACAGTAATTTTCTATATTTGGAAAATTTTCTTAGTCAGGTTGATGACACTGAGATTGGAATTTAGTCAACTACCCTAATTAATGTTCGTAAATGTTTACATCACGTATCCCTTGATTTTTCAACGCCAAGATGTAACTAACAATATGGCAGTTACAAAATAAAGCTAAAGTTAGATAAATTAAATTTCGACGCCAAATTGAGAGGTACCCAGTTCTTCACCAAAACAGAGGAAATTGATTCTTTCTGAATGATAAAACATGCGAAAAAGGTACTTACAGTTTATCCATATGTCATCGAATTTTGAAAATTGCAATATTTTTTAAATATGAAGGAAATACAGAAAAGTATACTAATATCATCATTTTAACAAATAGATACGAACTTTATATGCTATTTATATCGTGCTCAATTGCATCATTAGATGGCATATATTTTTTTCGCTGATACGTTCAACGAAAGTATACGTAAGTATTGAAAAATAGATAGCAATTTTTAATGAAGATTTATAACAAAACATAATTAAATAAATAATTTTTATTACCTATAATTTTTCAGTTTATTATGATAACAAAGTGCAATGATGTACAATAGAATCAAATATCACAAAATAAATTTTATGCATTTACCCATATTTAAAAAACTGCAAATTAGAATTATAAATCTAAGATATTCTAAATCTTACGACAAATTTTAGCACCTCATTGTGTCAAGTGTGATTCTCTTTAAATTTTATTTATTTATAATTTTCCTTTGATGAAATATTTGTAGTGAATTATTCTTGAGAGCCAGTTTTCATATCAAACAGATATTTTTTGCTATTCACAGACATATATATTTTTTATTTTTATTTTGAGATAGTAATGAAACTCTGCTTAGAAAATGCTGAAGTTCAAAATTTCCTGTTATATGTTGAAATATTTTTTTTTCTAATTTTAGCTTATTGAGAAATGGGGAAGCTATAACTAATCTTGATTATAACTATGTATGTACTAATATGTTACTTGAAATACTTTTAGAAAATAAATATTAAAAATTGAAATAAATATTAAAAAGAAAAAATTTCGAAATACAGACGATTCAGTCATCATTTCCTCTGATTACTAAAGTAATTTGGTTTTATTCTGCGTGGTATTTACGTAGGTATTTAATCGTGCGACTAATTACACCAATGAGCGATCAGGTTTGACTGATCGGTTCAATTACCAGTAGTTATTTTTTTTTTTTCTACCCATCAGGTCACCAGTACTTCCTTTCTGCAGTTCAAACTACTAATTGATGGTAACTGAAATTCCGGTTAGCTTCTTGGTCAAGGTTGAAGTAACGGGTATTACAGTCGTAGAGGGAGTTCATTGTCCAGTTTTCTAATAATTTTTATTGGCATAATTCTTATACGGCTGCCATAAGCATGGCATTATATTCTTCTTATATTTCAGATAAAAAGGTTTAAAAAATAAACGTGTAATTTTAAAGTTAAGTTAGATGAATTAAGTAAACATTTATTCCTTTATGATTTTGTAAATAATTAAAAACTATCCAGCAATAATCTGTACTATCTTAGCAATAATATATTGTTACACTTATGATAAAAAATGCCCAATCAAATTTGAATGGTCTAAGTATCGGATATTTCACTCAAAACTTAAAATTTCTTGCTTTAAGTTGAAGTTTTGTTATAGATATAGGCTGTGTGATTTTCTTCATAAAAATTTCAGAAAGATATATAATTTATATTTTCACTATATCTGGACAGTTATGCTCAACTTGCACATTTTAAGCAGCTTGTGTTGAATATAATGAAATTATCATTTAGTATACCTTTAACAATTAAGACAAGGCAGTAATGAATGTATTTGTTTTTTTTTTTTTAACATAACAAAAGGAGGTTAGGAAAATTTTTGCATGAGATTAGTTGTTATATTTGAGATGTTTAATAATTGGAAATAAATATTTTGCATGCCTTGACATGCTATTGCTGCAACAAATGTAATTCACCCAAAATAAAATAAAAATATTCTACCTTGGTTTGCATAATGGTTGGAATTGTATGGAAATATGTAAAAATATCAGGAATCAAAGACATTGGAATCATGTTTTGAATGAAAGAGATTGTTAGCAAGATAATGTATGTGATAATTGAGCACAATTAAATTACTTAGATTTCAACTTATTTCAAAATTTGCAAAATCCTTTTAATTTAAATAGAGAAGAATCAAATCTTAAATGTTTCGTACATGGTGCTATTTGTTGTAATTATTTTTGTTGACAGAATTAAATTCTTTATATTTATTTACAGTATAAGTTCAATATCCCCATATTTGATTTATGTTTAAACTGTTTTCTTATTTTGTTTTTTTTTTTTTTTTTTTTTTTTTTTTTGGTAAGCAGAATATTATACATTTAAGAAAAAGAGTCTAGATTATAAATTTTATGACTGATGTTCACAGTGATACTATTTGCAGTTTAATTTAGTCTGAAATTGTCATTTCATTTTTAAGTCTTTCCCCCCCCCAAGTGCAGCATTTATGTTGATAGAACCTTTCTTCCAGAAATTTGTTGAATAGTGCATTTGGCAATCATAATTGCTTAAAAATTGTTTGATTTTTTTATTTTAAAAATAACTAAATTTGCATATGAATTGGAAAAATGATTACATTTTCACAAATATTTTTTTATTCTGTGGGTATTCATGTTCTGGTAGAATCTTAAAATAAATCCTGATGGTTGCAAACATCCCAACTTTCTTACACCTTGTATTTTATTTAAATTGACTTTCTTACAGTTTAATTATGTGCATCAACAAAGTCTGCTTACAGATCAAAGAATAATAAACTGATAGGAAAAGTTAATAAGTTTGTTTTTGTAAAATTTTAAATATTACATTATTTACTGAATTTAAATATGAATTTTATTTTTAATGGAAATTTTTAAATTATAAAAACAAAGTCTATATATTATACAAATATAAATAAAACCCCAAGTAAATTATAATCGAATATTTTTATTTAAGATGTTATCTATCTTTAATTCCATAGATTCTATTTACATTTTAAAACTCAATCTAATAGGATTCACTGTATTAAAATTAAATAAATATTTAAAATTTTATTGGCTTGCACTATCTTTGTTAATAACTTCAACATTTTAATGCAAATTTATACTGTAATTTAAAATTTCATATTGCAATACAATCCATTAAATTTTTTTTTTAGTTTGTTTAGGTTTGGAGTTGAATATGTTGCTGTTTTTGAATGCAGTTTAACACACTATCTTATGTAATATGTGCTAAATACCTTGTCTTTGTGTAATGCAGGAATATTTTACTGCCCTCAAGTAATTCTTTATTTTTAATTTTGTTTTATAGTATACAAAGTAGGCAACTTTTCTATTCTACAGAGCTCGGAGTTGTCCTGATATTCCTGAATTTCCTGATTTTTTAAAAAAATGTCCTGAAATCTCCTTATTTTTCAAAATAAATCCTGGAATTCCTTATTTTTTATTACATTCTTTTGAAAGTTTAACTTTAATTAATAATTTTATATTTTTCAGTAGTAAACTTTTCTTCCAGTGGAATATATATTTTCTTTCATCTGCTTTCTATGCAAGAAGAAAGAGAAAAATTTCCCCCTTTTTTGTTCTCCTTCAAATTGGAAATAGGGTTGCCATACATTCGTCTCCGCCCTGTTTTCAGCCATTGCTCACGAATATCTGATGTCAAAAAAATTTAGGTTTGGGTTTAAATTCCATTAAACCCAAACCTAAATTAAATTAAATCATTTCCATTAAATTCTATTTTCTGCCTTTACAGACAAAGATTCTGGTTTTAGTAGTGCACAACTATTTACAATGATGGCAAAATCGTGAGAATTATTCGCCTACGTTTATGCGCATGCGTGAAATGCTTATCGCCCCATTTTGAAAGATTTTGATAAGTGTTTTGAAGAATGCAAGCTCAGAATTTTATTTTTTGAAAACAATTAATTTTCTTTTAAAAATGCCAAGGAAAACGAAATTTTCCGACAAATGGTCGGAACTGGAAGATGGAAATAAATGCCTAATCAAGACCTGGTGCCGAAGTGTTGACGATGTTCATTCTGCGGAGTGCTTCGTATGCAAAAGCAAATTTAGTATTTCAAATATGGGTTTTTGACAAGTGCTTGCTCATGCAGATGGATTAAGACACAAAAAAGCTGTGAACTGTTACAAGAATCAAACACTATTTACTATCAAGTCATCAACTTCATCTGAATCCTCGACATCGACTGTAGTAGTGAATAACAAATCATGGCTTCCCAAAACAATATCGGAGAAAACCATTAAAGCTGAAACCATTTTAGTTTTGGTGGCAATAAAAAATAATAATTCTTTTTCATCTTTGAATGATTTAGCTAACATTTACGAAGAAATTTTTGATGATCCCTCCATAGCAAACAATCTCAAATTATCTGACAAAAATGTCATGTATATGATTAATTTTGGATTAGGTCCATATTTCAAAACTCTTTTGTTTCTGGATATCGGCACTTCATGTTTTGTTTTACTTTTCGATGAAACTACAACAAAACAAATAAAGAAACAGTTGGATATTTACATCTCATACTGGTCTTATAAACAAGGTAAAAATGTCATTTCCTACCTCGAATCACATTTTTTAAGGCATGCTGTAGCCAATAAAATTGTAAAAAGTTTATTAAATTTTATTTAAAATAAAGGTTTGAATTTAGAAAAATTAATGCAGTTGTCAATGGATGAACCAAGTGTTAATTTAGCTGTTTTAAAGCAAATAAATAGTGAACTGAGTAAGCAAAGTTTACCAGTACTAATTGATTTGGGTACATGTTGCTTACACATAATCCATGGAGCACTACATAAGGGTATTGATAAAATTGATTGTAATATTGATGGATTTGCTGTAGATATTCATCAATTTTTCAAACTATCTCCTGCAAAAAGGGAAGATTATCATTCCTTACAGTTAGAAATACTGGAAGAAAATTTAGCTAGACATAGTTTCCTTCGTCATGTTGAGAGCTGTAGGTTAACTTTAGGCTCAGTTTGTGAGAGAATTGTTGAGCAATATGATGTTCTAAAGGAATATTTTATTGTTAAAGTAACTAAAGAGAGTCGAAATCTCCTCTTTCTGATAGACATTTTCGGATTATAAAACATTTGAAAAATCCTAAGACTCTGGCATATCTGCATTTTGTTTCTTTTCTTTCTTTTTTTTTTTTTTTTTTTTTTTTTTTAAAACTTTTGAACTATATTTACTTCTAATGCAAGAAGTCGAACCTTTAGTACATGTGATATACAGTAAGTTAAATGAATTTGTTCGCAGTATTATGTTTAAATTTTTAAACCCAAGTTGCTACAAATTAATGTTGATTCAGGAAAAAATTGGTTAAATTTAAACAAGATTGAAATAGGTCATGGTGCAACAGTAATACTGGAAGAGCTTACTGATAAAACAACATTTCTACAATATGTCAGAAGCTGTTACATAGCAACTTCAAATCATATACTTCAAAAACTTCCTATAACAAATCTTTTACTGACAGATCTCCAGTGTTTGTCTCCTTATAATAGAAAAAAGGAAGAGTCTAGGAGTTCATTTAGCAGATTAATTCAACATATTCTTCATGTGAATAAAACTTTTTCAGATATTGATAACATGAATGAAGAGTGGATTCTTTACATGTGTGAAGATGTGACTTTGATTGTGAATGATTATGATCAAAATATCTGTAAATATTGGAATATGGTTTTCAATATAAAAGATGCTGGCGGTTATATAAAATATCCTACTCTTTCTAGAGTGATTAAAGCATGTCTGTCGTTATTGAATGTAAATTCCCAACCAGAAAGAGGTTTTTCAACTAATAATTCTGTTGTGACAAAGGAGAGAGCTTCTTTATCGGAATTAACAGTTCAAAGTTTACAGATTTGTCATGATGTTATTCGAATGCATGGCAATTCTGTTTCCTCCATTCCATATACCAAAGAAATGATGCATTCAGAAATCTCATGCAGAATATGCATCATATATGGAAAAATCAAAAGATGTAACACAATCAGAGAAGAAAAGAAAGGATGAGGAAGATGTAGAAGCTACTTGTGAAAAAAAGTTTAAACAATCGCACCTATTAGAAAAAATTAATGAACTTGAGAAAGAAAAGAAAAATTTGCTTGACAATCAGTGTGTAGCTCAAAACCTTTTGGATGATGCAACTAAAAAAATATGTGCTATCAGTGATGATAATATGAGTGATGTGAAAGTTGGACAAATGATGCTGTCTGCTGCTAATGCAGAGATTGCATCTGTGAATGATATGTTAAAAAAGTGCAGTATTAAATTATCGGAATTAAATGCTAATGCATCCAGTTTGAAACGAACATTATTCAATTATACATAAATTAATTGTTAATTTAAAGCATTTATCATGTAACTTAGTAATTTTAAAAAAATGTTCAGTATAGAAAGTTTAAATTTCTGTATTATTTTTCATATTGTTGTAGTAAAAATTAAAAAACTCAGAATTTATTAAATAGTTTATTCCTTCCTAAAATGTGTTTTATGCATAAAACAGAAATTAATATGTAAAAGTAACATTGGTTTTGTTTAATTATTAAAACATGTCCTGAAAAATGTCCTGATATTTCTTGAAAATAGTGTCCTGAAAAAAAAATTTCTTTACTCCTACTCCTGTATTCTATAACTTCCATGCATTTTTTTAAACATAATCATGATTCCCAATTGCCTTTGAATTTTGCATTGCTAATTTAAATCTAATAGGGAATAATGACTATAATGAGGGAAACTAGATAGTTCTGCATCTAGTTTCTCACATTCTATATGTGATTCAATTTGTCTTTTGGTTTTAAAAATGTTCTTATTTCAAACATCTTGGCTGAAAATAATGTTTAGTCCTAAAACTCTTTAATTAATTATTTTTACTTAACAAAAATTCTCTAATTTTTATTAAACTTAAATATTTTATTTATATACTTATTACTTAAATATTTTACTAAATTTCATATAGGACAAGTTAATCATACTTCATCCAAAATTATTTTACCTTAAATTATTTTCTTATTTTATTTCAACTTAATGGAATACTTAGTCACAATTCAATCTAACAAATATTTTTTTTATGGGAGATAATATTGCATGCTTTTTTCTAAGTGTTGAAAATACTGATAATAAAAAAAAGCTGTAAATTTTAGACTCTTTCATATTCTATAACTATTGATAACCTAGCTTTTCATATTCTATAACTATTGATAACTTATGCTATTAAAGAATGATTTATCCTTTAATAGCATAAGTTATCTGTATTATTTAACTTATTACTAGTTTCTGTATTATTTAACACAGAAACTAGTAATTATTGCACATTCCTCAAAACTTCTTTTAATATCTTAAAATTTTAGAATTTCAGTTAAGCTTTTGATTAATAAAACCTCTTTGAAAGTAATCTATGAAGTAAATTATTTCCAATTTTTTGCAACTAAATATAAGAATAAGAAATCTGGCTTTACATGTATAAAAAGCATGAATAGTTTGTTTACAATTTAAGAATTTTTTATGTTAATGTTCCTGTTATTGGATTTTTTAAAGTTATATTATTTGGTATTTTTGAAAGACATTTTACTTAGAATTTTTTCAAAGTTATATTATTTCGAATGTTTGAAACATTGCTTCAAATTTTTGTTTGGTTGGCCTTTAAAAGATCTATACAGGTTACTGATCATATGCCTGGTCAGTTTGATTCCTATTTTGTGAAGTATGTGTGGAAGAAATCATAAGAACATCATAGAAGATTTTTTTAGGCAATAATAATGATTTATTTTCCAACAAATTGTGATGATTACCAAACACTGATAATTAGGTGAACTGTGTTTTTTCATTAAACTTTCATTCAGAGTGGTAATTTCTCATAAAAATGTATGTTTACATAAGTAAAAACATTCTTAAGTAGGCTTTATTGCATGCTTTCATGTTAGTGTTATTGCCGTACTGAAATTTTTTGAAGGTGTGCATCACACGCCTGTTTAGTTAAAATTTGAGTTTAAATAAAAAATATAATTTGTTAACATTAGAAATTTAGCTTTATTGTCCTGTTGTCTCTATATTAGGTAGCGCTACACTGAAACTTTTTTACGGTGGGTACAACTGCCTGGTATATTAAAATTTGAATTTTAATAAAAATTTCGTTATTAGAATTTTATTACTTCTATAGTACTTAATTATAATGAAATATTCGAAATTTTGTTATTTTGAAATTAAAAATTGTGCACGATTCCAAAGTAGAAGTTTGAACACAATCGGTAGTTAGAAAACACATATTGTGCATTGTGACGTAGTTTAGGTTGGCAAGATAACTATAGCGTTTGGTGCAAAAATGGAAATCACTCCAAACCTGTACAAAAATAATGACATTCTCCCAGGTTGGTTGGTTGGTTTTAATGGCGCAAGGTTCAAGTAAGGACAAGCTGCGCCAGACATTCTCCCAGAGGTAAGAAGACATTTAACTGCAGCTAACAAAGCCTTTTTTGGCCTAAGACATTTATTAAAAACTAATTTTTATAACAAAAAACTAAGTTACAGATCTATAGAATTCTTATCCATCTTGTTTTGGCCTATACCTGAGAAACTTTGACTGTAAGAGAGGAGAGGCTGTTAGGCCTATTTGAACGCAGGATTTTAAGAAGTATCTTTGGAGGTACAAAGGAAAATGGTGTCTGGCGCAGAAGATGCAATACAGAGATCTACCAAATGTACAAGGAGCCAGACGTTGTACATCACATTAAAGTAAGCCATCTTATTTGGGTTGCACATTTATTAGAATGAAGGACAATAAAACACTAAGGGAAATTTTTTTTGCAAAACCCATCAGCATAAGAAGAAGAGAAAGCAAAGCTGAGATGAGTGGAAGCAGATGAAGAAGAGTGTAAGGTCATTGGAACAAAAAAATATTGGAGTTTGGCTGCCAGTAGAAGTGGCTGGAAGAAACTTGTTCAGAAGGCCTTGGCCCATCCTGGGCTAGCATGCCATAAATGACCAAATTCGTACAGTTCTGTCATTTTTTGCCTAGAAGTTTCATCATTATACTTATATGTGCATATGTTTTCCAATACTTATAAGCAATTATTAATTTTTAAATGCAATTTTATTATGATTTGAACTTATAAATTCATCAAGATTCACTTTAAAATAAATATAGTGTGTGTTCATATTTTTGCACGCATAAATTTTTCAGTGCTTGATTTTTATATTATGCTCTAAACTTAAAATTTCATTATTGGAAAGTCTTTCTAAAAAAAACTTGCTAAAGTTTAAAATTCATCTGTATTGCTAGAGTTGGTATATTTATGTGTTGTATATTCATAAACCAAATATAATTGTAAATGATTCATTTTTACTAATTTAAGGAAGTTTATAATCTTTCAAACTCCTTGCTAGTAGCTTGTCATACCTATTGTATAAAAAAAGTAGTTTCTCATGCTGATTCATTTAATCATAATATAGTGTCAAGTATTTAAAATTTATATATTTTTTTTATTTCCTTTATTTAATTTCCTATTCAGTTTATTGATAAAGTGAGTAATATCATTTTCATGCTACCTAAAATATTAATAAAAATATGTTCACTCCAATTATGTAATTTGAAATTCCTTGCTGGTTTTAATTTCCCTGCTATGATCAGCATTTATCTCATCCAATGTAGAACTAACAATATTATCCTTCAAATACGTCCTTATGTTGGCTCTTTCGAGCATAATAAGTCTCGCAGTCCAATAAAGAAAAGAAGTATCTCCAGGAGTGGAGAGCGTCTTGAAATGTGAAGAAGGTGGTCTTCCTGGAGGGCAGAACATTTCCAAAGATGCTCACCATCCATGTCAACATGTTCCCTACATAAAATGCAGTTGGGTGAATTCACAAGCCCTATGTGATATAGATGTTTCTGGAGAAAATCATGCCCAGTAAGTAACCTGAAGTAAGAGACCCCTATAGATCTAGGTAAATCTCTGGGGATACATGAGGTCAGCAGAGTTCTCCAAGAGTCCCATCACAATATTATCCTATTGAAGTAAAGAACACTATGATTGCTGAAACATTATTACTGAAATAACCTGCTATGAGTGTTATAATTATTAAATATAGCATTTAAAACTTGTTAATGCAGTCATTATGGTGTAAATATGGGTATGTGATTCATACAGTGGGAGATATTAGTATGATCAATTAAAACCACTTTACTAATGGTGTGCTATCATTCACTCAGATTTGGTATGGGGAAACATGATGTTTATGATGAAAATTAATGTACAATTCTCATTACAATCTTTTGTAATTTATTACTTTTGTTTTTTTTTATATTCCTCGTGTAATAAAATTAACCTTAAGAATCAGTTATTACTCTTTGGGTCTAAATTATTTTGTTATCTTTGTTTTCTCAATTTCTGTATTTGTTATTAACTTACTATAACTTAACTTTTCTAACATACAAAACAGCATATTTAATCCTTCTAATCTGTTGCAGCACATGATTGTGTATGCAGCCTGCACAGATTTCCCGACTTGATGAAGGAAAAGAACCACATAGCATGCTTTTACCCTGAAAGCTAATTACTGTTCTCTTAATAATGATAAAAATTGATTGCAGAAATGAATGTTTTGAAAATGGGTGAGCATTACTTTCTTATGTGATATTTAATTTCTTTTTTCATTATATTTGAGTAAGTTCTTTTATCAATAATTTATGACTTGCGTGGCATTTTCTTTTATATGTATTTATTAGCTTATTGTTATGTGCATTTAACTTAGTATGTTAGTTTTCATGATACATCCATATATATTTTTTATCTATGTTGTTTAAGTAAGCTCTTATGCAGTGTCTGTACATTTTCTCTAATTTTTATTATATTGATTTATATTTTTTTTAATTTAAATTTTTTCTCTTGTAAAAAAATTTATACATTTTTTTTATTTCTTGTGATTTTCAATTAGTTTTCATATATGTGAAGTTGACTGATTTTCAATTGCTGTGTTATAGTTTTCAGTGGTTCTATTTTTTATTAGTGGCTGATTTTGCACTGAGGTATTAACATTGTGGTTATTAGTACAATAGAATATTTTCAATATTAATTTTTTTTCTTTATTTAAATTATTTCTAATTTATAGCATATTATAATACTTTACGTTCAGCGGAAATGTATCAGTTTTATAGGTTTTAGAAGAATAAATAATCAACAACAAAAATATTTTAAAAAATTGCAGAATCTTACATGTGATTAAATGATTTTTATATTGTAACACTTTAAATAACCAGTTTAAATAGTGATTAATTAACATAGTGGAGGTAAAACATTACGGAAAGAATTTCTCAGTTTTGGTATTATCATATTAAAGCTACCAATAACTACTACTTAAATTCTTGCATTTGTATATTCTGGATTTTTTTACAATTTATTAGGGACGGAATTTTAGGAAGTTTTAACAGAAATTTTTCTTTATTTTGATATATACGCACTCACACTGGTGTGCAAAAATTAAGGACGAAACGGTTTTTCAAGTGCAGCATCACTCAGCAGTGTTCCAAATTGATGAAAATCATAGCAAAACATTCTCCAGATGTAAGAATATGGAAAAAGTAAAGAGAAAAAAAACTGTTCAAAAAAATTACAAATGATTAAATAGAAACTTTATTGAAAAATAAGCATGGAGCAGAATGACAGAGACAGCTGAAACATCCATGTGACAAAATTTATATTTAATTTTATATAGTATAATGAAGTTATTTCTATTTGTTCTTTTGTTGCTAAGTTTCAAAAGGTTTCTGTGAATAATATTTGCATAGTCATATATTTTTTATGTTAATATTGATTCTTATTTTCTTACATTATAATATTGTGTTGTAATAAATATAATGGATATAGCAGTAGTAAAGGCAATTTTCCATTAAACAGAATATGAAAGAAAAAGTGTTATCTGAAACATGTCAAAAAACAGGTTAAGCATTAAGTTGCATTTAGGATTTTGGTATTATTTGGCTCTTGATGGAATGGTGATGAAAGGTAAAAGAAACATTCTAGGATTCTTTGCAGTTTCCATTTGCGGGACCTGTCCCGCAATGGAAACTGGAGGGAATGTGTGAAAATCTAACTCTGAACAGACAAGAACTTTCGATTTCATGTGTCAATGTAAGAAACACAAGAGGTATAGTTGGACTCATGTCGGAGTGAGAGGAACGGTGTGGTTGTGTGTGAATATGTGTGGTAGCGGAGGTCCTGCTTTCAGGCAATGGAAAATACGTGTTTCGAATAATGTAAAAAGAACCCTCTAAATTTATGTTTGTGTCTATAATTAATGTTATGTTTGTTAATGAGAAATAAATGTGTCGTAAAAATGAAGATATTTTGGTATTACTGAACGATCCTGGAAATATCATGTTCGTGAAATCATCACAATATATATACGAGGGTCACGCTGAAATTTTTGAGATACAAATGGGTTTTTAAAATTATACTTACAAAATCGTAGGTGTGTTCAAAGTAGTCTCCTCCAGCATCAATGCACTTTTGTAGACCAATTTTCCACAGATTAAATGCCTCAAGCCAATTATTTCTTGGAATAGATGAAAAAATGCATTTATAGCCACATCAATCTCTCCTTCTGAATGAAAACGACGTCCACTTAAATTCTTTTTTAGATTAAAGAATAACCAAAAGTCGCACATAAATAGATCAGGTGAATACGGCGGATGTTCGATCACTATAATTTGTTTTTAAGAAACTCAACTCTTAATAAAGCTTCTCTAAGGTTCGGAACAGCTCTTTTATTTTTACTAAAAGTAACCTTCATCATCTTTTGGTGTTCTTGCCTCTCTAGGATAGGAAATTTTCATACAAGTATGATAAAAAATTATTAAAAATAAAAATGCTTATAAATTTAAAAAAAAATTGAAAGTAAGTAGAATATTTTGATGTGTGTGTATTATGTAAATGAATTCTTCCATTATGTTTAAAACTTCTAGATAAGCTTTACTATATAAAGTTAGCAACAAATACTTCTTTTAACTATGTTTATTATTGTAAAAATGTTCAGATATAAGTAAAATTAAAATGTTTAAATAATTTTATGTGGTTGCAATTTTTATTAAATTTGCTTCATTGCACTTAATTAAAATTGTGAAAATAAAAAAAACATGTATATAATAGCAGTGAAAACATGTTCAGGCTTAACATTTTTTAAGAAATTTGTGCATATTTTAAATTCTAATCAATTTTCTGATTTATAAAACTTTACCCTAATCAATTATAGATTAAAAAAAAAAGTTAGATATTTTGCTTCATATATTAAATATCATAAAATTCAGTTCAAATACACATATCAATGCAATAAGTTTTTTCGCTCAGTAAATTGTTTGAGTAGTGGACACACTCTTTTTACTGAATTAAATTGTAGGACATTGAGAACATATGTAATTATTAAAATTTATAAGTTTCAGGAAAATAATTGACAGTAAAATTCAGAAGATTAATTAATAAGGAGTGAAATGAAATTGATGTATGGAAAATTCTCCAAAAATTTTAAATATGATTTTAAATATTCATATAAAAAATTTAATTAAAAAATAAGCCTTATGACATGTATTATTTTAAATATAAATGTCATAAGATTACAGAATTAAGAGACATATTATTTTTAAATGCTAATATAATCCAGTGAAATAATTATCAAAAATATTTATTTTACTGTGTATTGGATTGATACAGTTAGAATTTGCATATTCATGAGGATTAATTCTAGTTCCAAGTTAAAAATACAAAAGATTTCTAATGTTAAGTACAATTTATTCAATCTATTAAAATCTAAAAATACTGAAAATTGTATCAAAAGATAGTGTTATAAATGTACTAAGTGATGTTTGGAAATCTTTAGAAGTTATATAAGAACTTCAGTATTATGTCACTAGTTTTAGAAACTCCAGAGCTTAGTCTATGGCTTCAAGTAATGTAGAGAAAAGAAAATTTCTTGTAATGTAACCAACAAAAAAAATATTTGCTGCTCTAAAATAAACAAGCTTCACACGTTTTCAATGGACATTGCAACATTTTCAGAAATACATTTCATTCTGAGAGACCCTATTTTCTTAAATTTATATTTTGAAATTCAGCAGATGTAAAATTAAATTGTCCTTTAGACCAGAGATCTTCTGACATTTGTCTTTATTATAATGAATTGAAGGTAGAAACTATCTTTAACTACAGATAAAAATCCAGCAAATGTGACATAATTGTCTCTGCTATTTGTAAAGATTTTTCTTTTGATATGCTTATATAAATTTAAAATATATTTGTAAGCATTGTGTAATTTGGTTTATTTCAAAACAAAATATATCAAGTATTTTAACAAAGTTTTATACAAGTTATATTTCTTTATCAGAATTTGTTTTTGAATAGTTTTATTTTATTAAATGAAGTAAATATATAAATATCAATACTATCAAATTGTTTCCATTATTTTTCTTTCCATTAGAGCAAATATAAATCGTGTTACTATGCATGTTAAAAACCACCAAGAATTGGTCAGCATAATTAAAGGGGTTCATTTAAAACTCAGAAAAGCTTTCCATCTGAGTAAGTTACTTGATTATTATTATATTCTATTGAAAAAAGTTATACATTTTTGCGTAATGTCTACTCTTTTATTACAAATATTATTTTGCAATTATTTTTTAAAATATTGTTTGCACTATTAAAAATGTAGCAAAATACTAATGATAGTAAATGTATTTACTTAAATATTAGCAACTAAACAGTTTCCTAAAACAAAAGATTTCTTATCTGTTGTATATTTCTTTATTAAATTATCATTTGCATATAAACCTGTGAGAGTTTCATCAATATCTTTTTTTATTTTATCTATAAAGAAAAATTTCTACACCTACATGTTTCCTTATATATACAGTATGTTCGCCTCTTACCACCCTCTTAACTTCGGAATGGTTGCTACTATATTTATAATAGTGGTGTTTAGGTATAGTAAAAAAGCCATGCACTACTGAATGAAACAGACAACTGTGCCACCTGGTGGAAAACTGCAGAGTGAGTATTCCTATCTCAAAAACTGAATGAGATAGAGAGAAAAAGTGATTTACAAAGTTGTAGAGCATCCTCGATTTAGTAAAAAAAATACCTTGTAGCCATTAATGTGAAGAATACAATGGTTAAAATGCGCATTTGTTGTTTTTTTGCTGTGACGTGACGAAACAATCTAAAAAAGAAAAGAAAAAAATAGTTATAACAATATACTTTATTTAAGATATTCAAACTTCTCACCGTCAGCTGCAATGCATATTTGGATCCTCGCTTGAAGATCACGTTTCACATATTGGAACATACAGCGTAACTGTTAACCTAGTACAAACTTAAATTTATATATTCAGTGCTTTTAAATTTTAGTTTAGTACAGTTCTATTTAATTTTTCTTATCACCGTATTTATTATATTTATCACTACTATTATATTTATCTTTCATTTAAAATACTTGTGTGTTATTTTCAACTTCATTTGTTCTGCTGTGCCTTACCGGCATACTATTATACCATTTATTACTAACACACTTAAAATTTTACTTTGCTAGTCTGGCATTTCCATATTCATAATTGAATTATTAACTTACTGTATACGCTTCCCAGTTCGTCAAAGGGGGCATATCCCAGTTGTTTTAAAAGCACCAGATTCAGAAAATCAAACTCTGGTGTCTGATAGTTTTGGCTGAAAACTGTTATTGCTATTGGTATTATAATTTACTTATTTTTTTTAGTAATGATAATGAATTATTTAATTGAAATATCTTTATTTTATCTGTTCTCAAATTTTAAACTTAATTTATGTTATGTAATTATTTTATGTTTAATATCAATAAATTAAACTTATTATTTTTTATGCCAGCCTAATTATTGGCATTTTATAAGTTTCTTATTTATTAAAGACTTTTAATAGAACAAAATACTTTATAGGTATTTAAACCAATAGCTAGCGTTTCTTTAATGGCACTAAAATTTAATATTTGCAGCTCTGCTTATTGTAGTAATTATTTTAGCAATTAGCCTAATGGTGGGTATTGGTAATATGATATCTGGCTACAGATACTTACCAAGTGATATGGACTGACAGTAACATGTTGGTACATGCGACTGTAATGTGTCATTTAATGTTCTTCAATATTTGTGAAGGGGTCACATACACCTGCTGTTTCAAGCCTCCCCACAGGAAAAAGTCTAGTGGAGTCAGATCAGGAGAACATGGAGGCCACTGTTCAAAACCGCAATACCCTAGTATTTGGTTGCTAAATGCTAGGGTATGGCGGTTTCAAAGAGTACTAGGGTATGGCGGTTTTGATGAGGTACTGCTTCACACTGAAGCTCTCTTGTGAGCAGGCATGCCATCATGTTGAAACCATAGATTCTTAAGATTAAACAACAGTAGGTTCTCCACAAAATTGGGTATTACCTTTTGTAGCAATTGTAAATATTGGGCCTATCAGCTTGTTGTAAATTGCGTACCAAACGTTAATAGCATACTGCATTTGATGTTGAACCTCGATGAAACATTTAGGATTTTCCAGCACCCAGTAATGGGTGCTTTGCCTATTGTACATGCCATTCTGTGAAAAGCATGCCTCATCTGTCCACTTTATATCTGCCAAGAATGTTGGCTGGACCTGTATGTGATTCATGTCGAAGTTGCACCACGCAAAGCATCACTCCGACCACTAAAACCTGTTCAGACGTTGGTTGGTATGGATGGCCAACTGATTCGCTTAGGATTTTTCAAACCTGACTTTTGGAGAAACCGCATTGTTGACTGATCTCTCTTATGCTGCATTTCAAATATACGAGGTCATGTGTTACTACCTCATCTGGTTGAACTTGCTGGTCTGCCAGATCGAGGTTGACTAGTAATGCAACCTGTCTCCCTTAAACATTTTACAACAGTTAGGATGGTTTGATGAGAAGGATGTAGGCCTGCAGGGAAACGTTGGTGGTAGAACCTTGTGATAGAACCTGGTGGTAGAACCTGCTGATTGTGCTTTGAGTCGATATTCATTGTACAGTAAAACCATCTCACAATACTCAGCTATGACCATGAGCATCAACATACTACAGACCCAAGAAGACAACTCTCTTATAGCTGTCTCACGTGAACAGGCATGATGTTTTTTACATATTTGCATACTGCAAACAGATTGTTGGAATTATTTTTAATACTTACATTCTTCCCATTTCAAAATAAAAGTGAAAAATGTAAATTGTTTTCTTTCACTGTGTAGCAGTAAAAAAAAAACGATTTTTTTGTTTTTTCAAATATGCACACATATGAATGTGCCACATCACCACACAAAACAACAAGTGCATTTTAACCATTGTATTCTTCACATTAATGCCTACAAGCCTTTAGTACAAGGTATATTTTCGTACTAAATTGAGGATGCCATATAACTTTGTTTTAATCCCTTTTTTTACCTATCTCGTTCCGTTTTTTGAGATACGAATGCCAACTCCACAATTTTCCACCAGGTGGTGCAGTAGGTTGTTTCATTCAGTAATGCATGGTTATTTTTCTATACCTAGACACCACTTTTATGAATATAGCAGCAACCGTTCCGAAGTTAAGAGGGTGGCAAGGGATTTTAGTGGACATACTGTATATGATTTAAATATTTATGTGTATAGATAGTTTCAGTTATATTTTTGGTATAAATTAACATCATTAAGATTTTTTTCTAAGCTATTTGAAAATAAATTCATCTTAGATCCAAAGACTCATTATCTAGAGTTTTTGTGTGAAGAATTGTTGCACCAACTTACTGTACCTAGCCCAGAGTTGGGCCCTACCAGTTAGGTGGAAACTGCTGGCTGTTAGTCTTCTTATTTTGAAGCAGGGAGCAAACAGACCTCCTAATACTTAACCTGCCACCCTCAGAGATATCATTTCACTTGGAAGATATTCTGACCACAGCCTATTTAATGTACCTCAGTCACAATTAGTGAACATGATTCTACAGTTGAGTTATGATTCCAACTCACTACTTTTTGATAATAAGGGCATACTGACCAACCAAGCCACCATGGTCTCTGTTAAGAATTATAAATACAGTATGGTAAAATGAATAATTTTAATTGCATGTGTTCAATAAATCATGTTATGTATGAGCCTCAGTTTCTAGGCATATATTCAGTGATAAATGTGATTTAAAAAATGAATGCCTTTGGCTTTAGAATGACAAAGTATTTTCTGAAAAAATTATTTGTATTTATCTAGAGTAAATTTTGTCTATCAAGGATGAAATATTTGTCAAATGTTTTAAAATAAATCAGAAACATTTGGTTTCCAGCCTGGTCTGCTTTAAATATTTTCAAGCAATCAAAATTAAATGCTTGTCAAATTTGTTTGCATCCTATTCTTTGAATTGGTATACATTTACTCAATTAACTAAGATTTTAATAATTCTGAGTAGGAATAAAGTTTTAATATTTGTGAAATTACTTTATGAAAAAGGATTTTTATTTTATGCAAGTTTCTATTCCAGACAATTGTGCATAACTTTTGATATTATGTACATATGTAATTCAGTGATTTTACTCCTTAAAATAGACTTTTCTGCTTGTACTGACTTTTCTGCTTTTAGTTGCTTGTACTTTTTATAATGAACTTTTAGTTCCTTATTAAAAAGCTTATATTTGCTTATAAAACTCAGCTCTTTGATTTTAACTTTTAAATGGTATAAAAATGAATTGATATTTTGTACTATAAATTTTAATATAACTAAATACTTTCAAGATAAGCTTGAAATTATGTAATCATTAGTACTTGTTATAAAATCTGGTTTAAGTACATCTTAGAATGTAATATATTCCATGATTAAGTTTATATCTCTCATTTTGTCCAAGGATATTTGTTGCGAATTATTTTTTAATTGTATGTTCACCTTAAATTGTATGTTCCCTTTGCATTAGACTTCATTTGCAAAAAGTGATTGTAAAGTAGAAAACAAACCAAATTTTTCCATAAATAATAGAATATTGTTATGCTTGTGAATTGAATTCATGTATAATATATTCATATTTTCCTCTCAAAATCATGTCTTTTCCTCTTTTACATTTATCTAGTCTTTTATAACATCTTAACACTGCTTTTCTCTTTTCTAAACATTTAGCGAAAAAATTTTAATATTATTTCTTGCTAAATATCTTTCACTACAAATATTGATTATCATTAAATGTTTCTGGTATTCTAAGTTTTTTCCTATAAAATGGAATGTGTGAGAAATGAGTATTAGATCAAAATTAAAGTAAGCTTGTAAAAACATATATAAGTTACAACTAAATATTTTAGCCATGTTTACTTATGTATTGTTTGAAATATAAATATTTTATGGTTTAATATTATAAGCAATTAAATCTATGTTTATAATTAATCTTACATTACTATTCAAATTATTCAATCTGCCTAAATTCAATGAATATATACAAACTACTTTGTAAATTTTAATTAACTTAAATAGATTTATTTAGATTGTTATTTGTTAAAAGTGATGAATTATAACTTAGAAATTATATATATATTATTGTGTATTAAGCACACACATACTTTTTGATTATTTAGAAAAAATTATTTGATTGTTAAATTTGTAACGATACAATTTGTAATATATATACTATCATTTTGTTTAATCAGCTGTGTTTTATGCAAAATATCTATGTATTCTTAATTTGCTAAGTTTTTATTTTCTATTTCATAGCTAGGGATATAGATAAAGTTTGGAAAGCACATATTGCAGATGAAGAGCTACGAAAAATGTATTCTATTGCCATGTTTAAACTGGCTACAGAAATTTGGGAAACAAAAGAATCCAGAATTAGCTGGAGTTACAATACCTGTGTGTATGTAAACATATTTAGATTCTTACTGTTCAATGTAATAATTAAATATTTGTGAATGTGTGCATGTAAAGACATTATTTTAATATGCTATGTACGCATAAAACTGACTGTTATTTCTTAAATTGGTATAATTTTTGTTTATTCATTTCAAATACCAGTTATATATAAACTAGATTCTTGGATTAATTTCTTTGATAATTTAGATTTATTTGATAAATATTTACTTTTAAAATTAAAATATTAAATGTAATTTTGATTATATATCAATTTTAAAACTTAATCAACCAAATATCTTGCTAATTAGTAAGAAACAAGTTAAAGCAGAAATTAAAACTGAAATTTTAAGTAGCAAACTTGAAAGTACTTCAGTTTTTATCACTTATTATTTCAGGATAATTAAGTATTTACTTTTTAATTGCTATTAGGGTGTTACTAATTGTACTTTATTCAAGAATTGAAAGTATAACATTTATTTTTGACGGGAAAAAAATTTATACCTAATTTTTTTTATCACAAAATGATAAGTAAATTAAATCAATTTATATGAAATAAGATACACATGAAAAATGCTCAATTGAACATAAATTTGGCTTCCACACTGCAATGTGTTTTACAAGCATAATTCCGTTATTCTTTCTTTTTTTTTTTTTTTCCTTCTAATACTTTTGTATCATCACTATGCTGTTTTGCAGATTAATCAATAGACTTTATTTAAACATAAAAATTTTTGTTTAAATAGAAAAAATTGCTGTAAGGTTAGATAAATGTGTTATTTAATTTGATATAGTTAGGTTGTAGGATCTACTATTTTTTTAATGGGTTTTTTTTTCAACCTTTCTTCAACTTCCAATATGTCATTCATAGTTGATATACAGATCTCTTAATTTTTATGCATAGTGTTGCTGTTGATGAGTGGAGTTAATTTTGAGTTGCTCTTGCAGGCAAGCAAGCATTTTGGCTTTTTTAATGACTTGTATTGTTTCTCATGTTTTGTAAACTTTGGCTAATAGTATGTGTTGCAGTGTATGTAATGAGGTTTGTTTCACTGTTTCTTGTGATGTCAGTGATCCAAAACATGTATTAAAAGCAAGAAGTTCAACAAACACTTCTAAAAGAGATGTTTACTTTAAAAATGATACTCAAGAAGATGTTACCTAATTGGAAATATATTTTACTTTTTGACTACTGATAAAACACAATATACTAATCAGCATTGCTGATCATGCTGGTCCACTTTTTAGGAAAATGTTTCATTAAAATGAAATTGCCCAGAATTATTGATGTGCTGCAACTAAAACTTCTGCATTTATTAATGAGTTAGCATAAGAAAAAGCAGAAACAATTTTCGTTAAATTCTTACAAACTTCACCATTTTTTGCTGTATGTGGTGGAAGCAATGACAGTGATTCAAAATTGTACCCCAAATGTTAACTTTTTTCAATACTATTCACAGTTGATTCATAGCTTTTTATTGTCATTTTCCTGTTAAACATGAGATGCAATAAGGGAAAGTGTAAGTGTTTTATTTTTAAAAGAATTCAATGGTTTTGAGTATTGTGTTTGGTAGAAATAATGCAATAGTAAAGAGAGAAAAGTTTAAAAAATGCGCATCTGAAAAATTCAAGAATTATATGACTAAGATACTCTGAAAACTTTAAAATTCTTTGCACATGTTTACTTTTCCTACAAAATGTCTTCAAATTCACATTGATCAATGGAAACTTTAAAAATATTTTCATGACAGTTAAATTTTAAAAGCATATATTCTGAAAATCTGACATCATTCAGCATTCCAAGAATAACCTCTGCATCTTAAGAAAAGATTTATAATCTTTTCTTGCTTCACACTAAAGATATTCAAAAGGTAGAATGTTTTGTTATAGTTATTCATGAACTTACATATAGCTTACTGAGAGAAACAATATCTAAATTTACTGAGCCATCCATAATTAGAAATACACCCTTATTTGAATTAGATTATCTCTCTTGCAGTAATCAAAATGATCCTTGTAATTTAGCTATAGGAAGTAATGCATCTAATATGTAGCAACATTATCTGAGGAAGAAAATAAAGCTGGAAACGTTTTTCAACTTGGGGTGATATTTTAAGCAAATTTGTTTTAAAATATGATCTTTTATATCATTTGCAGTTGCTAGATACTGGTGATGCCAAATTTTTATGTAGATCTCAATCAAATGTTTTTTTTTGCTGCCAATTAAAGAGATTGAATCTAAAGATAAACTGCAGAATTAGTTTTCTTTGTTATAAACTGAAGACTTACCTAAGTTAAAAACTGAAAATAAAAAGATTGATTCTTTGTGGTTTGAAATTAGTCAAATTAAGAGAATCGATTATATTAAAAAATGTGATAGAGTAGCCAAATTCATTTTATTTTTGTTGCTGATATCTCACAGCAACACTGAATGTGAGATTTTATTTTAACGAAAAAGGAATGAAATAAATTTAGAAACTCGCTATCTTATCACTGTAAAATATTTGCTTATGAAATCTTCAAGTAATGGATTTTATTGTAAGTAAGAATTTGTTATTAAAAAAAAGATAAAACTTTTATTTAAAAAGAAAATATGAAAACCATCATAATGACATTGAACTGTTTTAGTGTATGAAATCTTAAAAAATAAATTTGTTTAATCAAGAAAGTTCTTTAACCAAGAATTTTCATTCCACTGCTTGTAAATATATGTTTTTAATTATTCTCTTTTTTTATTTAATTTACAAGCTACTATAAATATGTAACTTATAATTCTGTTCAGGTATTTATTGCCATGGCCAAATGATTGATATATTTTGTGAACTGTAGCTTAGTTTCATTGTGAGGCAAATCATTTCTTTATAAATATTATCTTCTGTTTTGGAAGCATGAATAATGTTTTATGAATGCATGCTATAAATGTAGTGCTTATAACTAAAGATTTAATTTATAGATATTTAGCTAAATTTTTAGAATTTTTAATTAATTAGAAATGTAATATTAAAATTAAGTAATTAAAGACTTGCATAATATTAATTCACAATCAATTTTACCGTAGCGTTTTTCCAAAAATTGGGACATATAGATATATCACTGTTATTAAAATAGGTGAAGTACTGTTTCTTCTTGTATATAATTCGCAGATTATGCGTTAAAAAAGTTTCATATTTCCTTTTGCAAATTATATGCTATTGTAGATAATCTGATAAAAAAACGTTCCCCCACCTTAAAAGCTTACAATAAAGCTAACAAGAACAAATTCAGTTCCTTGAAAGATATTACAGTTGATATTGGATATCATCATTTCTCTTGACCTTAGCTGTTTTGTTATGAAAATACTTAAGCTCGTATATCATCTTGTGGATGTGAAAGCATATAAATTACACAGCTCATTTTAAACTAAAAGCTACAAAGAAGGCAAGTAATAAAAATGGTGAAAAGCATGTTAATGTAAGATGAATAGCAAAGTATTGCCAATACAAAAGAAAAAATGTATCCAATTTGCACTTCAAAAATAATCAATTTCTTTCATTTATCTTATTAATAAGAGAAATACATTTTATTTTTAAAAAAATATTTAATCTCATTTTAAAAGCGATTGAAAACTAAAAATCATTAAAGATTTGCTAGAATATTCTTGGAAATATCGCTCTTGATCGATCTAGTGCTTTCATTTCAGTTTATCGCAGTTTGCAATGAGCCAAATAGGATTCAATGAGATATTTTTTATAATAAATGTTTTTTCTGTACAATTAATTATATTTTTAATAATACTGTGTATTTTATTTTATGTAACACCACATTATTAGTCATATATATTTTCAATTATTCGGCAAAAAAAAATTTATGTGATTTTTATGCGTTTTTACTTTATTCTACTTTTGCACTTTTTTCTTTTACTTGAAAGAAGGTCTTCAGAATTATACTGAGGAAAATATGGTATATTTTGTGTGTGTATAAATTCTATCATTTTATTTTAATTTTAAATTGACTCAGATTTGCAACAATAAATTAATGTAACAGCAAGTTTTGTTTGTGTATGAAATGTTTTTATGACAACATTCTAAGCTTATAATTATCAATTATACTTCAAAAACCAAAATTAGAATTACTTAATAAATAAAATACATTACATACATAAATTAAACTGAAATATCTTACATGTGGTTTCTGGTAGAATTGAAAATTTAAAAAAAAGAATTGTTACAAATTAAAAATAAATATAAGAAAATGTAATACCTAGTTTAAATATTAATGGCATAAATTATATTTGTTGTATTAAATGAAAATTTTGGAGTTATTAAAAAAATGTTGTAAATAATTATGACTATATATATAAATGGTATTATTTTACCAATCACTAAGCAAAATAGTGTTATTCCAGAATTAGCTTCCTATTTTTTAGAAAAGTTAATGTAAATTATACTTACTTTGACATTTTTCTGTGTATCCTAATATAATATTGATAGGGATTTCAAAAACTATGATCTATCACTGAATTGTATTATGTAATATAAATATATACATATATATAACATGCATAGATTATAATGCCCCCATTATTACCTTACGAATTCCAAGAATTTCCCAGCATCTGATGGACATTTACTCTGTTAAGGAGATTGATTTCTCACAGATGGCACCCCATAACTAACTGGTACCAGATTAAAATCATGAGAAAATGGATTGTGATACCTTGGGAGTAGCAGAAAATGGCCAGCATAAAGTCCTTCGTGGAAAATGGGATTCATCTGCAGGAAATCAGAATCACCTGTCATGTGATCCCTTATTTTAATAACTTCCTAGTGCAGTCCTTTCCTAACTGTCACATATGGTTTTGGAATTGTCTGTTCAAGAGAGAACATGTGGTCCAGAAATAAGGTATGAGGAATGTTTGAGAAGTTTCTGGAGCTCCTGATGACATGACGGAGTAGAGGAATATTTAAAGGGGAGGAACCATTTGAAACTGGGAGTTATGCCCACAGTTTCTGCCTGAGCTACTGTTCCTGATAAGTCTCCAGTTGAGTTGCCCTGAGACTCTAATGGAAGATACGTGAAGAAGAACTGCCTGTAGCAGAAAGAACTCTTAGTTGCCAAAAAGTAAACAGTACTTGTTAAAGCCTCGCCAAATATCTTGTGATTTCAGCAAACAACCCTAGAATCGTAAAACTCAGTTCCTCTACATGCCACAAATTGATATTAGATTTTCAATTAACAATCTGTGTTAACCTTGATTCATCAAAGGGTGTCATATATTGTAAATATTCATCGGAGATATTTATAGAAGGTGAATAAATGTTCAATCCAGATCTTACAATTAAGTGGGTCTGATTCCTTAATTGGCCCAGCCTACCCTTTGCCTAAGTCGTACCAGGCTGGATATGCTACAGGCTTACTTAAATTTGTTTTGGTGGCAGTATGTTAGGACATTTGAATCACCTGTCATGTGACCCCTTAAAAAGTTCTTAATGATTCTTAGAACAGCCCTTTTCTAATTATGAAAGTTGTTTGTTCAACCAGAAGCGGGTGGTTCAAAAATTATGTAGTTGAAATATTCAAGAAGTTTCTGGAGATCCTAATTACAATAGGAGGAGAAGGATATTTAAACAGAGGAGCCATTAGAAACTGAGTGTTCTGCCTGCAGTTTCCACCTTAGCTTCTTGTCCTGAGAGGCTTTTATGTGGATCGCCCTGAGGCCCTGATCGAAGATACTTGAAGAAGACTTAAAGCAGCCAAAAAGCAAGCAATCCTTGTTGATGCCTTTATTGTCTAGTGATTTTAGTAAATGTTCCTAAAGTGGTACAACTCAGTTCTTTTGACCTCGTCAAGTCAAAGATTTTTATGAACAACCTTGTAAATATTCATCCTATTTATAGATTATTGTAAATATTCATCAGAAAAACTTAATTGTGAATAAATGTTTAATCCAGATCTTAGATTGCCTGCCAGCCTGATTCCTTTATTGTCCCAGCCTATCCTTGCCTCAATCATACCAGGCTGAATACGCTATAATATGTATTCAATAAATATGAAACTATATAATGGATGAGGAAATGCTTATAGTTTTCTATTTTGCAGATCTTCTACATTTTTGTCATAGAATTTTATGGGAAATATTAGCAATTTGTCTTTTACTGTTGGTCACTGTTGATCCCTTAGATCTCTTTTAAATAACTAAAAAAATGTGAGAAAATTACTGATAAAAAATTCCTTATATCACAATATGTTTTTTTATCTCTAAAATATGTTATTCTTCAAAAAAATATAGCTTTTCTCTTATATATTATTATCTAAGATGATTTTACTATTTACAGATTTCAGAAATTTATATTTCAAAATAATATCTCTAGTTTATTTCTTGAATTCAACAAATGAATTGAAAATTATATAGTTATATAATTTCTGTATGATTATTTGTGACTAGTTTATTATTTTTATTTTAAATTATGTTATTCCAATTTGATTAATATGATTATTTATACAAAAAAAATCAATTTCATAATTTGTTAAGGGAATGTAAATTTTATTTATTGCATGTGACATATTTAACTCTATTTAAATATTTTCTTAATTTCAACTAAGTTATCTATACATTTAAAATATTTCAGCAGCTGTTTCTTAAATGTTACATTCTTTCTTATTTTTATAGAGATTATTTCAAAAATGGTGGCATTGAGAGATCTCTCATGCGAGAACTAAAAATACAGCAAAAATGGTCTCCAGCACAAACAGAAGAACTTAAGTAATTTTATTTTATTGCCTTGTTATTTTTATTTTAAAATAAATGCACTAAAATGCCAAAAAACTAACACTTATGTAAAATGTAAAACTTATTTGAACATGCAGAAGTGATAGAACAGAACACACACATTTAGACTTGATCAATGTCTGAAGTTATCCTATGGGCAATTTTCATTGTGAACCCTGGATGCAATTTAATGAAACTATAGAAGGGTGAGGATATTGAGATTTTTTCTGACAGTATGTTGCACAACATCCCAGATAGGCTCAGTATTTTTCATATCTTTGCATTTAGGTGACCAGTGAAAGTATCTGCAATAGAAAGCGATCCTAAAGCTACTCAAACCATTTCTCTACCAATAGGCTGTCACATTTTCTTAATAAAATTGTGCAATTCTGTTGAAATGCACAATGGACATCAATGATTGTAGTTGGTTTGTTGTTTAGTGGTCATTTTTTGCTCATGAGATTTATAAATAGGCGTGGAGTTATAGTTTAAATTGGATTCTAAACCAAACATATCAAAGTTGGGTTTCAAACCCATGAGCTGTTGAACCTATGACTAGAGCATTAATCATGTGGCTGCTATCTTGATGTGTTGCCAACCAGCTGAAGTGATCAGACAAGGTGCTTACATATCTGTTGCCTGTCACTTTCATCTCTACACTTACATCAAGTGTTCCACATCCTGTCAGGTGCACAATACTAATATTAGGAAGCCCAGGCATGGCAGTTAAACTTAGCACTGTGCTATCAACAACAGTACACTTGTGGACCTTCAGCAAACCAAAATTTCTTATCATTGATGAATCATAAACAGTTGAGGAACTGTAGAAAACTTAAGAATTCTTGTCAGCCATTGACAATTCTGTTCTTTCAGTTCCTTTTCCTGGCCTCACCATTTTTTAAGATTTGTCCTTTTATCAGATAGATTATATTCACAATACATTTGTAAAATGATTGGACCATACATGTGCTAGGCCCATTTATTGTGTACTTAAGTGTGTTAATATTTTCAAGGTCATTTAAATCTTAATAATCTTCCATTGTTGTAGCAATATCATTTTTTTTGGAAACCTAAAATAGTTTACATTATCCTTCGATTCAACAATAATTTTTTTTCAATATAATAATTCCCACTATAAGACTTAGATTTTTGTAGAAGTTCAGAATCTGCTTTAAACGTTGCATTCAGTCTAGTGTTGTGGCCATGTCATCACAACTCCCAACCTGGCGTGCAAAAATTAATTTTATTTTATGCACTTATGTAAATTACTTAAGACTTGCTTGGAAACTGTAACTGCATTGTAACTGACTATATAATATTGTAATGTGTACAGGTATTCCTGTAGCACACTTCACCTCTTACTGCTTATTAAAGAGTGTTCAATTTTACTGAGTTGTATTCATTTTGACAATGTACAGTATTTTGTCGGAGATGGAATTTCAGACTTCATTCATTTAAATCTCTGCATTGGTGACTCGGACAGTTTTTCTATGTGACAATGTCTCTCACTGGAGGTATCTCGATAATTATTTCCTGCTTCAACCGTCTACAGAGAACAAAACTCTAACATCCGCAATATCTTCAGCAAAGGTAGGGTATCATTATTTTTTCTAAATTTTGTTGTAGGCATTTTTTTACATTGCTTGTTATTATACCAAATGATGAGATAAAGGCAGAGGTTGAGGTATCTTGAGTAAGACTAAAATTATCCCCCTTCTGGGATAAACATCCTGTGCTGTGGTTTGTGAATGTAGAGGCACAATTTATAGTTTTTGGTATTACAAAGTACTAAACTAAATATTATTCAGTGGTTTCTGCTTTATTGTCAGATATTTTAAATTTCGTTAGTGATATTGAGCTCATGCCACGTGAGGAGAATAAATAGGAAACTTCAAAATCTTGACTTGTTGGCGAATTCTTAGATTCAGAGCAATGATGCATTAAAACTCTAATTTCACAACTAGTTCTAGGAGACAGCAAGCCTTCTCACTTGCTAAGCAAGATGAGGCAGTAAGTGGGTAAAACTTTGACTGAAGATCTTCTAAAAACTTTTTGGTTGCAGTGTCTAACACCTCAAGCTCAAGCTAGCTATTCTTTCCGTTTCTGAGGATAAACTTAACAAGCGTGCTATATTGGCCAATAAAATCCACGATACTACAAACACTATGGTTAGAGAAATTTAATTTCCCGAAAATAATTTTCGGGAAATTGAATCTTTTCAAGTAAAGTAATATTTTCAAAACTAGACTTGGTAAAAGCTTACTATCAAATTCCTGTCCACCTGGGCGACATTCACAAAACTGCAATGACTACATCTTTTGGATTATTTGAATTTTTATTTACTCCTTTCGGTTTGGCCAATGCAGCTTGAACTTTCCAAAAGCTTATTGATGAAGTCTTGTGCAGATTTGACTTTGTATTCACATATCTTAATGATATATTAATAGCAAGCAATTTCAAATCAGAACACAAACTATATGTGGAAGTGTTACTCAAACACTTGACCAATTACTTCATTCATATAAATATAGATAAATGTAAATTTGAAATTCCCAAGCTTCCTTTTCTAGGATATTTTGTCAGCAAAAAGTTTCCTAAATTACTATAGGGATAATGTCAAACATGCTGTGCATATGCATGCCCCATTTAATAATATGCTTAAAGTTTATAAAAAAGAAATAGCACATTAATATGGAGTACTGAACAAATTTCTGCATTTGAAATGTGTAAGCAACTACTGGTGAACGCCTCTATGTTGGCTCATTCTGATCCTGCGGTGCAATTAATGCTTTTCTGTGATGCCAGTGATATAGCAATAGGAACAGTGTTAAACCAAAGCAAAAGGTTAGATACACCGAATTATGAATTGCTCACATTCTTTTTAACTAAACTTACTCCTGCTCAGCAAAAATGCTCAACTTTTGATTGGGAGCTTTATGCAATACTTGCAACAATAAAGAATTTCAGTCGTATGTTAGTGGGTCAACACTTTATTATCTATTCAGACCATAGACCCTTAACATTTGCATTCAAACAAAAACTAGATAAGTGCACTCCTCATCAGTTAAGGTACTTATATTGCAGAGCTAGTGTAGGGCAGTCCTTTGAGGTTGTCAGGTGAATTTTTCGTACCCAGCAAGATGGATGTCAACGCTGCAGATTTTGTTAACCACCTGAGAGAAATGATGAGTGCATTTTCACCATCAACAATCACCAGCCATGATAGTAAGGACTGAATATTCATTCCACAAGATCTCAAGAAATTCATGCATGCCTTTATAAGGCATTACGCCATACAACCATCTTACAATGGGCCTTGACTAAGTGATCAAAGTGCCAAAGGACAACAAAGAGATTTTCATCTCAGAGGGCAGGATGAAGCCAGCCTACATCCTGTGTGAACAGGAATCAGCGGACCTCTCCATTAACCAACACACTCCTTCACAACCAAGCACCAAGAACAACACAAAAACTTACCTCCTGAGACTACAGCATCGGACAAAAATCAACGTACTCAATTGGTACATCATTTGCGCATATAAACTAACCATCACACTGGGAAGGGGGTATTGAAGTACTATGCCATACACCACTGCAACTCCCAACTTGGCGTGCCAACCTGGTGGCACCAAAAAACTAATTTTATTTTATGCACTTATGTAAAATACTTAAAATTTGTTTGGAAACTGTAACTGCATTGTAACTAACGGACTATATAATATTGTGACATGTACAGATATTCCTGTAGCATGCACTTCACCTCTTACTGCTTATTAAAAATTGTTCAATTTTATGAAGTGATATTCATTTTGACAACATACAGTATTTCATCAGAGATGGAATTTCAGATTTCCTACATCTAAATGTCCATACTAGTTATCATGCGTTAAAGTTGAAAACTGAGCAATAAACAAATTATCCAAATCAGACATTGTCAAACACCTTGTTTTATATAGGAGTTATCTACCACATCACAAACTTTAAGCCATAGGTCCCGGTCTGATTAGCCCTCGTGTGCAAAAAATGACGGTTGAGCAACAAACAAATGAAAAAACTACCACATCACAATGCTAAATCATTGCATACTTTCTGTATTTGGATATGCACATCTGTTCTAGAGCTTTTTTATCATTTGAATGTATATTTTAACTCCTTATTAATTCTATCTCTATGTTATTAAGTCTATTACATTTGCTGTGATTTATTTCAGCTGCTGAATTTATTACAATTACAAATGGTGTAAAATTTGCCATTTATTTGAGAATTTTTACTCTTTGCGTGTAAATATTCCACAGCATGTGTTCCTTACCCTATCGTGATGCTGTGGTTGGTGTGTGTTGTTAATCCTGTAAGCTATGCTGGTCAGACCTTTGACTTCTGGGAAGATTACCCTAATCATCATCACCCAGACAGGTCAGAGGGAAGGCACCAGATCAAGAGGAACACACTGGTCCTCCAGGTTGGGGGTTGAGCACAGGGCCAATCACTCAGTCTCGTAAAAAATGACTGATTCAGAAAACTCAAAAAAAGAAAAAAAAACTTTTGAAATGACACTTTGTAGTTAACCTGACATGAAATTGAACATGATTATTTTAACTTGGATGTTAGAACTTTGTATAGAAGTGGTTCATTGAAAAAACTTATTGATTTTTTCATGGAGTACAAACTAAATGTACTCAGTGTCTAGGAAATGAGGTGGACAGGAAGTGGAGTAATGCACAAGTGAAATTTGCAGCATCTACTATAACTGTGATGATAAATCATGTCAATTTAAATCTGGTTTCATTGTCAACAAAAGAATCAGAGACAAAGTTATTGAATTCAAACCAATTCATGAAAAAATCTTCATAATACCAATCAAAGGAAGAACACATGACATTTCTCTCATTGACACCCATGCCCCTACAGAGGACAAAAGAGAAGTTAAAGATGAATTTTATGACCTTGAAAAGACACAGTGAATGCTGTCCAAATGACTTCAAAGTCATCACTGGTGACTTTAATACAAGGATTGCAGTATTACAAACATGAACCTATTTGTTTGAAACAAAAGTCCACATAAAGAGACAATTCTGGATGGTACCAGACTACTAAACTTTGCCATTTATACAAACATGGTAGTCGGAAGTACATTTTTTAAACACAAAAACATACATAAAGTAACATAGATTTCACCAGATAGACAATCCCAAAATCAAATAGATTATATTCTTATCGATTTAAGACATAGAAGCAGTCTTCAAGATATACGAATGTATCATGGTGCAAATATGTATTCTGACTACTTTTTAGTAGCTTCAAAAATACATCACAAAATGAATAGATACTATCATTAAAAAAGAGGTAATGATGACAAAAAGATTGACATTGAACAGCTCAAGAAAGCTAAGTTAATGAAGGAATACCAAAGAGAACTACAAAGCAAGAGAGACGAAACTACAACAGTGGAGATTGTGATGCCGAATCTTACACAGACTAAAAACTTCATCTGAAAAGACAATACCCAAAATGCAAAGAAGGAAATCAATCTCCTGATTCGATGAAGTGTTATCGTGAAGAAGAAAAATAAAGCATATACATTCATTTAAGACATTGAAAACTCAAAAGGAAGCAGTAAAGTTCTATCAACTTGTAAACAATGTCAATGCTGAGTTTAAACCCAGGACAATCAACTACAAAAAGTGGAACTGAGATCTTACTCAAGGCATGGATGAAATTCTGGTCTGTTGGCGTGGGCATTCTATTGATCTTCTAATGGGTAGATATAGAGAAGAGGATCTAAACACCCGCAACATGTTGCCAACCATGAGCACTGAAAGTGGAATAATAGAACATGATATACCTACTTATTATGACATAAATAGCAATGAAGAGTCTAAACAACAAATCAGCAGAATCTGATGGTATATGTTGAACTCTTTAAAGTCATTGAAGTAACTCTAAACGAGGCTATTCATAGCCTGATATTCTGTATATGGACATACTAACAAATGCCCACTGTGGGATGAAGGAACTGTTTGCCCTATATGCAAGAAAGGAGACAAATTAAAGTGCAGAAACTACAGGGGAATTACCCTTTTAAATATTGCATATGAAATCTTCTCCATCGTTGTATTCAAGCGACTGGAGGTTGAAAAATCTTTGGGAGATATCAATACGCGAATTCCAGAACAGTAAAACTACTAATTAATTGCATACTGTAAGGCAGATTCTGGAAAAAATCAAAGAGCATAACATTGACACTTACCATTTATTTATTGGCCTTAAAGTTGCCTATGATAACATCAACCAAGAAAAACTACTTGAAGCCATGTTGGAGTTTAATATCCCAAAGAAACTGATCAGCCTCACAAGAATGACTCTCCAAAGAGTTTTGTGCAAAGTTAAAATCTCATAGTTTTTTTTCTATTTTTCAGCAAAAAAGTCTAAGACAAGGTGATTTGCTCTCTTGTCTACTTTTTAACATAGCCCCAGAAAATGTCATTAGAGATTCAACTACTAGAGCTTTTGTCGATGACATCGACATAATTGGAAGAATAAAACACTCAATTGTTGATGCTTTGGTTATACTTGAGAGCATGGCAAAGGAAATGGGACTTGTAATAAATTTAGACAAAATCAAGTTCTTGATTGCAACAAATATGACTCCTGACCAGCCCCTTCTGAAGATTTTGATACATTCTTTTGAAACTATTAGCCAGTTTAAAGTCCAACCCATTGTTATGTATGAATGTGAATGTTGGACCCTCAACAAAACAGAGAAACAAAAACTGTTAATTTTCTAAAGAAGAACAAGAAGGAGATGGCCTCTCACCAGATGGCTAGATAATATTGAAAAGGATCTGAAGATATTGGTAGTCAATTGATGGTGGGCTATCACCCCTGTCAGTGTCAGATGGAAGAGGATCCATGAGTCAACCTTGGCCTGCAAAAGTCTGTTTTATTTATGAAAAAGGAGCCTGTAAATATTAAATTAGTAGAAATAAGGTTTATAAATATTTACATATGTAATGAGTTAATAGGATAAAATTTTGCAAGTGATTTGATCGTGTGCTAAATATTGTTTATTAAAAATTATTGTAATAAATTAAATTTTTACAAAACAAACATATAATACCATTATTAAATATTGAATAACTATCATATCGAAATTTTTATTTAAAATCTAAAATATTAAAAAGATGAAAATTGAAATTTGCAATTTAAGCTTCATTCTTATAAAACAAAAACTTTTTTCCAAATATTTTAGTCGGGAATATAATAAATTTCTTCCATAAATTATCTAATTATAAATGGGTTACTATTTAGATGATAAGTTCAGAAAATTATGAAATGTTTATCTGAAAAATGCTATATATAAGAAACAATTAAGAAATTTTAACTGTATTTCTAGTGTTTTCCTTAGAAATCTAATGAATGTATCAAAATCCCAATTCTACAAAAATAGTTTTCCATTTTTTTATTTTCTATGCCTTTAGAAAATCATAACGTTATGTTTTTCTTTTTTCAACATCATTTCTATTTCACTTAAAAATTATACTTTTGTTTGTTGTAGTTGGCATTTTTCATGATATGTTAAAGCTCCCCACACTATCCAAACTTATCATTATTTGCCAAGCTGGCCACTGAATAGTTAGAATTTCACCTTTTTGTTCAACAATTTATGGTTTAACATTCCACTTTGAGCTAGGATGTTTGTAGTGGTTCAGAATCCACTTGTCTTGGTATCATAGCCCTCGTACCAAATAATTCCAATAAGTGACAAGCAAACACAACTATTTTGAATGATTTCCTGAAGAAATTTTGAGCTTCTGCTGATAAATTGTGCCAGTAGTAAATGTTAAAATCCTAGCTAAATTGGATTTTTCCAAGCGTTGTTACAGATCATAAACTTAATTAATTTTAAGCAAACTTTATAATATTTTAAATCTTGAATGCCAGCATTTAAATTTAACCTTCAAGTGAATAATATTGCTGTATGTGAGATAATTTTATGTTATTTTATGTAAATAAATAAGTTTTATTTAACTATATAATTGTAGAAATATGTTATAATACCAGCTGATAATCTATTCTCTCTAAAATCTCAAATTTTCCATGAAAAATATCCATGAATATTTAAGTCTCATGAATAGCAGTTTTAGAACACTTAAAAGTTGTGCTTATTTCTTTCTTCTTTCAAATTTACCAGAACTTTTATGAAGCCAAATTTTTCATACTTCTTGTTCTAATTGCTGTTTTCCACAAGATAGATATGCTATCACAAACTCTGGTGGTATGTTTAAGCCTTGTGCAGTCTTACAATTTATCTTTTTATTCTAAAATTTGTAACTAATTTTATAAAAAATACCCTATTCAACACATTAATTTTATTCTTTCTTCCTTTTTTAGGAAAGTTTTTAAAAATTTGGAGTTATTGTAATTATTTTAAATAAATTTACTGTGGAAGACATGGTTAAAGTTGAAATCACTTTGCATGTGAAAATAATGCTTCATTATTTAATTCTGATCTTAAGTGTGTTAATATTTAATTTTGTAATGTCTAAAGTTTTAGAAATATTTGCTTTAATTTAACATCATAAATATTGATATTTTGGGTGACATTTTCTTGTACATTCCATATAACATTTTTATCTCAAATGCATTTAAGTATCAATTAATTATAAATGTTAAATATAATGATTTTAAAAATAGTTAAATATCAGGAATAAAGCTAGTAATATTGCCCGTCTTCTTATTTATTACTCATGGCTTAAAAATATGAAATTTCTATACTATTCCAAACATTCTAAAATATAGCATTATCACAAACTAATCAAAGTAGCAGTGACAATTTTTTCATGAAGTTAACTATTCTGTGACTTGTCTTTATTTATCATAATTTTAAAATATTTTCAAAAGATAATGTTGTTGATTCTTGAAACATTCATTAGTTATTACATTTCTTATTTTTAATTTTGCTCATAAATTCTGTCTCATTTTTTTTTAAACTCAAATCCATGATTTATGATTTTTGAATAATATTGTATCTAGTAAGGTTACCTAAGGCTGTTGAAGGCTGAAACTTTCTAGTCTGAAATTGAATTAGTTATTTTGGTTTACACACTTGAATCTTTATAACAGGCTTTGCTAACAAAATGTTTTTCACTACCATAATCTAAAGTATTGATTTCTTTTTGTACAAAAACAGTATGAATCTATATGAAATTTATATTAATTTGAAAATAATTTTTACATCTTATACATAATATTTGCAACACACTAAAATTAGATCTTTTCTTTTTTCCCCATCAAAAATTTTGGTGTTAGCTATTTTTAGACAAAATCTCTTCTGAATCATATATACTCAAAATAAATTAGGAGTAAACAATTCAAATTGATTATTTTACATTGAAGTGCAGAGTTCTGGTTTTTCAATTTGTACTTTTATCTTTCAATTCAAATATCTTGCTTAATGCAAATTTTTCTTTTTTTTTACGTCCTAATCTTGGCTCTTTCTTTAATGCAAAATAATCTTGGGATTTTCATGCATAAACATCTCTAAGGAATACTTTGTATAATTCTGTAAACAAAATGGTTCCAGAAACTTATCAATAATTGTATCCAAAAATTGTCTTAAATTTCATATCTCAAATGAATTATGATTTAGAAATTATGTTATATGAACGAGGCTTGTATTTTACTGAATGAAAGCAATGGTTGAGAAATTAAATGTTGGATTGTAATACATTTCACACCAGATAGTGACAGTTCACATGTGTAATTTATTTTGTGTTTTTTTTTTTTTTTTTTTATATAATGATTACTTTCAACTAGTAGATAATGCAGATAATCAAATTTAGGCTGTTTCTTATCTTCTTATTTAAGATATTCTGACTATTTTAATTTATTAATATTAAAATAACTACTGTATACCTAAAATGACAACTCTTGAAAATTTTCAATCCATTTCTTCATTTAAATTACTTGAGAAATGATTTATTTTAACTACTAAAATATAAAATATATTTAAAGTTTCTTTTATGTGTTTAGTTTAAAAGTGCCATGAAAAGTCTCAGTTGTTAGTTGAATTATTTTTAGGCTGACAGTATTTTTCTATTGGGAATCTGAGGTTCCCCCAGGAATCCCAAGATCATCGGAATTAAGGAAATCTCAGGAATTACATAAAAAATATATTGCCATTTATAAAAATCAAAACTCCAAGTGTCACTAAAACATTTTAATTCATAATGCCTCAATATTTTATCAACAAATCAGCAAACACCATACTAACCATTAAAATTGCTACACTGATATGAAATACAAATGATAAATATTTATTAGACATATGTCTATCATTTTGTTATTGGCATTTCTGCTGGAAATAAAACGTGATTTTATTTTTAAGAAATTTGAAACGCAGATTGTAAGGAATCAGTAATCAGGACATATACCTGTCTCAGTGGCCCCATTATATGCCTAGATAAGTATCTCTTTTTTAAAGAGACATCAGAGGCTCTTACAAACCAACAGTGTTCAAGTGCAATATTATATGAACCTGTCTCTTCATCTAAATATATTCTGTTGCCACCTATGTTACATGAATTCATTAAAATCTAATATTTTGCATTTCACAACAGCATAGTGTAACAATTGTAGCATTGTATATCATTACAAGCATTCATTACTTCCCATTTTATGTGAAATATATTTTTAGAATCTATTAATTTATTCAAATTTCCAAACACCACCCATATAGTATTTAAAAAAACTGTCGATAATTCAGAAGTTAATTTATTAGTTTAATCAGTTTAATCCTTTCATGTTTTATCGATATCTTTGTGTGACAGAATTGTACTTCTATTTATGTTATTGTTGTGCTAATATTTGGATATAGTGTTTGCTTTATAATATATTTGAATATAGTGTTTGCTTTATAATATATTTGAAACACGATATAATATTTGATTTTTTTTTTTTAATTATAAAATGTTATTTCTCCTTTTTATATCAAAGAACTTAATACACATATCCTTCTTGTCAAACAAATTGCACAAATTTTGGATCTGATTATATTTTACTAAGTTTTAAAATCTGTTAGTACCTAGTGATATTATCCAAATTATAATTTAATTCTAAATTAAAATTTATATTAAAAATTAAATTTATATATTTTTAATTTGTTGATTATTTTTAAAAAATAGGTTACTAGAGTAGTCCTGAAATTTTTAGATAAAAATTCAAATAATTTAAAAAAGAAAGCACACTAACAGTTAACTTAAAAATTCAATCAACTTTATGCAATAAATAATTATGCGTGAGTAACTTGCTTGTGCATTTTTTGTCAAATTTATGTAATAAAATTGAAAATTACATTTTAATCTACTTGTATATATTTAAATGAATACAACTTAAGAAAAATAACAAGTGGCATTTCCAGAATATTAGTGTAGGAATGGCAAAACATTACAATAAAAGCAGCACTAATCCTATATTGATATACTTCTTATTGCTATAATTTTTAATTTTATAAATTGTTTTTATATGGGTTTAATATAATAATTATAATCCTTAAGAATTACCATGGTATGCAAAAAAAGTGACAATATGCAAACTAACGGCTCAGTTAAATATGCATCATTGACTTATATGTATAGGAATTAACTTCAAAGAAGCTTGTTTCAAATTGTTTAAGTCTCTTTATACTGCCAGAAAGGACTATCTTGTCAGTTGAATAACGTGTTTTGTTAACAGTATATATGTTCATCACTTGTTATAGTAACATTTGAATAATCTTGTATTAGTATTCATCTAACATTCCCAGTTTCTTGAAACTGTTTCCATGTTCTTTAAATTTCCATCCCAGCAGTATATGTTTCTCTTATCTTTTCAGTGTCTGTATTTGGAGAGAAAGATCTCAAATTTGATCTCTGTGACTGTTGAACAACAGAAGCTTGATTCGCGTTTGTATACACATATGTCATAATGGTTGCAGTTTTCTAGGTTTTCTCTCTTTGTGGCATCCCTTTATCTGTGAAAAGTATTCCTGGAAACCAAAATATGTTGAATGTTTAAAATGTCTTACAACAGCATTTAACTATTAGACTGTATTATTCAGTATCAAGTCGATTAAAATTACTTGTGTTTGCAAAGATATAAATCTCTTAGTAATACATGAAACCATAAACTGCTGTAAACTGTATTGTTCTGACACTTTCAGGATTTTGACTTTTTCCATCAAAAAGTTAAGAAAAAGAAAGCCGAGTACTTGAGAAAGAATCTTTTGGAAATAATGATTTCCGCTTTTATATCCATTTTGCAGTTTTGACCTGTATACAATTTCAATGTACTTCAATTTTAGGGAGTAATTTTATATTGTATGAATTGCTGAATAGGGAAATGAATACTGAGAATATTAGTGTAATTTTACTAAATCCCTCATATTGTCTAATTTTGTGTATGTAGGTAAGGGAGAGTAAGTATGTTTTATAAATTTTATTTATATAAAATAAGTTATATTTTTTTAAAAAAACATTAATTACATACATAAAAATAAATATTGTGATTAAATAAAAAGATGTATATGTAATATAGGTGCATTTATAGATATTGAAAATGTTCATTAGATTGGTTTATATTTTATGAGTAATATTCCTTTATTCTTTTGTTTCTCTTGTTCAATTTTTTAAAATAGTTTGTTGTTACTTTTGAGTTGTACTTAATTTTCAATAATTTAATAAAAATTGTGAAAATATTTTGTGCTAGAATTTTTCTAAATATTTCTTTCATTGAGTGCTCTAAATTTGTTTTAAATTTAATTGTAAAATAAATTTAAATGTAAAAATATCGGTAATTTTTCATAGTTTTCAATAATAATGCATTTAAATATTACAAACCATAAATTTAAGATTGTGGTTAATGAAATAACTGTTTTGAGTGTTATAAGAATAGATTAATAAAAGTAAAGATATTTAATTTATTTCTTGATAAATAATTCTTAGTAAATACGCTTTCAAATTATTTATATTGAGATTATATTACAAAATACAAGAAAAAATTCTAAAATTTCAATAAAGATAAATCGAAGAAGAGTATTTTCATAGAAAGAAGGAAACAACCGCAATATTTTTTATAGTTCTTGTTTACAATTTTCTTAGAATTGCTTTTTGAAATGCTGGATAATATTTTGTCATTTTTCATGTATTTTCAGACATTATGTGTGGCATTTTGAAAATTTCGGTCAAAAACACTTGATTCCCATCTGTTCTTTATTAATCAATATAACCTGTTTTGCTTTTATAATGGTTTGTGTTGATATTAGGATTAACTCATCTTTCAGTTTGAATGTAGAATTAATTACTTTTACATAATTTTGTATTATATTTATGTCATGTATTTCTTTCAATATTCTAATTAAAATCTGCTAAACCAGTTTGTTTTTTCTTTATTGGATTTTATATACAATTATTCTACTTACAGGCATCTAATTTTTTTATCAAATGAAAAAAATAATTACAAAGGTATAAACAGAAAGCTCAAGCTATTAGATGTTGGTAGCTGCTATAATCCATTTTCTAAGTTTTCAATGTTTTCTTGCGTTGCAATAGATCTAACTCCAGCTGTTGAAGTAAGTTGTAAAAGTTTATTTTCTACCATTGTGATTCATCTTTATTTAATATCATTTTTATCTTATCTACTAAATATATATTAATGTTTTAAATATTGAATTTAATGGTTTTTGAATGTATATAAAAAATTTACTTTTTTAACCGTGGAATTTAATTTCTTTGCATTAGTATATTTATCAACAAATTGTTTAGTTTTATTATCATTTTCAGGTTTCAAAGTATTTTGTTTGAAATGCAACAAAAATTGGCAAGCTTTGAGTAATAAATATTTTCAAATGGAGCCTGTTTAAGTTTAATAAATGATGGTCATTTTATTAACAAGGAAGGAAATTTAAAGAATTTCCAGTGAGAAAGCATAAATAAAAAACCTATCGTTGTTCAACTGTAATGAAATTGAAATTAAAGTTCAATGAATGTAGCCTTAACTTATCAATGAATGTAGCCTTAACTTATCAATGAATGTAGCCTTAGAATGGTTAATGAGTTCTTAAATTGGAAGTTTACTAGCCAGTTAAATTATATGCCATTTTCAAGTTTTTTTCTGGTTTTAGCATATTTTCTTCCAAAATGTTATAAACTAAATATTAAATACTTGTGTTTTCAGTTGTTTATGTATACATTATAACATAATTTTAAAAAATATTTCAGCTGTTTTATGTTCAAAATATGGATTATTTTAAAAAGTAATGTAATGGTTATATATATTAAATACTGAGCACTTACATTATTTAGTGCTCAAATTTAAGCTCTTTGATCTTTTACAACTAAACATCTAATTGAACTTCCATTACTCTGTTATAATTTTTCCTACAAATTATTATAAGCACATGTATTATTTAAATACTTGAAATAAAATCAGATTTACCTGCATAAATCCCTTATAATAAAAAACCTCTTATATTTCATGATGAACTTTTACTTACAATCAAATTAATTTCGTTTCTTTTCTTTTTATTATAATAAGAGTATGCTTTTGTGACAATAAAATCCAGAAAGAAAGTTGCAAATTTCCAAAGTAGAAAAATCCAAAAAGGAAGTCATAATAACGTATAGCATAAAAACGTATTGCATGCTTTTCTTTTCTGCTTAAAATTTTTGTTTTAACCATTATATGGATTATTTAAACCTGTGAATTTGAGTACATTATATTCATCAAAGTATAGAATAAAATGAAGTTAATTTTACTTCATTTTATTCTATACTTTGATCAATAATCTTATCTGAATGGAGAAAGTCCAATGTAGGTTTCCCTGGAAAAACCCTCTGGAGAAACATAGAATTATATGAATACAATAAATATGTTCATAAATATAATATAATGAAGTATTATAATGTTAAGTTTCTGTTGAAGTTTTATAGAATATGAAAAAATATGAAACATCTTTCCAAAATCACAAAAAAAATTGTGGCCTTACTTAATGTGTATTCTTAGCATTTAAATTAAGATCAGTTACATGTTTTAAGAGTCCATTTGTCAAGTATAATGAATTAACAATTATTGTCTAGATAGCTTTTAAGGCAAATATTCTGTAGCTCACAGAATTCTGAAATTGCCAACTATTGCAGCTCCTATGAAGGGTGCTTTAGAAATTTAAGCTATGAAAGTGTATTGTGGATCCTAAACCTCAGAATCCAATATTACTACAGCATACAAAAAAATTTACTGTAAAATTACTGATACGATTACAATGCAAATGTTTGATATCTAACCATAATTTAACTACAGTTCATAATCATTTAGGCACTCATCTCTTGATTAAATTATGACTTAAATATAAATGTCCTGTATAATTATGTTTGCTTATCTAAAACGAAGTTTATTCATAAATTATAGTGACTTGTCTTTAGATGATGGAATTTTGTTCACACACATTCACTTTGTCTGACTGATTAAAAATGTTTGATATTGAATTGTTCAAACATATGGTAGTTTTGAAAGAAAACTGGTGCAAAATATATTTGTTGGCTATGTATAAAATCAATCCATCTGTTTTATGCCGATAGCTTGATGTTCTGCATGTTCATTGCCATCTATGTCCCATTGTTCAATAGGGTGTCCTTGTGGGGTTTCAGTTTTTCTCCTTGCATGAATAGCATTTAACTAGAAAACTAAAGATTTTAAAAGTATGCAGTTAATGTAGAAATAAAATGTCATGATTTAAGCCTGCTTGTGAGAGTATTTATAATGTAGTATTTCCTCTCTTTTCTGAATTTCTACTGGCAGCTAAAATGGTCAGGGTACTGGACTTCAGCTCTGCAGTTTTTAAGCCAACTACCTATTCAATTGGGGATAACTTTAGAGGTTTAGAATTTATTTTAAACCTTTTGCCCTGGATAAATTAGCTAATATTTGAAAAAAAATTACTAAACCTGTAACCAAACTAAATGAAGTTCTTTTCTGACTGTAAATCTTACTAAATATTTTTTCCTTATTCATTTAAAGAGAAATTTGCTTACATGTGTAAATATATACACATTTTAAAAAATTTCTTTCACACAGTTGTTTTATTTTTTCATTTCAATTAGGACAGATATAAATTTATCTGCCATGAAATAATTCAAAAAATTTACTGATGAAATAGTGTTTAGTTTTTGGTTTTCATGTATATTAGTCCATTAATTTTTTCCATGTCCTATATAAAAAGAATATTTCAAAAATACGGAATTGAAAATTTGCTTTTATAGTTCTAGTAAATGATTTGCTGTATTGCTGTTAAATTTTTTTAAATAGTACTAATATTTCAATAATTAATCAGAAAAATATTTCATTTTTAATTGTAATTTTGTGGTTTCTCATTTATATTTTGCGCTTCATCAGTTTTGCTATAATATATGAATTAATATTTTGTATGTTATTTTGAATTCTGATCAATCATAGTAAAAAAAATTTTTAAATCAAATATTTTCCTTGATATATGAAAAGTAGCTTGTTTTTATGTTGGAAAAGAAACTTTACTTCAATGTTATCCGCCATTTTATTGTTTAAATTTACTATACGTCTTTTGTTCTTTACTTGTTAAATAAAAATTAATTTTTTATACTTCTATTGCGCCTATATCATCTATTTCTTATGTATGTATGTTCTCAATCTATTTTTCATTTCTAATCAATCTACATTCCATTCTCAATCTATTTTTCCATGTTTTCAATTTCTCAAATACTAATTTTTTTATATTTTTTATCAAGGATGTTAAGCAGTGTGACTTTCTCTCAGTGGAAGTAAGCAGTCAAGAAAATAGTAAAATAGATGGGCATTACATTACTACATTATGTGAAGAAAGTTTTGATATCGTTGTATTTTCATTAGTTCTTGAATATCTTCCTGCAACTAATCAAAGAATGGAGTTCTGCACTAAAGCTTGGAAACTACTTCAAAAAAATGGATTATTAATTATTATTACTCCTGATTCAAAGAGATTACAACATAATGTTGCCATGATGAAAAGTTGGAAGAAAGCTTTGGAAAAAATTGGCTTTATTAGAATAAAGTATGATAAGCTTACACATTTACATTGCATGGCATTTAGAAAATTGTGCAAGTCATTATGTAATGAAAATCCCAACGAAGATGTATCTGACTTATTGTATATTCCTCAAGATTTTAAACAATATAGTTCAACAATACAGTCTCTTGAAAGAACTGAATATGAAAATTATATTATTCATCAGCAATTTTCAGAACTTCCAAATGAAAATTTATTTTAAGTAATACAAAATTCGTGGATTTTGAGCTACTTTATTTTGTAACTGTGTTGGCTAATCTTAATTGGAACTTCAACATATTAACAGACTTTATATCATTTTAAAATGTTTAAAAAATTTTCAAAATTTCGTGTATGAATTTATATTTTTTCTTTATTAACTAAATAAAGATAATTTACGTTTTATATATTATTTTTCCAAAAAAAAAATTGCAGTAGCAAAATATGTGTATAATTTCGTCTATATTAAAAAACTATATAAAGTTAATTTTTAAAATGCAAAATGAATATTATCAACAATTGAAAAAAAACACTTAAGAATTTTGAATTAAAGGTCTATTTATTTTATCGATTTCATTTTAAATTGAGAAATTATTTCATGAGTTTATCATTTATCGCATGATAGAATGTATTTTTATTGTTTTATTGCCTTTTACATTTTTATAATTATAAATAAAAAATTACTATGATAAAGTTAACTATGCAAAATCAACTGAAGAAATAATATTGAAGGAGAATCATGAAATTTGAAACAATTGAAACTGTAATGAAAGGAAATGTAATAGAAAATGCATAAATTGTATATTCCACTAAAAGTTGATATATCTTGCTTTTTAAAAAAACATCATTAATTATGTAATACATGCAAAAGGTATTTGCTCTGCATATTTATGAACTTATTTCAAATAGTGTTTCTCATTCTTTATTATTTATTTTTAAAATAAAAAAATCTCCGCGTTTCAATGCAATAAATTATTTCCTACAATCTGGACCTCAAACGTTAACTAATCTGTAGTATCATTAATTAATGTAACTTCTACTACAGAAAGATTTTTTTTTAACTTTTGTTTTTGTCTTAATTTGAACTATTATTTCATCAGAATTACAAAATGTGCTTTTATAATTAAAATTGTAGAGTTTCTAATTTTCATTTAGTTTTATTTTAAACTAAATGAAATAAAATTCAATAAAATTCCTTATTTTGATCACCTTTGTGTGATATATGTTATATAAAACTAATTTTCAGTAATTTTAAAATTTTCTATTTATTTTTACATATACCATTTTATCAGAAAATACCATGACCACATATAGTCAGAAAACTAGATGTGTAACTAGAAGCTTTGAATTTGTTTACCTGTTCAGCCAAGTTACTTGAAGGATTGTATTGACTATTATATGGTATTCTAGATAATCAAATAGTTCCTATCACAGGACCTTCACTTGTTGTTTGTTTCATTTTTAATCATTTTTATCTCTAATTTTTAACCATAATCACACGAATCATAAATACATTTTTTTATATCAAAAACTCAAATTTTGCCATAAAAATACTTTTATAAATTTTTAAATAATCTTAAATTTGCTAAATATGTATAAGAATAAATTAAGTGTAAAATTAATTTGAAAGTACATCCAAAATTGATTAAAAATTTGGACATTAAAAAAATTGAGAAACTAAAAGTCAAAAGGAAAAAACTATGATGCTAAATTACTTTAAAAAACTCTAACTGTGTATAACAATAAAAATGATTTTTAATTTTCAACTCTAACAATAAAAATGATTTTTTTTCTATTAGTCACTGAAACTTTTAAATGTATACCTGAATTTTAAACATAAGTTACTAGCAAATATAAATTCAAGGAAACTAGATAAACTTAATCCATTCCATTTTGTCACATGACTTTCTTTTAATTATTAATTTTTCTTGTGCTAGACATATCCAGTGCTGCACATCTGCTTAACATCAAAGATAAGTAACCTAAATTTTTGGATTTGATTATCCCCTATGTACAGATTGGATAATGTTTTGATTAAATGTAAAAAAAATTTTACTTTATAAACAGAAGTCAGCTGTGAAGTTTAATGTGAGATTAGAAATTTTTTCACATTAGACTTCACATAATAGCCTGACTATTCTCTATTTCTTATAAAAAAAATTTACTATTTACCTTGATTACCTTCCTTCTAAAATATTTCTCTATTAAATCTCTTATTTCTAATAATTTTTATCAAATGATCTTAATAATAAATCAATTCAAATTCTAGATAAGCTTACCTTGAGCAGGTTTTTTCTTTATTTAACATAGTACAAGACAGGACATAGAACAAACAGTTACCTCGATAGAAAAAAAACACTTAAGAATAACACACTCGATAGGTGCATAATCTTATTCTGTTTGGAAACAAATATTCGTATACAGCGCCTTTATAGACATATAGTTGCAACATCCTCGCCCCGATGAACTTCAAAGGTTCATCAAGAGTATAGTCTAAATTAATACTAAGAGTTATTTCACAGATTTTCAAAACTTAATAATAATTACATATTGGTACTACGTTCTAGTGACAGTAACATACGTTTGTAACAACATAATAATGTAAAATTTATTATATACCAGCTTTACATATTAATTTCTAAAGTTAATTTCAACATCATAAAGAATCAAACCTAAATAAAGATACATACATGCATACACTTCTTACAGTAACTATAAAGGTACTCATTATTTCAGCAGCAATTCTACTACAATTCTGTAAAAGAAAATATAAAGTTAAACAATGTTACTAAATGTATCATAAAGTTCGACTGGATACAGCAATTGAACTGGACGTTTCAAATGAGTTCCAGACGGAAGTCTCACTGTACAGGATCGTGTCTTTCCATCCCTGCCGATATGAACGTCTGCGATGATACCACACTTTCACATAAGCCTTGGCACTTTATCCTCGGGAATTAGAACAATAGAGTCCTTTATTGGGATAGGATTTTTCTTTCTCAAGGTGGATTGATGAGTAGACCTTAATTCTAAAAGATAGGATTTCTTCCATCTGTTCCAAAAGGTAGTCACTATTTTTTGTTGATCCTTATATCTTTCGTTGAAAGGGGTAGTACAGATTGTCCTGGAAGCGACAATATTCGTCTACCTATCAAGAAGTGAGCAAGCGTGAGAATCACTGACTCATTTTCTTCATCTATAAGTTAGTGGTCTAGAGTTCAAAATGGCTTCAACTTTTACGACCGTAGTTTCAGGCTCCAAATAATTTAGAGATGTTTTTCCTAAAATTTTCTTGAGGGATTGTCTTCACAGGGCGAACAAGTCTCTCCCAAAATCCTCCCCACGAAGCTGCCTTTTCTACGATGTTTTTCCAAGTTATTCTTCGTTCACTAAAATTATTTCGGCATTCTTCTTTGCTTAAAGTTTCATTTAAAAGATTAAAATCTCTTTTCACTTTAATGAAAGTTTTTGCATTATCTGAATATATCGCATTACATAGTCCTCGACGGAATATGAATTTTTTAAGTGCTCTTAAAAATGACGGTACTGACATATCAGTTGTCAGTTCTAAATGTATAGCACTTGTTACTGCGCAAGTAAATAGCAAAATATGATTTCTGAATTTTCAAATATGTACAGAGGACCTTAATAATGTAATCCAGTTATTTCGAATGGAAATGCTTCTCTCGCATGATCTGGGGATAAACAAGACATCTCTTCGGTAGCAGGCTTCGCTCTGAATTTCCTACATAAATTGCAATTAAATATTAAAGATTTTACTCTGCCTACCTTTAGGGATGACAGGAAGCAACAAAGGATGTTTCTGTTCATAACTCAAGTCTGAAAATTGTAATCGCCCACCTATTCTAATCAATTCATTATTATCAAGAAATGGTTTGTACAAGGCTATTTTTGAAGAAACAGGTAACTTTTGGTTAAAATTTAAACCTTTTATTTCTGTAGAAAATTCTTTCTCATGTTCTTTTTATCCAGTAAACTTTGGAATCATTCAACTCTTCAGCTGTCAGTGGTCCTTCTTTTTTATTCCCTTTATTTCTCAAGTTAAAAAATAAATCTTTTGATCCACACAGTAACTCTAAGTAATTTTGTAAAATTGTTAATTTTACAAATCTCTAATAAGTCCGTAGTATTTGACTCAATACAAATAGCTTGTAAAATTATGCATTTTTTCTTCTTTTCCTCTTCAGTTATCTTCATTTCTGGGTCTGGATACGCTGTAGGTCAATGGTTATGTTCCTCAGAAATCCAATAAGGTCCATTGAACCATGCTCGATTCTCTTTCAGCCTTAAAGAATTTTCTCCTCTCGTTAAAACATCAGCAGGATTTTCTTCCCTTGGACAGTTGTTCCATGATGAGGGATCAGTGATGCCTTGAATTTCAATTATTCGGTTGTAAACAAATGGTTTCCATCTTTTAGCATCTCCTTTCACCCAATGAAGTACTATCGTAGAATCAGTCCAATAAAAGCAGTTATTTACTTCCAAATTAATTTTATGCAAGATATATTTCGTTAACCTACAACCTATTACAGCACCCATTAACTCTAAACGTGGAAGAGTCATCTTTTTTAAAGGAACAATCTAGATTTTGATGAAACAAATGTAGTTTTTATTTCATTATTCTCAATAAACCTAATATAAACGACTGCACCATAAGCTTTAATACTACTATCGCTGAAACAATGCAATTGAATGTCAGATATCCCCTTAATGCAGTTACTTTTAAAGTAATGCCTTTCGATTTGAATTTCCTTTAAATTAAATAAATCCTCACACCACCTTGTAAATCTTTTTTGAATATCTGACGGTAATGGTTTATCCCAATCATATCCAGCATTCCTGCATAAGGATTTTACACGTAACAGTAAATGGGCTAATAAATCCTATGGGATCATAGAGTTTACCAATTGTTTTTAATATAAATCTCTTTGTAATTTCTTCATCTGGATTCAATATGGTTACCTCTGCTACTGGAATCTTTAAAATATCTTTTCTACTATCCCAATAATATCCTAAGACCTTGCCACAATATGCTAATGGCACCAGACCAGGATTTTCTTCTTCGTCCTATTTCGGATGTAAGGAAAGATAGTTTGTTTTCCATTTTCTCAATGTTAAAACTAGCCTTTTGTAAAACATTCTTCGTGTCTTGTTTCATTTCAATGGCTTCCTTTTCACTATCTACGCCACTTATTAAATCATCAACATACATACAATTTTCAATTAAATCACTAACAACTGGATAATTATTTCTGAAACTTTCAGCATGATGCTTAAGTGTAGCTACTAGCAAAATTGGGCTACAAGTTGCATCAAAAATAACTCGAGTCATTCTGAGAACTTTGTATTCTTTTTCTAATTCCCCATTTAACCAAAGAAATCTAACTGCATCTCGATCTTCAGGTGATAGTAAGATCTGCAAAAATGCTTCTTCGATATCTCCTGTAAATGCAATTTTATGTCGTCGAAAGTTAATTAATATTCCTAATAATTCTGGATTAAGATTTGGTCCAGCTTTTAAATATTCATTTAATGAAAAGAAATTTGTGGAATGAGCGGAGGCATCAAATACCACACGTAGTTTTGTTGTAACCTTATCTTCTCTAAGTACTCCTTGATGTGGGAGGTAAAATGATATTTTCTCGGGATTATTAGAAACTTCTTCCGCTATTCCTCTTTCAAGGTAACCATAGATAATTGTTTGATATCTTTTGAAGAATTCTTGATTTTTCTTAAATTTCCTAGTTAAACTATTTAGTCTGTTAAAAGCTATTTGATAGTTGTCTTTTAACTCCTCAACTTTTTCATTAAAGGGTAGTTTAACTTAATAACGGTTATCTTTAAGACTAATGGATTTTTCAAACTGGTTTAAAATTTCGTTTTCCTTAGCAGTATTATCACTTTCGTTTTTAATTCCAATTGATTCAATTTCCCAAAATTTGCGTAATATCATGTTAGATTCGACATCTAGATTGCTTCTTATTGTATGAACAGCGACTTCCATAACGTTCGCAGGCTGTTGTGTGATCATCCTATTTGATGTAGCAGCTGAACCATTAATTGTTCAGCCTAACATCGTTTCACAAGCAACTAAAGTTCCTGATATTCTACGAACTTTACCAGTCACAATTTTCCAGTAGTAATCACTGTCAATTAACAAAGAAAGCTGTAAATGTCGTTTATTGAAGCTTTGATCTGCTATTTTTATTCTGTTTTTGTTACATTCTATAATGATATCTTTTGCAGGTGCACTTATATGAGCACTGCTTATATTCGGTGTTTCTAAAGCTTGGATAACTAAATGTTTTCGCTTAAAGGCACAGTTTATTTCAACTCACTTTATTTCTTTTTTCTATAATCGGTTCAGTAGAACCAAACGTATAAATTTTCAACTCTTCTTGTCCTATTATTTCTAAATTTAACTTTTTAGAAACCCGCTCAAGGATGGAAGATCTACAACTACCATTATCTATCAAACATCGAAATTTGTCTTTTCTATTAGTTCTTACGATATTTACAGTTGCGGTTTGCAAATAAATATTATTAATTTTGCCCTCTTCTGAAACAAGTGACAGCAGTATCCGATTTCATATTAATTTTATTAATATTTTCATGAAATAAACTATTATGTTTCCCCTTACAACTGTTACATCGCATTTTCGAAAAACAGTTGTACGCAGTATGATTTCTTTTAAAACATAAAAAACATTTTCCCTTCTCTTAAGGCGTTTTTCCTCTCGTGAACAGACTTAACACATTCTTTACTACTGTGTTTATTTGGGGTGTCACTCTGGCAAAATTCGCATTCCCCCTCCCTTTCTGCGGGTCCGACATTTAACGCCAGTGCAGTCGCAGTTTGTTGTTTGTATTTTTGTGTGGGGTGAAAAGAATTATGACCTTTCAGAGGGAAATACTTCGGATATCCCTTTGAGTGCGACTAGTCTTTCACTTCATTCGTATTGCGAAATAAAAGTGTTTTTCCCTCTTTTCGATTTCATTTCTTAAAAATTCTAAAAGTTTTAAGCAATCCCAATCATCATTTTTATTATATCTATTATATTCTAAAACTATACTTTCTGGCAACAATTTTAATAAAATAGGAAATAATAAGCTACCATAATTATTTAATTGAATTCCAGCTGCTTCAAGTGAGCGAACTTGAGCATAACATGTATCGCATGACTGACGCAATTCCTTTAACTGGCCGCATGATTTCACAGGACGCATATTTAATAATACATTTATATGAGCTCTAACAATAATATCTTTTATCTTTTCTTAAGTAACTCTACAGCAGTATAATAAGCCCATATCTTTTCTTAAGTAACTCTACAGCAGTATAATAATTATTTTCTGTTAAAGTCAAACCCTGAATCGAAACCAAAGCTTCACCTTTTAAAAAAGGATTTTAAGTAGCCAAATTTATCCGTATTCGATAAACTCTTATTTTTATGTATCGATCCCTCAAATGGACTCCAAAATTCTTGCCAATTTTCGTATATACCATAAAATGGTTCTATAGTTAATTTTGGTAGTCTCACATTAATTTGTTTTTCGTTGTTACGGGTACATTAGCTACTTCTAACAGTTTCGATTCCAATTTCAAAAGGGTTTATTTTCGATTTAGCAGAAATTATCTTTTCTCTTATTTCCTGACTCGAAATTATTTTCACTTCTAACAGATCTAAATCACCGATATAATTTTCAATTTGTAGATCTAATTCATAAATTAGCTCTGACTTTCCACATAATTGTTGTAAAAGTTCGTTTAGAGTCGCTTTATCAACAATTTCTAATTCGAGCTGCTCATTAACCTTATTTAACATTCTTGTTAACAAACCTCTAATGGTAGAGCGTTTCTTTTCAATTTATCAAGATTCAAAGCAACCTCTATTTCGTTTGATTCGACTGACATATTTAATTTATTTAATTTCAAATATATTGTAGAAACAATAAAATAATTCAATATATTCTCATATAAGCAAAAACAAATAATAAAATCAAATACTGCTGTATTCTGTTACTTATTTACATTAAATACAAAATAAATTTCATAATCTAAATCCTAATACTGGTTTCCCGGGTTTCGGCACCATGTAATATTTCTCTCTAAACTCTCTTATTTTTAATCATTTTTATCAAATGAACTTAATAATAAGTCAATTCAAATTCTAGATAAGCTTACCTTGAGCATGTATTTTCTTTACTAAACCTTGTACATAAACAGGACAATACAAGACTGGACATAGAACAAACAGCTACCTCGCTAGGCACATAATCTTATTCTGTTTGGAAACAAATATTCGTATACAGCGCCACCTATAGACATATAGTTGCAACACCTTCTATGTATTGATTTTTTCAAAGATATTTCCAGAGGTTTATGTACTTTTTTAATTATGAAATTCCCTAGATTCTTAAGGTTTTCTAAGTATGAGTAAAATTAGCTTTAGTATGAGTAAAGCTTTAGTATGAGTAAAATTCGATGAGGAAAGATTGTTTGAAGTAATAAAGTGGTAAACCCATGATTCTAAGTGTTCTTAAATTTCAGTTTTTCAATTGCTAAGTATTTTCTTTATGTTAATTATTTCAACAGTAAAATTATTTGAAGGAATAAACTTCATAAAATAAGTAAATAGATGTATATTGCTACTGCTTTTAAATTATCCATTTTATTTTAAATGTGATAGTTGTATTTAAAATTTTGACAAAATTACTTATAGAATGCTTTATAGAGAATGAAATGCGAGGTATCTTTAAATAACTGCAGGAAGATTTTTTATTTTATGAAAGTTTATTTCGATTTTTATTGCGTACACAAAGAAAACTTACTTTTCCAAAACTTATTTTCTAAATAAATAGTTGTTTTGAAACTGATGCCATGAATTGCTTCAAACACTACTTTCCAGAAAAAAATTATGTATTTACTTAATTTTTTTCTGGAAAGTAGTGTTTGAAGCAATTCATGGCATCAGTTTCAGAACAACTATTTATTCGGAAAATAAGTTAATCTTTGAGTATTTTAACCTTTCATTAAGAGGATTTTTTAATGCTTATCCAGATTATTTAAGAAAAAATCCAGCTCACCTCATGCCGAAAAATCAAAACCTTAATATGATGTATATATATGTATTTTTTTTAAATTTTTTATTTAAAAAACTTATTCGTGTTAATTTTGGAAATTATTTTCCTTTTTATTTAATTGTAAAAGGAAAATTTGCTTTTCGCTAATTGCGATAGTAAAAACATTTATATAATCACTCTTTATTGTGTTTAAAATTTCAAAATTGTCAGTGTTTGAAATAATGGAAGTTTTATTTTTTAATAGCCATAGAATTAATTTTTATCTCTATATGGAAATCTCTCCCTTCGATTATTCCAACTTGCTTACACTATTAGTATTCTTAACCAAACATAATTTAAACAACATCTGTTTTTCTGTTTGAATAATCTTACTAAAAAACTAAAAATTTATCATTTTTTAAATATATTTCTAGAAATTGATACCCTAATTTTCCTTAATATTATAAATTAAGTTTATCTTAAGATTTAATCGCACTGAAAAATTGCTTTTTAAATTTTTGCTTTAATTGATGCAGTTAGAAAATGGTGAAAAAGTAAATGGAAATTTTATACTTAATTATAATGTAAAACAGGAAACTCTCTCTCTCTCTCTCTCTGTTTATATACAGCAGAGGGGTGCACACAAACGTAATAATTTAATGTCCATTGAATATATTACAACATTTCTTCAGATTAAATTATCAAAAAATTATATTATTGTCAGTGGATTCCAGGCACTTTGATTTTTTTTTCAAATTCTTTAGTACTTGTACTGTCTTAAGGGGACTCCTTCCTCGCCATATTGAAAACGATCTGTAATGTTAAGTCTACGGAGAAATTTAAATCAATATTTCGCAAGTTCTATTATAACTAAACCTTCACTTTCTGTAGGTTTTGATAATATTCAAAAATAATAACTTTTAAAATTATTTTAACTATTTTTTAAATTGCTTCAATGTTTTGAAGAGATGTTTAAGACATTAATAAGTTTAAAAAGATAAAAAATTCGAAAATTTTAAAAAATGACAAAATATATTTATAAATACGATCAATTTTGTTTTTATTTTATCTATGATAGATTTTTTTTATTTGTAAAAGTAAAACTTGAAATTTTTCGCGGAAATTAGTAATGCCAACATGGCGGATGAATACTTGGTTGTTTGAGTAATCAATCCAATCAATAGCATTCTTTAGTCAACAAGCTCTTCCTCACTCACTAAAATTTGGAGTTTGGGTTTTTCGCAAATCCAGAAGATAATTTGTGGGTTCACTTTCCTCATCCCCAATAAACGATGTGGGTGTTCCTATACTTTCTATCAAAAACATGCTCATAAATTAGCACGAGAAGGGACGGTTTTTTTCCCCCTTTACGAAAAGGAGAGGGTCTGAAGATTTCCCTTATGTGAATTTCCAGAATGGTCCACCTCAAATTATGCCGTAATTTTCAACAAAAAGTATAGATGGGCTTACTGTCTCTCGTTCTCACTCACAATAATCTAATATATATATATATATATATATATATATATATATATATATATATTAGAGACTTTTTGTTTCAACTTTCGAGCACAGATTCAAGCTTCCTTCGCGCAGCCGGAATCTCCCCCAACTGTTCCGAAGAAAACTTGATAGATAGAAGTCAATGGGACAACTGCTGCTTCAGAGTCGTCGCCTACAGAGGGACTCGTGAAATATTTAGACACGAGTTTTTTTATACATATATTACAGCAATTGTAAATAGTATATTAAGACAGAATCACGTTTCTTTATCTCAAAATAGTTCAATATGCTTTTTCTTATCTTAGTTGCTAAAAATGAGTTACTGATATCAAAGAAATAAGCTTCCCAAGCGATTACATACTTCAATAAAAGTAAGAAAAACAAAGGGCAAAATTCGAATGCCTGAAGAGACGAAAATAAAAAGTTATGACGAAATAAATTCCTAAATGCATTATTTGGATGCGAAACTCCTTTTTAAAAAATACATAATATTCCAATATTGAATTAAAAACAATAGTACTTATAATCTTCGAAAATTGGAAAAGAGAATAAATGTAAAGTTAATGACTGGACTGCCGTTTAATTTCCAGGATGTTAGCAAAGATACAATTCAACTATCAAGCAAATGAGTCCTGAGTACAGGATTTACTTAGTATATACAAATATGGAAAGAGATAAGCTGGCTCTTCATACACATTTTGTCGCCTTGACCCAGAGAAGGAATGTAACGCCATTATGAATTGACTAGAATTACTCTTTCCTCATTCAATGCATTGCACTTTTTTATTTTTTATTAAAATTATATTCTTAACAAAATTTGAAACTTAAAATCATATGATGTTACGGCATATTGAAAATTCATCAAAGCTAGAAGTAACATTTCCCGTACTTATATATATATATATATATATATATATATATATATATATATATATATATATATATATATATATATATATATATATATATATATATATATATATATTTATGCATTTGGATGATTAAGAAAAAATTACAAGTTGTGCTGATTATTAAGATGAATCTAAATTAAATGATAGTTTTCTGAATGAATATACACTAGGGATGGGACCTTGTTACTTTTCCTGTTCTTCGTACATACTGAGTATAGTTACTTTGAAAGTAACAAGTATTTTACCGATTACATTTAGTACGTGTTACAATTTCTTTTGTACTGCCATCTATCGGATTAAAATATAATGACAAAGTTTTTAAAATTTTATAAATCAATTGAATAAAAACTAAATAATAAATAATTTAATATTTAATTAAAACTAAATAAGTAGATCAATAATATATTACATTACTCCAGAAAATTAATTAATATAACTAATGTGTTAATTTAAATTACTATCATTTATAAATAAGAATTCACACTTAAATATTAATAAAAAGATCTATAAAAATAATTATTTATGCAACATTTTATTAAATGCAAGTTTTTGTTTTTCCTGTAATGCTTTAACTTCTAGTATGAGGCAAAGAAATATAAGTTATTTATCTACAAACCGTTTTTTGTAAAAATATTGCAAACTTCTAAATTTTCTTAAACATATTTCATTCAATATAAAAATCATAACATTTTGTTATTTACATTTGTTTTCAGAATTTATATCTGTTCTAAGTAAATTTTCCAATTACTCAATAGCAATTTTCAAAGAATTCCAATGTTAATTAAAATATAAAATTAGATGAGATAATATAATTTCAGTTTTTCAACCTAATCAGCTTAATTTTTTATTAGAATTTAGTAAGACTTTTCAATTATATAAATGAAATTTTATAATTGATAAATATTTTGCAAAGAATTGTAAAGTGGGAGGTTTAATCAATTACAAAGAGGTTTTGTTTTAAGTTTGCTTGCAAAAATACAGCAATTAATCAAAAAACCAACTTAAATTAAATTTCCTTTATTTTTCTGTAATTAAACATTAACGAGACAAACATGGTAAAAAATTTTTTAGGTATAACAGATATTATTTTTTATTATAGAAGACATTTATTTTTTTATATTTTTATACGTAGTAGATAAAAAAGTATTTTCTAAAATAAAAATTGCATTAACTCACATATCTTATTTCAGTTTCCTGAAATTTAATCAATTTATGATTAAATAACTAGCTCTTTGCAATTAACACTGTATTAGAAATGTTTAAGGAAACATAATCATTTTATATTAGATATTGCTGCATAAAATTTCAATAACTATCAAAAAATATAGAACAGTTTTACCAATAATCTAAATGTTATAATGTTTTCAGGTAAAATATTGAGAAATAATGCGTAATACAAAATGGAGGAATAGAAATACATATATTTTATTTATATCAATCCATTATTTAAGAAATAAACGTGAAGATAATACATGATGGTATAAATAAAGATAACGTAAAAATGAACTTATAATTAAAGCTTTTTTTCATTTCGAAACTTTAAACTAAAATGAATAAACTACCTTTATTAGGTTTAAATCTATATCCTCATTATCTGAATAAAAATAAATCGTATGGTAAAAAATATAGCAGAACATTTTTCCTAAAAGTTTAAATTCTATATATTTACAGTAAAATATAGTGAAACTAAAACATGGGGGGTTGAATAAACATATTTATACGGAATTATAATAAAAAATATGCATAGTAAAAATAACAATGGAAGTATGTAAGCAGATTATATTTAAATATTTTTTTTAATTTAAGAAATCTGACGTGATTTAAGGTTCAAATAAATATGTTATATATGTTCATAAAATAAAATTTAATTTAAACAAAATAATAGCAAAAATAAAAGTTAATAAAAGTTACTAAATACATAACAAGAATATCATGTGCTTTTCTTATATTTAAAAAAACGCGATATATTTGAAAAAGAATGATAATCACTAAAGAGATCAAAGTTTTGTGGAGTCCAGTCAAAAAGCATTTTAATTGATTTTTTTTTTTTTTTTTTTTTTTTGAGAAGAGGATTAAGTTTCAAATATCTTATTTATCAATAATCCATTTAATATTTTTTAAATTATTATATTTTTAAAATATTTAATAAAATATATTTTTTCATGTTTCAAGCTTTAGCAAAGTAGAAGTGTTAATCCCTAATGATTAAAAATCAAAAATAGAATTTCTGTTTGCAATTTTGAGAGCTGCTTTCAAAAATTTATTTCTATAGTTTTGAATGTATAAGCCAAGAAATCATTACTAAATACTATTTTCCAAGATCTATGTTCCACCATTTTCATTTGCTGATATGGCAAAAGTACACCTTTTCACATTACATTAATGAAAGAACCATAGTTTATATTCAGAAGATTCAGACACCAAAAATATTTGAAAATTAGCTGATTCAAATCAATTGGAATTTTATGGAATTCTTTTAAGGCTTTAAATGATCTACCAAGTAACATCAATGAATTATTTGCAGTTAAGATTATATCATGAATTTTAAAAATGTTACCATCATTCATCTTGACAATTCTTTTCATTTGAACCTTTAAGTATAAAATAGGGTCCTTTTAATTTTAAATAGCGCTGCCCAGCTATTCTCGGCCTTATCATTAACGATGATGACTTAAGAAGTATTGATTGTACAACTTCTAAATTTTCAGAAATATCTGTTACTTGTGTATATGTCATTTAATTTCTTGTATCCTTAATACTTTTGCTGAAGGGTTTTTTCAACTATTTAATAAGCTGTTTAAACTTCCCTAAATAAGTTTAAAACTGAAAAGCACTAAAATTTTCTAGGTTCGGCCATACTTTTTTACATCTTTAATAAGATGAGATAATGCTTGGATATTATAACAAATTCTTTATCATATAAATTGGTACATTGCTCTACTAAGACTTATTCGTATATTAAGCAAGGAACCAGCAAATTCAAAATATTCTATACAATATTTTTCACTGACTAGAATTCGTAGTGAATAATGCAATAAAAGAAAGAAAATGATGATAATATTTCTCAAATAATACGTTTTTCAATGCCACTGGTCCTGGATAAATAAGAAATTGTCTCCAATTGGTAGTTTTCCACCGATCAATATGTTTTAAAGAACTGGCTTTTCGTTCAAATTCAATCGGAACAAATTTTACACACTTCAACTGCGGTTCAGAAATTTTAGTTATATCAGCATTTCCTAATCTGAAAAAATGAGCACCTTTACATTAAAGAGAAATTAATTTTCGTACAACACCTAAACAAGCAAAATGCATAATATCCAAAGGAAATTCGCTTACCAAACCAATATTTGATTCTTTAAAAGGGGATTCTCCAGTAAAATGATAATCAAAATTAGAAAATCATTTCTCTAAATAGCGTTAATTTCTGGATAAAGTCATTCTTCGATATTATTTATATTTTAGTGAACATTTATCACAACCATAATAATCAGTAAACAATTTAACGCAGGCAACAAGAGCTCTTGCTGGTGTATCACAAATTACTGCCTTAACAAAAAATGAAAATTTTTTACCAGAAATTTCTAGACCAGCATAACAAACTTTTAGATCTTAAATTAATTCTTCCAGAAATTTATCGATATTAAGTTTCTTTTTACCAAAGTAAATACCAATGAGAAAAGGTTTATATGTAGTCCCTCTAATACTACCTAATATTCGCCCAAACTGATATGATGAACTGTTATGCAAAGGCAATCCATCAATATGCAAATTTAAACTTATCTTACTTAGTTTTCAATCAATAACTAAGCTTTAGTTTTCAATCCATACCCAAGTTTTTGTGTATTAATATTTTTTTTTAATTGAAATGGAAATATTTCCGCTTTGATTTAAATTTTTGATACTGAAACAAATGTAGGTGTACTGAGCATTCTAGCATTTAATGGAAATTCTGTATGATATGTGGTTTAAGTGCTTTTGATATATATCACTTATTGCAACATGAGTTAAATTATATTTCAGAAAACATTGGCAGCACTTTAGGGATGTTTTACCGTGCGGTACGTTGCCAGTATGTATGAAAATTTTCAACTGGTTTTTAATCATAGCAATTGTAACTCATTATTAATATTATGGATATTTATAAACATCAAAAACAATGGATAAACTAAAACATCTTTTCACAATAAAGTTATTTTGTATTATTTAAAATAGATTGTTTCCAATGTTTATTTTGATTTAATTTTACAAATACAAAATAGTGATTAGCTTGATAACAAACAATGTGACAGAATTAAATACAGAAACCACAGGAAATATTTTTCATTTTAAGGATATGTACTTGTTATTTATGTAAATGAATTGATAGTACTCACCAAAAAATTCTGTGAAAAATGTTTTCTCGTATGACAATTAAGAATAGCTAATTACACAGCGGAAATAAACATAAAGAAAAAATTAAATGAAACAATGGATTTCAAATATGGCGTCACAGCATGTGTAGACCTCTTAATAAGTCTGCGCATGATTATGCTTTCCTTCAATCTCAATGGTAACTGCTACAGTTACCGTCCAGACGCTAACTCTATCAGCTGCCGATAACGATGTTGTGACAACAAGCGATAAAAAAAAAACAGAGACAATTCCAAGTTATTGGGCATGGACCGCTGAGAAAATTCGGTGTAAAGTGAGTTGCGAAGGAAATCGGAGAATGACCATTGTAATACCACTGACCCTCTGCTACTAGGAATTTAATCTCATTTAATAAGCAAATTCTTAATAAACAAAAAACGCAATCAAACAGCTTAGAAAAATACGTAGCCGTATAGGATTCAACTTGCTACAATATATTTGGGTAAAATCCTGGCTATCTTTATAAGACCAATAGTGGCTTATCATGGTATACTGAGAAAAATCTAGCAATCTTTATAGGCCTAATATTGACTTATCTTAGCATTTCCTACATTGGGGAAACATTGGTCCCTATGGTAGGGCTAATCTTAGCATGCTTAATATTGTGGAAAATGTGGCTATTTTTATCGGCCAATTATTGAGCTTATCTTCACATGCTATATATTGAGGAAAACTTGTCGCCCATCATGGGTCCATTATTGGGATTATCTTGGCAAGTTTGCTAATATTGGGCAAGGCTATTTTGCTACTTCGGGATAGTTTTCCTTATTTTTTAAGAAAAATATCAAAATATAAAAAACTCTCAAGAAATTACATATTCTGAGTTTCAATATATATACCAGATGTCTCAATAAATAAACAGTCATAATTTCACAAAACTGATATTGGCTATCCATCGAAATCTAAATAATAATTCAATATGATGTATATGGCTTCATTGGTTCAACAGTACAGTGTCGTCATATAGTAACATGGCATGACATCATTACTTCTTCTCCGCGAATTCACGAAGAATTCTCCTAGCAATGTTTTCTCCGGAGCATTCTCCAGTAGTTTGCGCCTAGCCTAAAAAATTTCAGCACACAACAGTATCGCACCTTGCAAATTGCTTACGAACTCGGTTTTATCCGAAGATGAAAGTTTTCTGTTATGCCATGTTACCCATAAGGTCTTGGTGAACTAAAACTTGATGCGTTTATAAGAAAAAAGATTAATTTATTTGTATTTTCTTCTATATTCCAAAAATAGCATGATTTGTTAGTTATTTGAGCATAGAAAATGAACACATTAAAACTCGTAATTATAAATACGCATGTGCAACTTTTTCTTCAGTTTTACTTCAATGGCAAAAATATAAGTTTGGCGAAATTACTTTATTGGCGACTTTCAGCGTTGTCGCCGAGGTGCTGAATCCTCGAGGGTTTCAAAAGTCGCGACTAGAACATGCAGAATTGTATAAATCGTTTTCTATACAAATAATTATACAGAAGTTATAAATCAAGATGAAATACATATCCCAATAATATAAAAAAACAAGGCTTACTCTTCTATCTCATAACAAAGATACTGTTCTGATTATATTTCTTCATTGAACCATACAAATTTTGTATACATTTAAAAATGAAATATCTTTTTAATTAATCAAATTGATTTTTAATTAAAATTTTACATTTTTATATAATTTTAATAAAAAAAAAGGTTTTTGCTTTTACAAAAGAGTTCTTCAATTATAAACTTTTTTTGGAAAGACACAGCGAGAATGGAGAATTTGATCGAATTCATAACCTGTTTCACTAACGATTCACTATTTGGCAGACAGGTGATGAAACCAGAATTTGACATATTTCTACTTTTTGGCGTTTTTCTCATGTGATTCGTTCCTGGAAATTGAATCGCTAACTAAATTTCGCGCTTGTTTTGTCATGCTTTTAAATAAAATTAGAGATGGCAAAAGCAGTTATATTTGGATAACTAGTTATGCCAACGTTTCGTTCCAAGGAAATAACATGTTCTAAAAAGCGTTATCAAATAACGGCATTTTGAAAAGTTATTCCAAGAAATACTTCCCCTTTGGCCGTCTTGGAAATTCTATGGAGTGAAAGGAAGCTTTCGTGGGGTGACAAAACTGGTTTTTTGAGGAAAGGAGGTGTAGGGTTAATTTTTGTGACTGAGCATCAAAAATCCCTTACTGAAAGAAATTTTAATGATTTTTGTTATATACTTTAATCAATTTTTTAGGAATTTCCTTTTTTATTATACGGAAGTTCAATATTTAAGTCTAGACTGATTTTCATTTATTTATTTTTTAAAATAATTGCAATGGATTAAATTAGATTTATAATTTTTTTTACTGTCAATTGATTTTTTAAAAATTCTTAAGTAATGTGTATTTACATAATTTGTTTCCCAATGATCTTAACTGCTTATTAATATATTCTTTATTATTTTAATGTACAAAATATACCTAAACTTAAATTTTTTAAACCAAACATAATTCAGTTTCTCACAGGATGAATTTAATTTATTCCTCAATATAATTTCTATTATAAATCTTTACAAATTATAACTGATGTTTATTTTCCCTAAGGATTACTATTGAGTATATCACTTATGCGTGAATAAATCTTAAAATATATCTTCTTGGAAAAAGTATTTCTCCAATTAGAGACTCAGTATAATTAAAAAGTTGAATTTTGATCTAAATTTCTTAATTTTACTATCTTATCAACTTATAGATATAGCCATGAGATTAATCAATATCCAAAGGGCACCATCCATCATAGTTTATTGTAACATCAGTATCGAACCCACAATTTTGAAATAGTGAAATCATAGTAATGATAATTTAACCAGCGAAATACACTAAACCAACTTATATTTAATAATTAATTATATTTTACTGTTTCATATAAATTTATTTTTTAATATTCAACATTTTAATCGAATTTAATTTTCATATAAATCATCTGTTTTTATAAAAGGAATATTGGATATATACAGATGTCATATACTATAAAATTACATATTTATTAACATAAATATAAAATAATATTTTCTTTAAAAATAAAGAATTATACATGTAAACCAGAATATTTAGCACCTACGAGAAATTATTCGAATATAGGAATTTGCCGTTTTGATAAGTTATAGTATTTAACTTCATATATATGATTTTACTCTTCTATATACCTCAATTGTGTATTTATCTTAAATATTTTTACTAGATTAAACTACTCCTCACGGGGAAGTAAAAATAAAAGAGTATGTGTTATTAATAAAATGAATTTAAAGTACTAACAATTAAACAGTATTTTTAAATGAAAATGTATGGAAATTGCTTCCGAAAAATACATAAACACATTACTGCAGTAAATAATTCAGATGCAGTTTTTATTATTGACATAATACATAAATTTAAAAATTTTAAAATTATTTGCATATAAAAAAGTTTTTGTTATAAATGAAGAATTTTATCAACTAGTAATTTTTTTTAAATTTATATTGTTTGATCTGCAATTGCAGATCTTGCTTAAGTATCGTTTGATATAATAAGAGCTTAAATAAATTAAATTAATAAACAGAATTAACATTTTCACTTTCCATACTTTATATTCTATAAAAACAGTTATTACTTGTCATTCTTTTTATAATTGTTGAGGAATATATGTTATAAAATTCCATAGTTATTCTTTTGTCTTTCAAATTATTCTTATTCGTTTGAAATTTAATTGAAGAAAAGTTACTTTAATATGTAAATGTTTTAGGTAATGTTTTTAATAAATAGACTGCAAATGTCTATGCAAAGGAGGAAACTCGGAAAACTCTCAGGCACTCATCTTGAAAGACACATTCATACTTAAAATAATGACATAATATCATAGGTTATATATAGAGAAATAACAGTAAAAATACAGAAAATAGTGTCCACATAAAGAAATAATATACCTATAATTATATATATATAGAGAGAGAAATAATGTTAAAAATATACTGGAAAGATAATTTGAAATATGCTAATAAAATGTATATTGCGCAAATGTTTACTGTAAACTATCTAGTTCACAATGGCCTTAAGAGTCAACTATGGGTATTGGAACAACATTCTTCGGAGGGGAAGATTTTTGGTCTGGTCTAACAACTTTTGAAGAAAAGGGATGATTAAATCTAATTTGTCAGCGTAGGTACTAAGAGTTCTCAAGTTACTGTCTTATACATAAAACCCAGTCTCTGTTTAGGAAGAAGCTCTCTCATAAAGAACATATTATAGATATTTAAAGAAATGCTATACAACGGCTTCAAGTTGTTGGACTTTATGATATAAATTGTCTATATATTGTACTGAAAAGTTTTATAGATTTAACGCATATTTTTTATGGTACAAGATATGTAAAAATACTAATTCAATTGAAACGATAGTGTAAAAAGTATCTTAGTTTACTTCTAAGAAAATCTCAAAGTTCTTATAAATTATTTTTAAAGACTTAAAATTTTAAAAATAAATTAATATTTATTTCGATAAAATTTATGAAAATTTTATCGAAATAAGCAATTTTAATACTCGGTTAAAGTTTATTTATTACACCTTTTTGAAAAATATTGTGATCTACATTTAAAAAATAAGTAAAATAACGCTTCTAATAAATACTATGGTGAAATATCTTCAATTCTTATTAAACCAACCTTTTCTTCAAACAGCCAGAAGATAATTCAAGATTACAAGCTCTTACTTCAGAATGCTATTCGTAAATATGTAATTTAATATCTGCAATTTACTTTACGTTATATAAAACTAAAAATGTTTTGAGTAGAGTTAATAATATATATTTAAAGATTTATATTGAAATGAGATAGGAATAAAACTGCGAAAAAGATCCTTTTATGAACAATTTTTTTCATCATAATTATAACTTAACCTTAAAGATAAATGATGAAAATTTAGAATTTGAAGCTGTAATACGTAGAAGATTAATTTTATTTTCAAATATTATATAAATACAACTACATTTACAAATTTACAATAATTAATTTAATATAATTATACATTGCAACATTTATTATCATGATTCTTAATAATTTAACAACAATAATACTTTTTATTTCAGCACAAATTTTATAAATGACTTTCTACAAAAAATATGATGCAATTCTCTTATTGCAGTACATCAAATACATTTTTAGGATTGTAAAATTATTACATTACAAGTATTATTATAATACAATCAATTATATTACCATTTAATATAATTAAAATATTATTTATATAAATTAGTTTTAATAAATTATGATGATGCTTTCTCAAATAAAAAAGATTATAAGTGTCAAAAATTATTTTTACAATGTATAAATTCTTAAAGTAAATTTCAAATTTAATTATATATATGTATACATATATTATTAGTTTGATCCAAATTTTATCGAATGGTACGTTAGCTTCTTCTTTTAATCTTTTTTAACCCCTTGACTGACTTTGACGAGTCTGACTCGTCATTGATTTCCTGGGCCATCACAGACTTTGACGAGTCAGACTCGTCAAGCGCTTCTTTCGGCGGACGCCGTGCAAGTTACAATTAGATTACATAGTTGCTTCACTCGTTCGACGATTCTCATTTAAAAAAGCACACTGAAAGTAAGAGTTCAGTTTAGCAGAAGTCTCGCACGGTGAATGTTATACTAGCCAATATTTGAGTTTAGTAAAGATTATAAATAATCCCCGTAACATGTATAAGCCGGATGCATTATATGAAAGTGGGGATGATGGTGTAATTTGATGGTGTAGTTCAATTAAGCGAAATTAAATAGTTTTTTTTTGTCGCATCAAATTCCATTTAATTCGTCAGTCAAGGGGTTAATTTATAAAAATTAACTTCCGAAATTTGATATTAAATTTAAAATATTTCACGCTTGCTTTGATATGTGAGCATAATTTCAAGTTTCTAAAAAAATGCTTCAGCTTAGTAAAAATTTTGCTAAAATTCATAAAAAAAATAATAATAAATAAAGGCTAAGGATAAATAAAATGCCCGTACAATATTAAAATAAAATGTATTTTTAAAAATTCCCATTTTTACAAATGTTTTAATCTCTTTTAAAATGAAATATATTTATTTATTTTTCCAATGGCAGATTGTAGACAGTTACAACTGCAACAGAGTCTACTAATCTATTGTTCCTTGATACCAAGGAACCGGCCAGACACAGCGACCTCTTAGCCGCCGAAGCATTGCCCCGGTTGCACCACAGGGGGTGTGCCACCATCGCACCCTCACACATGCCATAGGGACCCGTTTATAGGGTAGGCATCATTCATACTTCATTCACACACACAAGGAAAGGACAAAGACAGGATAGAGAGAGAAAGTACATCCATGCCTGAACCGGGATTCGAACCCAGGACCTCCTTATCCGTTGTCAAGCACGTTGGCAACTAGACAAGTTGGCTGGCTGAAATATATTTATTCATGCATCCGCTTTTTAATGGACGACATTAGTCGTGATGTCATTCACTACTAAGTTTTTCCAAACAATCGTTGCTAATGTTGCCACAACATGGGAATTCCCGTAAGCAATATATTTTGGGGATATAATAAGCTTTCTGAAAGACGTTGTCCTGAAATATTAAGTTTTAAATAATAAATAGCAATTTAAATATCTATCACTCAAAGCAAGGGCGATTCAACGATAATTGGCTCTTAACAACGACTGTTTAGAAACGGTTGTTAGGTTTTGACGTCACACTAAAGTCGTCCATTAACTTTCCTTCATCAACGTGAGGAACCGAAAAGTATTCATTCTCAATTGCTAAGCACCGCAATGGGCCAAGTAAAAGCTTGGAATGTGTTCCCGAGAAAACTCAACGTCAATGTTACAGCCTCATTCACCGTCAACCTCGACCGCTAGGTACGAGCGAAATCCCAGGTCAAAGCTGAACGGTATTCACCATCAACTTCAGGAGGAGTAACCGAGGCGAAAATCTGCCTCTGTGTTCAACAACCGTACCTTCCTATTCAGCAAGGTTAAACCTGACTGTGCATGTCCAATTTATATATGCGATAAGTGATCATGCGCATTTCTTTTAAACTCCTGTCTACTAGTAATGTTTACTATTTGCTAAACAAATTTCAAATGTGTCGTAATTTAACGATAATTATTTTATTCACTAATTTATATTATAATCTGCTGTGCTTAGAGTTTCTTGAGAACTAGAACGTTGTAAACAGAACATTAGACCTAAAAAGAAAGACCTAAAAAAGGATGAAATGGAAATCCACAAGCGAAATCTCTTGACGAAAATCTTGGTCAGACGTGGATAGAATATCCCCAAGATTTAGAACAAAACTGTTATTTCAAATGGAGATATTGGGGATATTCTTATATCGAGATCTGTCGCCATTCTCTCTAGCTTGTATTTGGAGATATAGCAGAGGTAAGTCAATCAACAATTTCAAAAATGATCGCCAAAATAAGCAAAGCTATTGCATTTTTACAATCACATTATATTAAAATTTTACTGATAGCATTGTCTTCTATTGTTAAGATGTTTGATAAAAGAAATGCAAAACATTTGCAATTTGCAAAAACATTCATGATCCTTTGAAATAAATATATGTAAGTCTAAAAAAAGATGTAATAGATAAAAGAGTAAATTAAGAGGGAAAAGCATGTATTTTAATGTCTAGTTAAATTATACAGAATTACATGAAAATATATGGGTGCTTAATTCTATTTTAAACTTTGTTACTTATGCATTATCTTGTCAACTATTTCCCTAAAAAAATTTTTTCCCCAAATTTACTAGCTTAGTCACTATGTATATTTATTTAAACTTCATTTTATAGCTTCAATTTTAGTGATTGCAAACTTTAAATTTATGATTAAAAATTGGTAATTTTAATTAAAAACATTTTTTTAATTAATTATTTATTGAAGCTGTAAATTAACACCTCTTTTCTCACTCAAATGTTGAAAAAATGATTATAGTTGGTATTATTTGACAGCATATTTTTATCAAATATAATTATGTATCGGAATAATATGTTAGTACAGTTAATTCATGTTTAATTCTCTCAGAATTTATTGAAATTAAATAAGCTTTTCTTTTAGCCATTATTTAAACATTTAACTGTTACGTTTCTTTGCAGATCAATGAAAAATTCTTTCACATAGTCCAGTTTCCCAGTTCACACTGGGAAACTGGACTATGTGAAAGAATTTTTGTCTAAAAAAGAAGTATTGATTGTGTACGTATACCAATCCTCTCACTGGGGGAATTAATGCATAAAGGTTTCGTAACAGAAAAGGTATATTTTACAATTGTGTGCAATCGTTGCATCTGCAGACTTATTAGCTATACAAAATGTTGTGTTAAAATGGTTTGTAAGTACCCATAACAATATTGATCTAAAGAATGAGGTATGATTTCTGAATTGATGCAGTGCACTATATACAGCAGGTACTATCCCTTATGTGACAGTAGCTATCCATGTAAGCCATATTTACTTACTTCTGTAAATTAGCCCACAATGCAAGAATTAAGGTGAGTTCTTAATTCTCATGTTGTCAAAAAATAAATTCCACAAATTTATCTGGAGTCTTAATAAATTCTTCAATGATGTGTGTATAGTACATGATGAATATATTTTGATTTTAATGCTATGTATCTATAATTATGTGTAATATTTTTCAATCACAATAAATGATGTTTTCAAAAATTATCATAAAAAACTAGGCTTGACTATGAAACTGTTAAAGCACAAATAAACTAGCATTACATTAAGTAGTATTATTATTGTCTAATTGATAATAAATTTGCAGAGTATAAAAGAATCAACATTAATCATTTATTGAATTAAAACAAATTTTAATACCATTTCTTAATCATACAGTTAAATTGAATATTTTCAACTCTTCTATAAAGATAAATTCTTTTTAGCAGAATTATATTTTGATTTGTATATTTTATATGCCTGTTATTTTTTTAATATTAATTTTAGACTCAGATTACAGAATGTTGCAATGTAATGCTTTTTATTGACTTCTTTAATATACTGAATACAATTTATAAACTTAGAACTATGGAAAAAATTTGCTAACATGAGTATTGCAGTAATTGTCCATATTTGGAAAATTGTCCTTGTCTAATTGATGATATTGAGATTAGAATTTAGTCAAGAACCCTAATTTGTGTTGATAGAAGTATACATCTGGTACCCCTTAATATTTTGATGCCAAGATAAATTAAATTTCATCGTCATATCAAGTAGTGCCTTATTCTACACTAAACGAGTGTAAATTGGTTCTATCTGAATGGCAACAAACATGAAAAATGGGTACTTACATATTATTTTGTAGACATTTTTCCCTCATAAAAATATGTCAAAGAATTTTAATATATTTTTTTCAAAATTTGAAGGAAATGCTAAACAGCTTACTAATATTTTAATTTTAACAAATAGTTAAACATTTTATTTGCAATTTATATGGTGCTAAATTGCATCATTAAACAACATATATTTTTTCACAGGTATGGCCAACAGGATGATACATAAATGTAGAAAAAGATAGCAATGTTTTTAAATGAGCAGTTGTAACAAAATATAACTAAATAAAATTACTAACCATATTTTTTTTGATTTTATCACAATTCCAATGTGTAATAATGTGCAATGTAATCAAATATTATAAAATGAATTTCATACACTAACCACAAATTTAAAACTGAAAATAAGAATTATAAATCTAAGACATTCTAAATGTTACATTATATTGTAGTACTTCATTGTGTCAAATATGATTCACATTAAATTATAATTTTTTTTTTACTTTTTGATGAAATGTTTGTCGTGAACTACTCGTGAGGACCAGTTTTCATATCAGATCGGTATTTTTTTTATCCTACTCACAGAGGTATGTTATTATGGGAACTAGTTCAGTATCCCCATATATTGACGAACACGGCGAATTTTTTTCGTCGCCAAGTTGCCAAAGTAAGCGCGCCAAGCTAACACGGGAAATTTCCCGAAGTTCGATCGAAAAATAAGTATTTTAGGAAATTAAAAAAGGGAAATAAATATAAATGATGGACTTACTTGATATGAAGTTTAGCTGATATGCCGATTGGTATGTTTATTTCAACATTTTTTTCGTTGTCACCAGTGTCGCATTTCAGTTTTTTTTTTAAACAAAAAAAGGCATGCAAAAAATATTTTTCTAAATATTTACACTTTATAAAATTTAAAAAAAGCAAAAAAAAGGCATGCAAAAAATATTTTTTAAATATATACACTTTTAAAATAAATAAAGATCAAACACTAATACAATAAAAAAAATACATTCAGAATTTAAATAATATAATTACACCTGCGAAATTTGATACTCATCCCAATTAATTCCCGAAACAATTTCAAAAAATGTATTAAAACAATTTTCATTTGCAGCTATGCAAGCTTTATGAAACATATACATTGCAAGGTAAAATTTAAAATCTGTAATTATTTATTGTATTTGACAAAAATGTAAAAGATAATAATAAATGAAATTAATAAGATAATAAATATATATAATAAATAAACCAAATAAAATGAAATAATGTAAAAGAAATTGTAAAAAAGAAGAATTTACGATGATTAGACGCTGGTGACAACGAAGCACAACTGAGGGAAAATCCCTTCCAATTCCATTAGAAACATGGAACAAAGAATGTTTTAGAACAATGAAAGTCGAAGTAAAATTTAAATAGCTGTAAAATTTATATAAAACACAAGAAAAATGAATAGTGGCAAAAAAAAAAAAAGAAATAGTAACTAAAACTGAATTTGGCAACACTACAATAAAAACAAAAGCTGAAATCGGCAACACTACGAAGTAAACAAAGGGCGCCAGATTTGGCGAGAAATCATATATGGGGATACTGAACTTGTTCCTTATTATGTTGAGATGGTAATGAAGCTTTGCTTAAAAAATCTGACATTTACAATTTCTTGTTATGTGTTAAAATAAAAAATTTTGTCTATGCATAAAGAAAATATAAAAATTATCTTTTGTTAATTAATTGGCTATTTTAAAAAAAAAAAGGCTAGTGATTAAATTATAAATTGTTTGTGTTTTACAATATTTTAGAATTATACATACTTTATAATTTTTTTACCGTATTTTTATCTTGTGAGATTTAATTTTGAATTGTGAATTTAAGATCTACATATATATATTTTTTTCTATTTTGTGTATATTGAAGTTACTCTTGCTACTTCATATATCATACTAAACAAATAATGAAATTATTCCTTTTCTATATTTATTAATATTAGCAGAGATTAAAACATAATACAGTAGTGAATATTTTAACAGTTCTATTAGATAAATTCTCATTTAACTAAATGCCTTGTTTTGCTTGAGTTACTGTTATACATTTTTAAAGTGATTCTGCGAAGTAAGGTATTTGGTTTTGTTATTCATAAAAAATGGAGCAAAGATTAATTTAAATTACAAGTTTTGCCTCTTAAAAAATAGGTTTAACTTTCTGTACTATTTTGAAAGACAAATAAAATAGTTTTAATTGAATTTTATATGTTTATAATATATGCAAATGTTGATTTCTTCATGATTTTTGGAAAAAAGTGTTTATTGAATTTTGAATTATTGCATTACAAACTATTCTTAAGTTACATATCAGACCATATTTGAAATAATTCTTACATGTAGTTTTAAAGGATACTGTATTTTAATGTTTATATTTAAGCAAGAATAATACTAAGAATTTGGTATGCCAAATTATTTCCAGTAAAATAAATTTAATGGTATAAAAATATAGTAAAATAACACATAAAAATTAGTTTAATATAAAAATATATATAAAATTTAATTGTATTGGAAAAATTAGTCCATATTGAGAATAATAGTAAGCTACCTATCTAAAGTACCTAATGGTATATCAAAGTTTGTGCACTATAAAATATATCTATTCAGAATTATATTTGTATTAAGAGATTTCAAATAAATAATAGGGTAAAAAATGAGTAATATATTTTCTAATTCAGTAATCATGTTAATAATAATAAATAATAATAAGTGAAATAAATATTTAAAAAGAAAAAAATTTCGAAATGCACACGATTAGGTCAACATGAAAGTAATTTGGTACTATTCTGCATGACATTTCCGTAAGTATTTAATCGCGTGACTAATTTGACCAATGAGCGATCACATTTGACTCATGGGTTGAACAACCAGTTGTTCAACGACTATCGTCCGTTGAATACAACTCAATGTCAGGTGAATACAACTTTCTAATTCCTCGGTTCAGGTTGCTACCTTGTGGTGTTTGAACTCCCGATTAACCTCCTGGTCAAGGTTAATGGTGAATACGGGGGTTAGATACCAAAGTAATAACAACTTTAAAATTTCGTTTCGAAACAACGATAACGGCTTTAAAGTTCCGGAAGTTATAAAATAACATAATGTAGATACGTTCTACAATACCGTAACGACTTTCAGAATCTACCATTACAGGAATGATTTCAGCAGTTACATAAAAGGAAAACGTTATCTTAATAACATAATTTTTGAAGAACGAGTTATTTAGTAAACGGTTATTTGTTGATAACGGTTCTTGTATAACAGTTCCATTAAATAACATTCATCTCTGAATAAAATTTTCTTTCAAGCAGTCATTTGCATAATTTTAAAAGTTTTGCTCGTAATCAACAGGAGTATGACGTAAGTGGAGGCACATTGGGAATTATGAAAAATTTGCATCATACTGGAAATTAACGGTATTTTTGACATGAATTGCATATTTTTCTTCCAGTTTCTTGGAGCAATAACTTGACTTTTTTTTGAAGGATTGTTGGAAACCTGTTTTTGAATAAACAATGGAGGTAGAAACTGATGATAAGGAAGCAGGTTATTTAAAATTTTCAAATCAAATAGCCTTTTTATTTATTTTTTATTAAAGTTTTAATGACTTTATTGCTGCTGTATATTACTAATTTGTGCAAATTCCAATTTGAAAGCTTTTGTTAGAGAGTATTGATAAATAACAAGTTTTAAACCATTATTTTAAGTGACTCTTTGATAAACATCTATACATAGTATAACTTTGTACTATCGAAAATATGTTGTGTGTAATTTGTAAAGATTCAAAAATTCGTATTTTTATTTATATAGTTCCTTCTACATCTCAATCAGTGGAAAAGGCAACTGGAAAATGGAATTCAAGGAAAGTGAAACTGGTGAAAGACAAAATTACTCTCCCATATTTGCTGAAAGTTATTTGTGCTTCTCAAGAATCTTGTATTGATTGGCTTAAAAGTAAAGGTTATTTACCTAAGATTATGTTTTGCCCAAACTGTAATCGGAAAATGAAGTTTGAGAGCTCAGAGTCTTCTATAGATAATTATGTTTGGATGTGCAAGGTAACTAAGTTCTTTTTTTACTGAGTATTAAATTGTATTGTTAAGAATAATTTTCTCTTCTCAAATTAATTTTAAAATTGAAAGTAAGATCATGCTCTAGCTGGATTTGTTTTATTAGATGTTTTTTATTTCAGTGTATAAAGTTCCTTCTTAGGTCCTCTAGCAAAATGTTGTAATGCTTGTAACAAATTTACTTCATATCTTTAAAATGAAATAACTTGAAAGTAGATTAATTATAATGTTATCCTTTATTTGTTTGAAATATGTATCAAAATTTTATTAAAATTTTAAAATTGCGTAATAAAGTAGAAGAAAGCTTTCTAATTGAAGACTGCTGAATGACAAATTTCATCTCGTTTTTAGTATTTGATAATTTTAATTATGTAACTAGTCTTTTATCTGTATGGGAAAATGTTAACTCTTGATATATATTTCACATTTAAGAAACTGCATTATGATGGACTTAATTAGTAAGTTATGTTGCTAATTGGTTATTATCTTAATTGTGAAATAATTTTATGCTTTGAAGGAAAACAAGTTTTTCTTCAAAGCACAAAATTTTATAAATGTTGCAGGGGCTTTGAAGTGCATTGTGTTTCATGATTGGCTTCATATTCCTCATTTTCTTAAATGTTAATGAAGTAGCTGTAGCTAAACTATTAAAAATGCTTATATTATGATTTCAAAATTTCCTGATTCCATAAAGACTTTGGTGATGATGAAAATCTGTATTTTCTTCATTTTTGATGTAAGATAAATGTTTATAATTTGGACAAATAGAGCAGCACACCCCATACTGCCAGCCTAGCTGGCACAAGACAACAACAAAAACCATTTGGTAGTCAAGGGTTTTTATTGCAAATTGAACACTTAAAAAACAAGTATCAGTGATTTTTGATGTAAGCTATTGTTGTGTCAACAAAATAATCCTTCTGAGCATTATGTAACTAAAAGAAAAATTCTTTAAATCTTAGCATTATATCTTACACAGCCACATATGAAGAAAAAATGTTGTTTAACTGCTTTCTTAAGAAATGAATGAAGTCAATTTAAATGAACCCGCTAAGATTCAATGTCCAATAAACAAGTCCAAAACCCAACAAAAGCTATTGTATTTTGTATTCAAGATCCAGTAATAGTAAAACAATTCCTTGTATAAAATTGATAATTTGATTTCCAAGTCATTCTTCTTATGTTTGCTAGAATCTTTAATATAAGTGTATCATTCTGCTTTTATAATTTCTAACTTTTATTTTAAACATTAAAAATGTTATTCTTAAGGAAGAATAGATTTATAGTTCACTGTTGAAGAATAATTGTTTTTAATTGAAATACTTTTTAATTTATTGCTTATCTTTTATTTTATAAAATTGGTTAAAAAAGACACCCCATGTCAGTGTCAGGAGCTCACCTTTTGCCTGGGTTAATTTAAAAACTATTTTTATATTAGAAGCATTATCAACAGTTCTTTTGTTGATATTGGAGTACATTCAGAGAAAAGAATATTGACTCACAAGTTGGTGAGGTTTGACTTAACATTTGTAGGATTATAATTATCTTTAATGAATCAGTATAACTCAAAGTTTGCATAGAAGAAGACATCCAGTCTTTTTTTATAAAGTGATCACATGAAAATACCTAGGGGTGGCAATACAGTATGACACTTGTTACTTAACTTTTAGTTATTGTTTTATTTTTGTAAGTCATGCTAGGCATAATACTTGTCTTCTTAGGTACTCATGTTAAAATTGTGATTTTATGTACACTTTTTTCTAAAATATCAGCTATATATATATATATTTTACAAATTTTAGGTTTATTTATAACTTGTGGGTAATATTTTCCATGAACATGATATTCTAGTAATATTTAGAATATCATTTGCAGCATTTTAGTGATAACTTTTTTATTAATATTTTGTCTTAAAATTGTATTTAAGTTAAACAATTTTAAAGAAGATGCATAGAAAAATGCTTAGCTAATTTTTTGATGTATAGTCATGACAAAAATTGTTTTTATTAACTTTTGGAACTAGTTCGGTATCCCCATATATTGGCGAATGTGGCAAATTTTTTTCGTTGCTAAGTCTCCAATGTAAGCGCGCCAAGCTAACACGAGAAATTTCCCGAAGTTCGATCAAAAAATAAGCATTTTAGAAAATTAAAAAAGGGAAATAAATATAAATGATGGACTTACTTGATATGAAGTTTAGCTGATATGCCGATTGGTATGTTTATTTCGACATTTTTTCGCTGTCACCAGTGTCACATTTCAGTTTTTTTTTTTTTTTTTTTAAGGCATGGCAAAAAATATTTTTCTAAATATTTACACTTTATAAAATTTTAAAAAAGCGCAAAAAAAAATATATTTTAAATATAAATTACTTTATAAAATTGAAAAAAAGGATTCAAAAAATATTTTTCTTTCTTTGGGGTAATTTTCATTTTTGAACCGCGCATTCTACAATTCGCATTTTTTAATAATCCTGTTTCCATTAGAAAATTAATAACTGCAAATCTTGAGCCAATCGAATTAAAAAAATCCTATTAACAATTCCAGGTTTTCCAACTGTTGGCCTAGAGCATGAAAAATTGAAGTATCCATTGTTAATTTCGTTTAATTTTCGATAAAATAATCTGTTGATATTTCTTGGCAACACTACGAGCATGAGACATCGTGGCAATATAATAATAAACTAACAAAAATGTGAAGCTAAATTAAAAAGATAATAATAAATTAAATTAATAAGATAATAATGAATATATATTAAATAAACCAAATTAATGTAAAAGAATTAATGTAAAAGAAATTGTAAAAAAGAAAAATTTACGATGATTAGACGCTGGTGACAACGAAGCACATCCCTTAATTGCACCTACAGCAAACTAAAGACAAATGGCTTCCAATTCAAATAAAAACATCGAAAAAACGTGGGACGTAGAATGTTCTAGAACAATGAAACTCGAAGTAAATTTTAAATAGCTTTAAAATTTATGTTAAACACAAGAAAATTAAATAGGGGCAACAACAAAAAAAGCAACTAAAACTGAATTTGGCAACACTAAAATAAAAACAAAAGCTGAAATCGGCAACACTACGCTAAACGTAAACAAAGGGCGCCAGATTTGGCGAGAAATCTTATTTGGGGATACCGAACTTGTACCTAACTTTTTTATTATTTTCAACTTACTGATCTAGAATATGAATATTTAATAACTTGTAAAAAAATTTTAATACCTAAAAAAGTATGTTGAAATTAGAATTGCCAAAATTTCTAATATGTAATTCATGGATTATATTTTATATATTATATGCTGCAACAGATATTTTTATAAAAATAAAAAATAAAAGAACTTCTCCATCAGAATTTAAAGGAAATGCCATTTATATCTTATAAAATTATAGATGGTGTGTGCCAAGACCCAACTGAATTATTTCAGCTATAATCAGTTTTGTCCAATTATGTTTAAGAACAAAGCTGGCTCCTCTGGGAAAGATATTACATCTGCTATTATAATTTTTCACATTTGGTCTTAAGCTGAGCTGTTTCATTCTGAAAAAATTCAAGTTCATGTATCATCATGAGGTAATGATAGCATAAAAGTTGCACACTGTATTTTAAACTAAATGTTATAGAGAAAGCAAATAAAAAAAAAAAATGGTGATAAATGTATTAGTGCAAGGGGAAATGTATTCAATGCAGTTTGAAATTAATCTGTTTCTTTCATTTAATTATGAAACAAATATATATATTTGTGAAACAATATTATAATGAAACAAATATATATTTTTAAAATACATATATTAGTTGTAAAAGTTGCTAAAAATTGAAAAGTTTCACAACACTCTTTCAGAAATCATAACTCTTGATTAGTCTGTTGCTTTCATCTCAGTTTATTGCACTTGCCATGAGATGGATTCAGATATTATCCAATCAAATGTTTTTCTGTATAGTTTATTGTATTTTTAATTATACTCTGTATTTATTTTGTGTGATGCTAGATTATTTGCAGTATATTATTTGCTGCTGCAGATTATGAAATGTATATTTTCTTTTAGTTTAAAAAAAAAAATCAATCTGCATATATATATATTACAGGAAAAATACTGAAATAAATATTTTCACTGATAAATTTACCTTTGAACATTGTTAAAAGCATTTAAATGATGACTTACAATTTTGTTCAGGATTTTATATAAATTAAAGTTTTAAGGATACATTTGTGAAGAATTAAAAATAAATTAAAACCACAATAGTGAAAATGCTTATTGTGTATTGCTACAAAAACAAGCTATAAAGGGCTACGAACTATTAAGTAATTTCAATTAAATTATTTTTCAAAAATATTTATTTTTATTAAAAATTTGGCAAAATAAGTAACAGTTAAAGAGAAAAAAAAATGAGGTTTGATTTATTTTATATTTTTATTAAATTTTTTTTTTGTTACTATAAAGTAACAAAAAAAAATTTAATAGAAAATTTGCTAGAAATATATAAATATTTCTAGCATTAAACAAGTGAAAGCAATATTAAATGTGGATTATATATCTTAATTATGAAATCAGTGACTGAAATGTATAAAAAAAATTTTAATATAATTAAAGTAACTTTAACAAAATATTTCCTATTTTTGAGTCCATAAATTATAGAAATGTTAAATTAACACCTATTATGAATTGGACAGAAATATCAGAAAGTTACCAAGTAGTTATGGGCTTACAATCAAAAGTATTGAGTGTGTGTGATGGTTATTTCTAGAATATTTTATAATCAAGCTTTGTATGACAGTCTTTTTTTTGTGCTTGTATAACTTTGATTATTTAATTTTATTATTTTGAGTAAATATATTTATAGTTTATTGTAAAGAGAATGTGTTTTTTCCTTTTTTAAAAAGCGATTAGTATTTAATACATATGATTTAGTTTTAAAACCATATAAAATTAACATGTTCCAGCTAGAAACTCTTATGATCTTATTTACGACAGAAATACTGGAAAGTACATCTTACTTAATTTTTTTAAATTAATGTTACATAAAACATTAAACTTAGTTTCAATTATACTTTTAAATCAAACAATAAATTGATCACCTTAACAAATTTACCTTTTTTATTAAAAAAAAAAAATTCGAATTTATTTGGAACTTTAGTCATGGACATAAACTTGAAGAAAACGACGTAAATTTAGTATTACGTTAATTATTAAATTCGAAAAATGTGCCTTTGTTCTGAAAGTACAGTGAATAACAGTCAATTGAAATCAGTGTTTTAAAATAACAATTCCACATTTTCTTAAGTTTTATACCTTGCCTGTTGCAATAATTTTATTTTTCAAATGTGGGACAGAAGAAATTACATTTTGTGTTTATAATATAAAAGTCATATTAATATTCTTTTCTAATAAAGTGTATCCTTTGGGAGTTCTTTTTTTGCAAACTTCTAATATTTAGTAACAATGTCAATTATTTTGAAGTCTCACAAGTTCTCGGTCAAACACAAAAGCAGAAGACAATGAAACAAACAGAAGTAAAACAGTAAGAAAAGAGTAGAAATATAAACAATATACCCTCTGATGTACTTGGCATGCATAAGATCTTGCATCCATCACTTCAATGTGGTATTTTTTGACATGTCACCTGTGTGTAGCAGCACTATCAAGAAGCAATAGGTGCATGTTGGTGACAAGTTCCCTCAGTGTGCAGCCTCGCTAAAGGAAACTGTACTGCCTCTTCTAAAACTTACCCACTATGGTAACATGAAAAGGAAATTCATAGGATAAAAATACAAAAATCTTATCAAGAAGCTAACTTCTTTAAAGCATCCAAATGTCCATGTACTAACAGACTGTTGTCATCTGTTGCACAAATTGATGTTTCATCATTTAGAAAAATATTCCAACCTACAAAATAAAGTAAATTCCAAATAAAACAGTTCATTACAGATGAATCAGTTGTTATAAAACTGCAAAAATCAAGTGACTCTCACTAAAAAACTTTATCTTAAAAGCATCACTTCTGAAGACAGCCATAGCAACATAGATGCAGATATAGTCATCCACTTTGAAACTATAAGAAAAAGCTTATCTTGTCACCAACGTAACTCTTCATAATGGTGGCAGGGCTCGGAGTTGTCCTAAAATTCCTGATTTTTTAAAAAACATCCTGAAATGTCCTTTTTTTTTTCAAAATAAATCCTGGAATTCCTTACTTTTTTATTACATTCTTTAGAAAGTTTAATAATTTTATATTTTTCAGTAGTAAATTTTTCTTCCAGTGGAATATATTTTTTTTCAACTGCTTTCTATGCAAGAAGAAAGAGAAAATTTCCCCCCTTTTTTTGTTCTGTTTCAAACCGGAAATAGGGTTGCCATACATTCGTCTCTGACTCGTTTTCACCCATTGCTCACGAATGTCTGACGTCAAAATAATTTAGGTTTGGGTTTACCATTAAATTCTATTTTCTGCCTTTACAGACAAAGATTCTGGTTTCAGTCACAACTATTTACAATAATGGTGAAATTGTGAGAATTATCCGCCTACGTTTATGTGCATGTGTGAAATGCTTATCGCACCATTTTGAAAGATTTTGATGGGTGTTTTGAAGAATGTTTATTACCAAGCTCAGAATTTCATTTTTTGAAAACAATTTTCTTTTAAAAATGCCAAGGAAAACAAAATTTTCTGACAAATGGTTGGAACTGCAAGATGGGAATAAATGCCTAATCAAGACCTGGTGCCGAAGTGTTGATGATGTTCATTCTGTGGAGTGCTTCGTATGCAAAAGCAAATTCAGTGTTTCAAATATGGGTTTTAGACAAGTGCTTGCTTGTGCAGATGGATTGAGACACAAAAAAATTTGTGAACTGTTACAATCAAACACTATTTACTATCAAGTCATCAACTTCATCTGAATCCTTGACATCGACTGTAGTAGTGAATAACAAATCATGGCTTCTCAGAACGACATCAGAGAAAACCATTAAAGCTGAAACCATTTTAGTTTTGGTGGCAATAAATAATATTCTTTTTCATCTTTGAATGATTTAACTATCATTTACAGAGAAATTTTTGATGATTCCTGCATAGCAAAAAATCTCAAATTATCTGACAAAAAAGTCGGGTATATGATTAATTTTAGATTAGGTCAGTATTTCAAAACTTTTGTTTCAGGATATCGGCACTTTATATTTTGTTTTACTTTTCGATGAAACTACTACAAAACAAAGAAACAGTTGGATATTTACATCTCATATTGGTCTGTTAAACAAGGTAAAAATGTCATTTGTTACCTCGAATCACATTTTTTAGGGCATGCTGAAGCCAATAAAATTATAAAATACTTGATTGAATTCACAGCAATACTGGAAGAGCTTACTGATAAAATAACATTTCTATAAAGTGTCAGAAGCTGCTACATCACAACTTCAAAGCATTTGCTTCAAAAACTTCCTATAACAAATCCTTTACTCAAAGGTCTCCAGTGTTTGTTTCCTTATAATAGAAAAAAAGGAAGAGTCTAGGAGCTCATTTAGCAGATTAATTCAACATATTCTTCATGTAAATAAAACTTCTTTAAATTTTGATAAGATGAATGAAGAGTGGATTTTTTACATGGGTGAAGATGTGACTTTGATTGTCAATGATTATGATAATGATAAAAAAAATATCTGTTAATATTGGAATGTGGTTTTCAATATAAAAGATGCTGGTGGTTATATTAAATATACTACTCTTTATAGAATGGTTAAAGCATGTCTGTCACATTATTGAATGTAAATTCCCAACTAGAAAGAGGTTTTTCAACTAACAGTTCTGTTGTGACAAAGAGAGCTTCTTTATCGGAATTAACAGTTCAAAGTTTACGGATTTGTCATGATTAATTTGAATGCATGGCAATTTTGTTTCCTCCTTTCCATATAACAAAGAAATGATGCATTATATTCAGAAATAGCATGCAGAATATGCATCATATATGGAAAAATCAAAAGATGTAGAAGCTACTTTTGAAAAAAAAAAAGTTCATGTAGAAGCTACTTTTGAAAAAAAAAAAAGTTGATGTAGAAGCTACTTGTGAAAAAAATTTAAACAATCGCACCTATTAGAAAAAATTAATAAACTTAAGAAAGAAAAGAAAAATTTGCTTGATAATTAGTGTGTAGCTCAAAAACTTTTGGATGATGCAACAAAAAAAAAAAAAAAAAATAGCCTGTGCTATGAGTGATAATATGAGTGATGTGAAAGTTGGATAAATGATGCTGTCTGCTGCTAATGCAGAAATTGCATCTGTGAATGATAAGTTAAAAAAGTGCAGTATTAAATTATCGGAATTAAATGCTAATGCATCCAGTTCAAAATGAACATTATTCAATTATACATAAATTAACTGTTAATTTAAAGCATTTATCATGTAACTTTTTAATTTTCAAAAAATGTTCAGTATAGAAAGCTTCTGTACCATTTTTCATATTGTTGTATTAAAAATTAAAAAACTCAGAATTTATTAAATAGTTTATTCCTTTCTAAAATGTGTCTTATGCATAAAACAGAAATTAATATGTAAAAGTAACATTGGTTTTGTTTTATTATTGAAATATGTCCTAAAAAATATCCTGATATTTCTTGAAAATAGTGTCCTGAAAAAAAAATTTCTGTACTCCTACCCCTGTGGTGGTTTTTCCTGCTAGTAATTGTGATGGATTCGGCATGCGTGTATCCCATAAAAGATAAATAAGCTTTTATTGCAATTCTCTCAAAGAAACTTTTAATCTTGTGTTTTTTTGATAATTCAGAACCTAAATGTTGTATTGAATTAGATCTTTCTCTGATAGTGTATCTGGTGAGTCTGACTTTTACTAGAATATATATTACTTTTATTACTATGTATTGTATTTATTTACTGCCTTGTATTGTTTTCTAAGATTTAATATGTTGGCTAAACTTCCTGTTCCTTATGTACTGATTGGTAACTTTAATGGTAATAGTACCAAAGTAATTCTAATTCCTGTAGTCAACATATTGAGCTTTTGTTTTTTGATTACTGCCTCTGCCTGCAGAAGAACAATGAAGTAACTCATTTTCATGTCCTTACCAAAACTTTCTGTTCCTTGAATTTGCCAATTTGCTCTCCTATTTTGTAGCTTCATTTAAGTTTCACCATTGAAAGTAATCAGCAAACAGTGACTGTAATTCTTTCTCTTGCTGGAACTGCTAATAATAATGGGTTGTGATTTGCCAGTTTTAAATACCACAAGACAGTGTGGCATTCCTTTGCTGAATGGGCTGTAATTACATATGAAATGGTCACCTACTGTAATTGACAGAAGCTATTATGGAAGCTGCTGATATACCCACCCCAAAAGTGGAAAAGATCTGTTTGGATTCACCTCGACACAAAGTGCGATAAAATGAGATAAAAACACTACAAATCAATTAAGATCACTGAAGATTCTAGTTAAACATCAATTTTTAGTTCTTAATGACTTTTAAGACGATGTTAGACATAAATCAAAAATAAAATATATTTGTTTAATTAATAATTAAATGAAAGAAATGGATTATTGGGAAACAGTGCATGGATACATTTTTTTCTTTGGTACTGCACATACTTTGTTACCATTTTTTTACTTGCCTTCCCTATATAGCTTTTAGTTTAAAATTTGTTTACGCTTCCACATAACTATACATGAACTTGAATGTTTTAAGAGCAAAACAGCTCAGGTTAAGACAATGGCATAAGCCCATTGCAACTGTAATATTGTTTCAAGGAGCCAAGTCGTGTCATCTTTTATTTATTCTATGGAACATGAACGGCATTTTTTTCTATATTTTATTGTGAACTTTTCTGTTGGAAAATGTTTATCAGATTATTCGCAGTGCGAAAAAACAACAGTTCGCTCACGGATTTTGTTGTGCAAATTATACACACAATGAAATTTGAAATATTTTTAACATTTAATCCATTGATTACATACAGAAAAATATGGTGATTACCAATAAAGATTGTCATGCAGTTCAATCAGTTGGGTAATTTTAATTAAATTTTTTCCTATTTGTGTGTGTTTCTGTCTTTTATATTGCTTGAAATTCTCTAAATATTAATATTCAAATATAAAATTTTGAATTAAAATATGCTTGCCATATCTTCCTTGGTAGAAATTACATATGATTTCAGTGAAATAAAGGCTAAACTAAACTATTTAATGTGCCTGGTGGAAAATGTCTTATAAATAACCAGGGGAGTCTGGAAAAGAAATGCTGTTGTTGGTTTTCGCATAGTTCAGAAAAAAAAAAACTTGTAATTTTGCGGAGTTTCAATTAACCAGCTGTAAGAATTCAAAACAGTATTAATGGGAAATTTAATCTTATTAAAGATAAAATAGATAATTTTATTTTAACTTACTCTCAAATAGACAAGCGTCTGTTGAATTTTATGCTTAATATCAATCAATTGTTATATTTTATGCTTAATATTCTTGGTTTCCAACAAACATGATAACTATATTCAGTTATGTTCAGTCATATGTATTTATTGGATTTATTAACTTTTCTGAGAAAAGTTATCTAATTTTACTAAACATTCATAGCCTAAATTTTAAAGATCATATTCTTACTAATCATAATTTGTACAATATGTACATTGTCTTATGAAAACTGCATTTAAGTTTAAATATTTGTTAAGTGTTTTTTCATGAAGCTGTTTGAGTATACTTCAAAAACTTGAATGTATATATGGAAGTAATTTTAAAGTATTGATTGTTTTTAACATTTTTGCACTTTGTTTATACAGGATTGTAGAAATGAACCTCCATATTATTCTGCACGGCGTGGTTCTTGGTTTGAAAATAGAGATGCATTTTTGATTGACATATTACTGTTCACTTATTTATGGACTAATGGTTATAGTGAAGCTCAAATTGCCCAAGAAACTAATATGGAGGTGGAAATGGTAAAGGATTGGGTAACTACTTATGAATCCATATGTGAAGAAATTATTCTCAAGAGTATAAATGAAGATGATGACAATCATGTGAGTTGTATTTTAAATTAGAGTATTTATTGTTTAAGGTGTCAAATATTGTTAAAAAATAAAGTTTACTGGATTAGCATTTTATTATTTTGCTTAACTTACTAATTTGATTTGAATTTCAGAATTAATATTTTTTTATCATATACAATTTAAGTACCGAAATTTCCCGTATATAATTTGCAGTGGCATACTATCTACAAGACCCTTTTCTTGAGTAAAAGAAAAAAGAATTGTGCAATCTGTAGCTATATATATATAATCATTGGCAACTTTTTGAATGAATAATCGGAAATATATTCTGCTGATAATGTGGTGTCGTTTAAAATAAATAAAGAACAGTATGCTAAAAAATAAATTTATACAAGAAAAAACTCTTTTAAAAAAAAAAAAAAAAACCTGGATCCTTTATTTTAATCCATATCATCGCAAAATAAAATAAAAGAAACAGAGCTATCAAAAGCAATAATTCTGAAAAGATTTTAGAAAAACTTACGAATTTTTAGATTTTAATAACTTTTAAATCTAAATAATACATTTTAATAAAAATATATTTGCTTCATTAATAGTTAAATAAAAGAAGAGGATTATTTTTTAACTGTTCTTTGTATATTTTCCCTTTTATACTATGCATGCTTTGTTTTTCACTTTACATTAGAATGTTTGCTTTCTCCATAGCTTTTAGTTTAAAATTTGCTGTGTAACTTCCATATGATAATAATGAACTTGAATATTTTCAGAATGAAACAACTCAGGTCGAGGCAAAATGCGAAATGATGATAGCCAATTGAAACTAAAACCTTTCCAAGAAACCAAATTCACATACACACACATTCTTGAATGCAATTAGATGTAACTGATCATGGCTGAAATAAGTCAGCAGAGTCATGCCATCTGTTATTTATTTTGTTACACATAAATGTTATTACTTTCAAAACTTGATTGTGATCTTTTTCCACGAGAACTTGTTTTTATCAAATTATCTGTGGTAATGTGTTATAGGCACAATAAGGCACAATAAAAGTTGATACTTTTTTAACACACAATTCATAGATTATATACCAGAAAATACCGTAGTTTGATGTTGTTCTTGTGTGCCAACTAGGTTTGTAAATGGGGGTTCATTGCTCCACTTTTCCAACTGAACCATATGTGGTGTGGTGTCCGACTTCTTCAGTACACACACACATGCCATAGGGACCCATTTATAGGGTAGGCAACCATTCACACACAAGGAAAGGACAAAGACAGGATAGAGAGAGAGAGAAAGTACATCCATGCTTGAACCGGGATTCGAACCTAGGACCTCCCTATCAGTAATTATTAAGTAATTAATGTAATTGTTTCTTTTAAGTAATTGAATTTTAAATTTATGAATTAGTCTAATTATGTCTAGAAAAGTGAATATGTTTGTGCACAATTAAATACTGATTAAAATTGTTATTATTGATGAGGGGTTGTCATTATATGGAAGAAACTTCAATACACATCTTATGTGAATGTGAAACCTTTTCTGCACAGATTTGAACACCTGGGTCAGCACTTAATTGAACCTTGGATGTTGCAGGAAATTCCTGTAAAATGTCTGCTGAATTTTGCTTCAGCCACTGGTCTCTTCAAATAGGGCTTTCTGAGGGGTATAGTACAATAGACCTATGTTCGTGGTGCTAGGTTCTTTTGGAACCACCCTATCTTAAATCTAAAATCTAAATCTATTATTGATGACAAATCTTGTATACATAGGGCAAACCTGCCAACTTTTACACAAAGCTGCTTGGTTTTATGCTTTTATTTTTAGCATGGAATATTTTACATATTTCTGTCTGCAGAGCACCGAAAATATTGAAAATGTTAAAAATCTTTCATTTAAGAAAAAAGTTAATGAAGAATAAAAAATTTCTTTTTGAGTTCTATTATATCACAAGTATTTACTATATAACATTTATGTTCTCCTTAATCATGGAGCAGCATTTGCCTCTATTCATTAATTACTGTATTTGCTGATCTGCGGGTGATTAAAATTAGTTTTGAGGCACTCTTTGGTGAAAGTATGTATATTTTGTTTTCTTCGTAACTTGCATTTTTGCTTATGTTTTGTGAACTATGGTTAATAGAAAACCTAGAAAATTGTATTTTCAATCTATAAAAGTAGTTACATTTCCTTGTACCAAAGCATCATTTAAAAAATGTTCGGTTGCTCTTTGCGTAGTTTGTGGTTGCGATTTCAATGCCTCTCATTTCAATCAGTTTAAGGTTTCTCATCATATCAACTCTCCAAAATATGTACAAGAAGCAAAAACTTAAAAAAAGACTTCTGCAATGGATATTTACTTTAAAAATGATACCGAAGAGTTCTTATTTAATAGAGACAATATATGAATCAGCATTGCTGTTCTACATTTTAAGAAAATGTTTCCTAAAAATGAAATTTTTAAGTTTTATGGGTGATGTAATTAAAACTGCTTAAGGAATTAACATCTGTTCCAACAAGGAATTAGCATCAGGAGAAACCATTTTTGTTAAACTCTTACAAACTTCATGGTTTTGTGCTGCATATGGTGAAAGTAATGAAAGCGATTCAAAATTGTGCCAATTGTCTTAAACTTTTTTGATCTTTCACAATTTGATTTATAGTTGCTTATTGTGAATTCCCAGTTTAACAAAAGATGCAACTGTAAAAAATATGCTTTATTTTTAAAAGAATTTAAACAATTAAAAATTCCTTTTGAGTACTGTATTGCATTTGGTGTTTATAATGCATATGCAATTGAAGAAAATTTGTCATTTAATAAACTTGCCTCTGAATTCGGTGTTGCAAGCTTTCCAATTAAATTTCATGAGGTTATAATTGACACGTGTTACTTAAAAATTTCCAAAAGGAAAGATTTTCGAAATTCTTGAATCCTTTTTTGAAAAAGATGCTCAAATATCCTTAAACATGTATGAACATGCAGGCTATTTGTACCAAAAGCCTTCAAATGATCAGTGATCAATGAGATCATCTTTCAGAATATCTTCATGATAAGTTAAAGAGTTTAAAAGTATATATGTTATGAATATCTGACATCATTTGGCATTCCAAGAATGGATACTAAAAAGTTTGATATGGATATACCATGCATCAATCCAAATTTGAAACAAAAATCAGAAAAAACAGAGTTAAAGAAAACTTTTCATAAAAAAAATTTAATAACAAGAGAAAATTTTCATCTTTTTGTGATTATATTTTAAACAAATTTCCTTTGCAAATGATATAAAAGATCTTTTTCAATGGCAGATGTGAAGGAAACTAGATGATGGTAAATTTTCAAGTTGGCTACTTCATACAAATATTTCCATATTTGCTGTTAGTTAAAGAGAGGTAATCTAAAAATGTGACCACATGAATAAACTAGATAATCAGTTTTCCTCATTATAAACTGAAGACATTACCTAAATTAAAAACTGAAAAGGAAGATAGATTCTCTCTGGTTTGAAGTTCATCAAATTAAGAAAATGAATATTAGTTAGAAATGTAGCTGAGATAATATCTAAATTCATGTTGTCTTTGTGATCCTCATAGCAATGCAGAAATTTGAAAAAGTTTATTTTAGTGAAAAATAAATAAAATAAATTTATGAACTCACCATATTGAACAGCTTAGAAAACTTACTTGTGAAAATTTTAAGTGAAGGATTTCGTCATAAGTAATTGTTCAATGAAAGTTGTACAAGAGCCTTTTAAGTCTTTTATAACATTGAACTATTTTGGTATCTGCTTAATTAATTTTATTTAATCAAGTTTTTTTTTAATTGTTATCATTTTAGAACTGTGAATATTTCTAAGTGTTTATTTTCTTATTTGATTTAGAAAACCTAATGTAAATATGAATTTTTTAAAATTCTGTGTAATTTATTCTTATAATTAAATGATTGAAATATTTCTGAAGATTGTGATTTAGTTTCATTGTAATATGTAAAACATTTCCCTATAAATATCTTTAATATTCAGAAACCATAAAGGATAATGTTTTGTGTATAAATTATAGATTCAATGAATTAAGTGCAACTAAGTATTTTTAATTAAAAATGTTGCATAAATTTAAGTAATTAAATTAAACAATGCATTACGAAAATGTTTTGAGTAGACATTTATAATTTTAACACATGAAAAATTTTACTGAACTTCTTTTCCAGAAGTTATCCGGTATGAAAGGTTTTAATAATACAGGAAAATGACATTTTCAGGCTCTAAAGCAAAAGAAATCTTAAAAGAGACAGTAATTTCTTTGTTTGCTACATTTTAGATCATACAAGTTTATCTCTTAGTGAAAAGTTTTATGTTAATGTAAAATTAGATCTAGGATTTTAAATCTAATTTTATTCTTCATATAAATATTACATGATGTCAAATTTTAGCATGATTTAGATTTAAACATTAAAAGCAATTGGAAATAACACTAGTCATGTTATTTATCAATATGTTTATCAATTATGTTGAAAGCTTGCTTAAAGTGCATTAATTTTTGGTACTTTGCTATGCTTTACATCTCTCTCTATGTGTGTGTATTAGAATATATTTCATACTTGTCACATTAGGAATCTAGATATTTTCTTAAAGATATTAATATAAAGTTTACATATGAACCTTAAAAATAATCAAGAGAGAAAAAATATATTTATACAAAACAAAAAATATCTGAATATGAGACCAAATGTAAAAGTGTGTTGCTTGCTGAATGTTCATAAATTAATAGGTTTTCTTATATTCTATGTTATGATAAATTAGCTCTCAAACTAATGGGAATGCTTAAGGTTTATAAAATACTCCTTTCTAATATGGTGTAGACAATCTTTGATATGTAATACAGCTTAAATATGCTTAGGAAATAATTCATACAAATGCTGAATAGTTCATAGTGGATAGCATTTTTCATGGATATATTGTGTAAATTCTGGGTGAGATGCTGGTGGAGGATATATATCATAGGAATATATATCTTCCACTTAGGAGGAAAAAATAGAATATAATGTTTCAATTATATTGAAGTCTAGTGACTGCTGGCCAAAGTTTAACTTTATCCTCTTGTTCATAAAACTATAATTTGAGAATATGGCTACTCATATCTAGACATCCACCTCTTGTTAATTGAAAGGAGACAATTACAATCGACCAGGTTTTGAGAGTGTGGCACTGCTATACACGATGTTTGGCATTAACATCTGTGACAAGTGGCTTCTTAAATATTGCTTTGCATAAATGTTAGGTGTCTTTTAACTCTCTCTTGAATTGACACTCTGGGGAAACCAAATGCTAATTCAGCTCTACAGTCACTTTAACTGCAGTTCACTTTCTTAACATTACAGTCGCTATAATAATTGTTTGTTCCTTTCACTGAACTTTTCTTCCATTCCATTATTTTACTTTGCTGCTGTGTGTTTGCTGTCGGGACTTTCAACATCATACCTCTCGAAGCATTTAAGAATTGGGATGTGTCAGTCACACTTTCTCCAGTTAGATGTACTCCCACAATTATACTTTGGAAATATCCAAGACTTAAAGCACTTTAATAAAGATATATATATATTACATATTACCGGAATATGAACATTTCTATTTATAAATAACTCTGGTACTTATATTTTAATGCTTATAAAGCATATTTGAAAACATTACTTCTATACACAGGTATTCCCATTATTTTGATAACCACCTCTATTTTATTCAATTATTTAACTCCATATTTTCTTTGAATTTTTGTGTCCTTTTAAAAAATTTTCAGAATGGAGCAATTTGCCAGGTTTATAAAAATGAAATAATTGATAAGAGTAGATTTAATCTTTTTTATCATAGCAAAATGTTATTTTTTTTTTAAAATGTAAGTATTGGAAAGTACTTTAAGACAGCCTAATCCAGTTCACTATCTTAAGCAAATGGTTGATCAAGGCTTTGTTAGAATAAATTTTCAAGCAAAGCACCATGACAATATAAGAAATTTAATGTTTCACATTTTGAGAGGTTGATGTTTACTAAAATGCAAAACTGCTTTCAAGCAGTTATCATTTGTCAAAATGATGTTTTATGAGATTTTGATACAAAGTAAAGACATTGCAATTAATAATTCCCTCTTCATAAATTGCTATGAATTCTAATTCTTTCCTATGGATGTTTTTATACATTCATTTATATTTACAGATTAAACCTTTTGTATCTTGAAAAGCATATTTTTATTTTCTTTCATATTTAATCAGTATCTTAAATGTGTATCAGTTGAGTTGCTTAAAAAAAATTTCTATTTGTTCAATTCTATTTTTTAATATTTACTAATAGTTTCAAAGTAAGTTTTTTTACTCTTTCAAAAATTTCTATTTAAAAAATGTTTGTAAGCTCCACAAAATGGTAAATAATGAGAGTAAAACCTTTTTGATTTTTTAAATTAGAAAAGTTTGCATCAGTTAATGTTTTATTAAAATGTTAAGTTACTTTCTGTCATACAATTTTTATTAATCTTGCATTCTATGTAATTGATTTAAAATGTTTAATCTACACCGCATGATAGTTGAAACTTTTTGAATTTCAATTATTAAGCAGTAAATTCAGCATTTTAAATCTGACATGTAGAGTATTTGAGTTAAAAGTTTGGATTAATTTGATTAATTTATGTGTGAATGCATATTTTGTGTTTCTAACTAATTCATTGTTGTCATTTTGAGTTAAATGCTAAAATTATAAAAGATTTTTCTTTATCTAAAACTTCAAGCTTCAGCAAATTTTTTCAGTACTCAATAATTCCATTTCACTGATAAAGTAATGATTACTCTCGAGAAATTGAGTTATGTTTATTCTCACTCAAATTTTAAAATAATTTTGATATTTGGTTATCAGTATCTCTAAATAAGAATGTCTAAATTTTGCAAAATGGGTATAAAATCACAAGACCTTGAAATAAAATGATTTATTTAAAATTTAATCTATTTTTGCCTTTTTTACTTAACTAATGGTCATTTTATTTTCAGAATTTAAGAGCTAGTAAAGAATTACCGACAGTTGCTTGGAGAAAAAAAAGCAAAAACAAAGATCCATTTTTGGAATTTCTTAAAGATGCAGATTCTTTGGAACAACACAGTGAATAAAAGGCAGGCTGTGCCATATAGCAATAGAATTGCTTGAATTTGATGTTAAAATTTTATTTTTATTTATGAAATGAATCTTTTGTATCAACTTTATGTTTGAAATATTGTAAATAAAACAGTGAATATTTATTTTATTCTTGGTTTCAATAGTTTTTAACATTTTAGAAGAGATCAGAGACTGAAACAACTAAATTTCTTTTACATGCTTCAAAACTTCACTGTTAAAGTATGTAAAATAGTTTCTTAAATTTTGTGTCGCTAAATTAAGTGACTATTCTTTTTTTATTCAGATAATGAATTAGTTCTTTGATAACAAAAGTAACTGTAGGGGGACAAATTCAACATATTAAGATTGTTTACATTTGTAGTGAAGCTTTTTTGTTTTACTCCGGTTGTGGTAATAGTAATTTTGATTTGATTTTATATTTCAGATGCTTAGCAAATTATCTATTGTGTACAGAAAGTTAATTCTGTAACAATACAACATAATCAAGTCAATTTCCTTGAAGAATTGACACCTTCCCTGTCACAGAAAAAAAATTTAGTATTTGTTACTTTTGTATAAATTATAATTGCCAAATGTTGAGCTTATCAGAATTGCTATTAAGCTGTGAAACCTTACCTAATTGGAGTTTTAATCTTTTTATATCACATTCAATATTGGTTTGAGATTTTTAATTAAGCTTTTTTTTTCTATAGTGCCGAAATGAGTCAAAAATTTTATTAATGATTGAAGTTATTTTAAAAAAATATTTTTAAATAAAAATAATTAATTTCAAGTTTTCAACTACAATTAATAGCAAGTTTTTACTCTAAATATAAAGCTGAAAGTTAATTTACTCAAAAATTTGTTAAATTGTATTTAAATATTAATCAAAATATTATAGCTGAGATTATATTCAGTTAGATTTAAAATTGATTTTGGCTGAACCGAACAATTAGATGAAAATAAAAGGGAACTCTTTTCAAATTTCATTTTTAAAAATAATTAAAACTAGTTTAAAATTTATAAATTTAACAAGCATTTGTGTATGAGTTTTAAAATATTTTAAAAGGAAGAAAATATTTTTAAAGTATTAGTAATGTATATAATGTAATTGTTTTATTATAGGAAAGTATACATAAATTTCATGTAATCTAATTTTCCATAGAATAAATTCTGATTACATCTGATTAATTTAAACTCAGTTTCATAACATTTAAGCTTTCTTTACAAGGACAGTTTTGATGGACTGAAGGTTGTAATTGTTCTTTCCATCTGTTTCAAATAACATTTGCATTCCTTTTCTACAGATATAGTTTCAGGGTTTGTTCAACTCCAGGAAACTCTTGGAAATTGAATATTTCTCCAGGGCCCTGGAAACTCCTAGAATTTTAATCAGACTTCTTGAAAATGATGAATAATTCCCAGAAATTTTTGACTTTTATCTTTATATAAGTCTTTTGTTAGAAGATTGTTTCAATTTTGTTAATATTTTATTCTTACCATTTTTAATTGAATCAGATCGAAGAAACAAAATTATTTTATATTATCCTTTTATATATAAACAAGGTTGTGATTTGAAATGTGAACATATTTTGACCTGAGAGCACATAATGTATTGTTGCTAAATAATATGGTTTGGCTATATGAATTTTTTGCTGAGCATTTTAATGACAGTGTTGTATTTCTAAAATCTTAAGACTTTGGTATAATAATTGTGCAAATTTACAGAGCATTGTCAAATTAATCTAAATATGTATACGTTTTTTAGCATGTATAGTTACGACCTGAAGACAGCTTACATATAAAAATAAAGGAATTTATATAATCTTATGTATTTTTCTTAAAAAAATTTAGTAATCAATAACTTGCTTTACAGTGGTACCATTTCTGTGGCTTTGAAGTCATTTTCATCCACTTTGAATTTGGTTCAATTTATGATGGGGTTATTGAAACACAAATTTAAGTAAAGATTAAGAAGATTATTGTAATAAAGATAAATTTACAAACTTATCTTTCATACTCCGAAGTTGCAGACCTTTCTATCCACGAAGCAATGACAGATATGCTATAAAAGTAGCAGCTATTTTTTCTCATGAAAATGATATAAAAAAAAATTGATTCCCTGACAAACTCCTTAGTTTTTACTTTAGGATCATCAATTTGATCATATCTCATTAATTTGAAAGATTACATGAAGTGATTATTATTCACAATATGTTGACAAATATTTATGAAATCATTAAAGTCTTAGTCAAAAAGGAAACTTCTCCAAAAAGAGGTCCTGATAGAAAAAAAAGAGCAATTAAGGTGGGCCACTTAGTCACAAAATGGACTTAAATATTTTATCTACCAGGAATTGTAGCATTCCTATTTCAGTAAATAAACCACAAGGATTATCATTGGCTGTTTTGTCCTTGGGTCAAGTCAGCTTTTGGACACAACGATTTATGATTTATGTGTAAAAAATTTTTTTCTTTAAGTTGTGTTTAAATACTTTTTAGTTAAAAGTTATGTTTAAAAAAAATCCATACTGAGTATAATCTCATTGTGGAATAATTGTCAAGGGTTTTCATTTTTGAAAAAACCCTATCTTATGAAGACCAAAAGGCAACTAGAAAATTTACCATTGATCCGTTATAAAATTTTTTTAGCTAAGATTAAGGCAAAAGAGAATATTGAGACAATATTTGCAAAAATCAACAGCACCCATTTCTCCTGTTTAAGATTTTTAATGCGATTATTCGAAGAGTCCTTAATACCCAAACTTCTCATGATTCTGAATGACCAAGAAATAACGGGATTCAAAAATCAAAGCAATGCTTTTCTGTTAAGATTTAATGACGATTATCTTCATCCTTTAATACCTTTATATTACTTCGGTCATAGGAATTTTGAACGTACTAAAGAAGTCGCCTTAGTTGCACTGGAACATGCAATTAAGTATACTTCCACTCCAGATTTAGATGGATTTTCGGCAAAAATCTTTAAATCCTTCAGTCAAACTTAATCAACTAATAAGTCAAACTCCTGTTTAAAATTGCTTTGCTTTATTTAAAATAATTTTTTCCAGTATGAAATTCCCCCTAGTTGGAAAAATGACACTATTTTGCCTATTCATAACACATTTCTCCTTTTTCGTGACTCAAACAACTCCATATTCTTCCTAGGGATATTTAATTAGCAAAAAAAAAAGAAAAAAATTGTCATTCGTATCTCATTAGATATGTGGTTGGCTTATAATACAGTTTATATTGATGGGTTGTGATTCTAAACTACTTACAAATGGGTGTCAATGGCAATATTTTTTACAAGGATTCACAATTTCTTTCAAAAACCATAATTTAAAGTCACAAACGGCGAAATTCTTTATCCTCAGAAGGTTTCCTTAAAAAAGTTCCATAAGGCCCAGTTTTGTCTTGTACTGTTTTCTATTTTTATGTCTGATTTCTTTGAGGCTATCCCTTATAGGATTTAATGCTTTGTATATGCTGATGATATTTTTATCTACGGGATCCAGGATTGTGGCTGTTAAAAAAAACTTTTTGGTTCTATTTATGATATAAAACGATGGTGTTACCATTGGATATTTGCTACATAAAGTAAACTTCTATTAAATTCTCCAAACGTAAAATCGATATAAATTGGAATTTTGGATCAATGAAAAAATTATCCAAAGGAGCAATGAAATTGCCTTTCTTGGAACCATCAAAGCAATAACTATAAAGTCCTTATTCAAAATTTTAAAAATAAAGCCCTTAAATCATATTCTAAGCATGTTTGCGAGCAAAAATATGATACTCGATCTCGTCACTTACTCCACCTTGTTAATTCTTCAATATTTAGCCTATTCTGGTATGTATGTACTATCTTGTCCACTAAATAAATCTCTTCTATTCACCGTAGGTCTGTCATACTACCGCACTTAGAATTCCTTCAGACATTTCTGGACGAACTCCCTGCCTTAAGAAAAATAGCAGATGCATTTCCCATATCAAATAAACTTTAATTGCTTAATGTAAAATTTTTCTGAAACGCCATTCAAATGTATTTTATACGTTAGTTTTCTCCTCTGCATTTAAGTAAAGTGGGGAGATGTGTGTTCTCAAATGTTTCAATATCCTTCACTGTCAACTGTTTTGAAGATCATAGAGAAATTTGATGTCAACCCTGACTATTTGATTAAGTTAGTTAATCCCCCTAGCGCTACCCAGTGGACAACATTTATCCACATTACAGATTTTGAATTCCAAAATAGATCTATACCTTCATGTCAAATTAAAGCCTTGTTTGCCAAATTCTTTCATAATCAATCCGAGACTTGCTGGTTTATTGCAACAGATGCTTCAAAATCCTCCAAGAGATACTTCTATTGTAGTCGGGTCCTAGCTACAGTCTATTAAATTTAGAATCAGCGGTATAAGTTCTACCTTCACCGTGGAAGCTCTAGCAATATGTTAAGCTATTAATGATTTAATGGTCTCAGATGTTCCTAACTATATCTTTTCTGACAGTAAATCTGGTCTTACAGCCCTCCCTAATTCTACTATAGGATCACATAAAGTCGTTTTACATCTGAAAAATAAACTAATCCTTTGCGCTAAGATTTACCCTGCTATAAAAACTATGGCTTCCAATTCATGAAAATATTGTGTACAATGAAGCTACTGACAAACTTGTAAAACCGGTGACTGATTTGGAAGTTTTCCTTCCTTCCATCAGAAGATTTATAGGCCTGTAAAAGGAAACTACAATTTATTTAAAAACTGGAATATAACTTAAGTAAATATTATGGAAGTATTGGTGGTTTACCATTGTGAAACGTTTTTGATGAGGCATTGTGAAATCAAGGAAAAGATGTGTGTGTGTGTTCTTTTTACTTGATTTATATCTATTTTCCTAATTACACCAGCTATTTTATATTAATTTGAGTTACTCCTCCTTATGGTTGCAAAGAAGTAAACTTGTCCACAAGCGCCTTAAAAGCCTTTTAATGCAATAAACGCATAGTTATGACGCAAAGAAAGTATTTGGATGATGTTTTCCATGGTAGAATTATCGGCCGTCTGGAATGTGGAAGTATCCGAGGAACATGGTATCGCACAGAGTATCTGTCCTCTCCAGGCTTTGGTAACGGTTCCAAAATTATGGTAATGTGTGTAGACGTTACAACCCAGGTCGCCCCCGAGTAACAACGGTGAATGAGGACCGGTATTTGGCAGTTACTGCCAAAAGAAACAAACGGAGCACAGCATCAGACCTGTCTCTTCAGCTACCGGTACGACAGTTTCAAGCCAGACCGTGTACAGACGCTTAGGGCACATTGGTCTATATGCTCGTGGCCTGTCAGATGTGTTCCACTTACCGCAACTCACTGTCACCTGCAGTTAGCCTGGGGTAAAGAGCATGCACATTGTGGACACCGCAAAAGTGGTCTTGTGTGATGTTTTCTGTCGAGTCCAGGTTTCAGTCTGATTCTCACCGGACTTTCATATGGAAAGGGCCAGGTACCCGTTTCCACCAAGAGAACACTATTGAACGATACCGTTACATTGGTGCACGATTACTTGTTTAGGGAGGAATTATTCTGGGTTTCAGAACTAATCTGCATGTTCAGAATGTAACCATGACAGGCCTCATCTATCGAGATGTCATTCAGGAACAACATGTACGTTTGTTTCGGGGCACCATAGGTGCAGAATTTCTGCTTATGGATGACAACGCCCGTTCTCACTGTGCAAACATTATAGACGAATGCCTTCAGTCAGAGGTTATCACTGTATGAACTGTCCAACATACTCACCGGGCTTGAATCCAATAGAGCATGTATGGTATATGCTTGGCCGATAAATTGCTGCCTGTCAACCTCCTCCCTCATGTCAACCGGAACTTCGGAGAGCATTGCTTGATGACTGGTGTTAAGTTCCACAAAATTAGATCTATAATTTGATATTCATCATGCCTAGATGTTGAATTTCCAATATTGCATCGTTTGCGGGGGGGGGGGGTATTAACCATCATACCAACCATGTTATATTGGTTTTTGTAAATAGGTTCTTTTTTTAAAAATTTGCTGCAGAGAGTAAAGATCGCTGTTTTTATTAATGTGTTTTTGCTCTTTACCTTTTGTTTAATAAATAGACTTTATAAATAAGTCACGTTTGTTTTGCTTCTGTCTCTTTCTTTGCCTCAACTTGGATTATTCTTAGTTTATAGACTAGAATGTATAAATATATATGAATAAAAATATACCCCATAAACAGTGTCTACAAATTATTGTAAAAAAAAAAATCCTAAATGTTTAAGGGTTGTATCAAATTTTTTATTATCTTTTTATAGAAATGTTTGTAGGATAAGTGGAGATGATTTATGCTGCTCAAAGTCACACCAACGAAATGTGCTGACCACAAATGGATGTAATTTAATTTTCCTCTGGTTGGCGAAGAGACTTATTTGTGAGGGGGCGCCGGGTATGTTCATGTGGAGAGAGCATGGAGAAGTGAAGTAATGAGATGGCCAGGAATCGGTTTTGGCGCCAGCCAACAAGGGAGGAAGAGAAGTCAGGTTTTGTGGAGAGACAGGCCGGGCCAAAGCGCGTGCAGCTGCTTGAGAGAAGATCGGTGTTAGACCAGTCCCGGACACGTGGAGTTACCGGGGAAAAGGAAGCTGGGTCTGGAGCAGTGTGAGGCGAGTTCCTCGAAAAATGCGTGAGAATTGGCTGCAGGGGTGAACCAAGTTACAATAATGGCTGCTGTGACACTTTTAAAAAATATCCCTCGAGACGAAGGAGGAGGCAGCAGAGTAAAGCCGAGGTTCCTGACCACCCGGTGCGATATTAAGCCTTGCAAACATGGGATACCCCGGTTTGTGTAAATTTGTTTTTGTATAAACTATTAATAAGTCATGTCAAATAACTCTGAGAATTATTTATGTTATTTCAAATTAATCTGTAAATTTGTATTTTATTAGTCCAAGTTAATTTGAAAATATTATTTGTGTTATTCTAAATTAATCTGTAAGTTATATTAGTTGTGTTATTTCAAATTAATCAGTGAGTAATAAACTTAATTAACTAAATATGAACCTGGAATCTTGTTAAGTATCTGTTGTTAATATTAATTAACAAATAATTCACTTCATAAATATATATATATATATATATATATATATATATATATATATATATATATATATATATATATATATATATATATATATATATATATATATATATATGTAATAAGACACTTAGCACATAAATTGTGCCGAGACCAGTTCTTCTTTGGAAGACTGATTTAAATTGTGTTGGGGTATTAATTATAGTTATATTAAGAAGTGTAAATTGCAATATTTTATTTATAATGTTATGTTATAGTTATTTTTTCTACATGTATATACGGTAGCTCTTGAATTGTCATAGAAGCTGTTAAATTTAATTATTTCCTTTTAGATAAAAAATTTTCATATTGCATTGTTCATTGTATAAAATACTGTGTAATATGTCCATGAGTACTCAGAGTAGCGATGTATCAGGAAGTGCATTGAGGGAACATTTTATCCCCAAAGAATGTCAATTGTCCCCCTGTCCGCCTTACCTATTTATCGCGGTCGAGGGTCAGGGCTATCGTTAAGTGAATTCCTCGATCGCTTAGATGACGCGGCGTGTCAGTGGTCGTGGAGATCGCAGGAAAAATTCTATGCTCTTAAAGATCGACTTTACGACAAGGCTAGGAAATGTTTTGTTGAAGTTAAAGAAGAAATTAAAAATTATGAGAATTTAAGAGAACTGTTAATAAAAAATTTCGGCAATAGAATTTCTCTAAACGAAGCATTAGTTGACTTTATGTCATTCCGACAGCCGGAAGACATGCCGGTTGAACGTTACATTGCTAGGGCTACTCAGAAAAGTAGGTTGTTGAAATTTGGTGTATCAAATCCTGAAGTCACTGAAGCCCAAAGGAAAAATATGTTACTTAATATGTTGATGACAAATCTTCACCCAGAAATTTTATGAGGAATGATAGCCAAAAACCCCATATTGTAGAAGAGCTTGAACTGGCGAAATGTGAAGAAATGGCGTGGTAAGCTTGTAGGTATGCGTCGGACACGCGTGCTCATGAGCAACATGATTTTGAGCAAGTTTTTCATGTAAAAACTAATAACTCGAATGCGGCTAATATGCAGCTTATGGAAATGTGTTCGAAATTAACGGAACGAGTATAAATTCTTGCAGGCAAAATTATCGCGTTAGAGGAGAAGGATAAATCCTAAAGTGAAATTAGTCGAAAAAAACAAATCAAATGCTACAGATGTGGAAAGGTAGGCATTTTAAAAGAGATTACCGAGTCAATTTGAGAAAGAAGGAGTCGGATCAAAATTTAAACTAAATAAGGGGACCTGGACAGCACGATCACAGGAGACAGAACCCCAAGTGTAGTTAAATGAAATTTTGTGCATGAAACAGGAAGTACTCTGCCCATAATAGAAGCAAAAGTTTGCGAGAGGAAAATTTTTGCATTATGTGATTCAGGAGCATCTTTAAATTTAATTGAAGAGTCTATCGTCTCAAACAATATAGAGACCCAGGTATGTTCGATTCGCATAAAAACAATTTCCCATCAGATAGTAGGGTAACCAAAAGAATAATATTAGATTTAGAATTAGCAGGGAGAATAATAAAAACACAGTTTTTTGTAATACCGATACTAATATCTAATAATTTTCAGATAATTCTAGGTCATAAATTTCTTGGAGCTCAAAAATGCGTCATTTATGACGCATTTTTGAGTTGAAAAGAATGTTTATGTTGAAAAGAAAGTCACTTTTGACAATAATTCTGTTGATTGGTTAAATAGGAGTAAAAACAAAAAAAGAGTATTTTCGAGTCAAACTGTAGAAGAAAATAAACCTGTATATGGTTACTTTAATAGAAAAACTGTTCTTAATCCATTTTCGCAATCGATAGTACAAGTTAACGTGAGAGGCAAAATTGACTCAAAGTTTTGCGACTAAACCATGTAACACAATGGAATAGAGATTATTTTATTGCTCACGCGGTGCACAATAATAACGATAATAATGTAATACATGTCCTTGTGTTAAATCCCAATTGTGAATTTATTCATTTGAATAAATCGGCAAAATTTATATCATGTGAAGTAGTCATATCAAGTTAAGAAATTGTGGAGGAAGTTAATTTTGTAGAGTCCGAGGAAAAGGGGGGGGGGAATGTTGTGAGGCGGACTTAGAATGGGATAAATCGTTTGAGTTTGATCATCTAAATATGAGAAAAATTTTAAAAACAGTATTTGCAGGAACTATATGTACAAAGGCATAATATTTGATCATATTTTTGTGATAAGCATGTATAAGTGATTCTATTTTTGTATATATCTTAGTCTTAGTCTTGTGTGAGTGTGAATGTGAACTCCTCTCCTCTGTATAATTTGTCATAAAAGTTATATAAAAAAAATTTTCCTGAGAGGACGGGAGTATTTTTGCTGACCACAAATGGATGTAATTTAATTTTCCTGTGGCTGGCAAAGAGACTTATTTGTGAGGGGGTGCTGGGTATGTTCATGTAGAGAGCGAATGGCGAAATGAAATAAGGAGATGGCCAGGAACCGGTTTTGGCGCCAGCCAACAAGGGAGGAAGTGAAGTCGAGTTTTGTGGAAAGACAGGCCGTGCCAAAGCGCGTGCAGCTGCCTCAGAGAAGATCGGAGATTGGATGGGTCTTAGACCAGTGCCGGACACGTGGAGTTGCCGGGACTGGAGCAGTGCGAGGCGAGTTCCTCGAAAAATACTGGAGATTTGTCTGCAGCTTCGTAAGTTCCTTTTATGTAAACTGTTAGTAAGTCATCTTCAATAACTATGAGAATTATTATTTTTGTTATTTCAAATTAATCTGTAAATTTGTATTTTTGTCCAAGTTAATCTGAAAATATTATTATTTGTCTTATTGTAAATTAATCTGCAAGTTATATTAGTTGTTTTGTTTAAAATTAATCAGTATGTGTAATAAACTTAATTAACTAAATATGAACCTGGAATCTTGTTAAGTGTCTGTTGATAATATTATTTAACAAATAATTCACAGCAAAAATATCTATATAATAAAACACTTAGCACACAAAGCTAGATAGCAAAACTTCTGAAATAATCTTCTATGATGATATTGATATTTATAATCTATTCACAAGAGGCCTGGAATAAATTTTTTTGCAGTAAATTTTTGCTCTTTCATCTTAGAAGAAGTCCCACAAATTGAAAAATTTTGTTTATATATATATATATATATATATATATATATATATATATATATATATATATATATATATATATATAAGAATCATGTAAATGAAAAATCAACGAAAAGGAAAATAGGATTATCATATAGAAATCGCCAGTATTATCAAGTGCACTCCCAACCGTGACTTTGTTATTAAAATAAGCTTGTCTGTGCTTTCACCTGACAAAAAACCTTTTTAATCAGAAAGTCAGGGATCTTTCTTATTCACAAATAAGTGATTTCCCTACTTCTTTCTTTCCTACTCTCGCTGTCTTGTTAATTAGCACCTTTTTTGAATTTTACAAATTTTTAAAATATATCTTAGAACATTTTTCTCTGGGGAAAAAAGCAACTGCAAATGCCACTAAATTGATTTTAGAATAACAATTGTTATAGTGAATAAATTAACATCTAATGGAAACTCGCGATTATTATAGATATATATATTAAATCTTTAATTGTCTGTTGTAATTTATTCAATTTTTTCTGAATCCTTTCTTAAAAATTTTAATACTTATTTCTGTAACCTAGGAATCTAGAAGTTTGGAAGAATAAAAATAAATTTAATTAATTACTTAAGTTTTTACAAAAGTCTTATGAATTACCTCATGAAAATTTAACAAAATTTATAAAAGCAAAAATTGTTGTTCATTACTTTTATATAAAGACTAAAATAAAATTTATTTTGAAGCTCCACTCTTCCACCATCTATTTTACCATTTTCTCAAAGTTTTTTCTTAAATATTAAAAAAAAAATCAAAAGTTATTTTAATGGATTTTTAAATAATTGTGCGAATAGTTCAAAATACAGGGTAATTATATATATATATATATATATATATATATATATATATATATATATATATATATATATATATACGAGGGTTATTCTTGAATTTTTGAGATACAACTAGGTTTTTAGGTATGTTCAAAGTAATCTCCTCCAGTATCAATGCACTTTTGTAGACGAATTTTCCTCAGATTAAATGCCTGAAGCCATTCATTTGTTGGAATAGATGAAAAAATGAATTTATAGCCACATCAATCTCTTCTTCTGAATGAAAACGACGTCCACGTTAGTTCTTTTTTCGATTAAAGAATAAGCAAAGTCGCACACAGCTAGGTCAGGTGAATACGGCTGGTGTTCGATCACTTTAATTTGTTTATGAAACTCAAATGTTAATCCGACTGTATGTGAAGATGCATTGTCATTGTGATGCATTTGTCCCCTAACATTCAGTTCTTGTAGAATTTCTGGAAGACTTTTAGTGGTATACCAGTTTGCTGTTATTGTCTTCTGTCCTTCCAACTTCATGCCTTTGAACAATCCCGTACTTCTGAAGAGAACGGCATGCATCACTTTTTTCATTGCACGTTGTTTTTTCACCATTGTTGACATGGGATCATATTCAAAGAACCATGCTTTGCTTTCATGACGTGTTGGAACGTCAAAAAACGGTATGTACGTTTCATCACCTGTTACAATTTTAGAAATGAGGCGGTGGCCACCATCATTTAGAAATTTAAGAATTTCTTTACTGATTCAGACACGCTCCTCTTTTTGGTGCTCACTTAGATTATGAAGAACCTAAAGGGAAACTACTTTTTCATACGTAATTCTTCATGAATGATTTTGTGAATGGCTGCGGATACAATGTTAAGTTCTTTCTGTATCATTTGATAGGTAAAACGATTATCATCCATTAACATTTTTCGTATGGCAGACACATTATCCGGGATTACTGCCGACGGCTGCCTTCCTGTGTGTTCTTCATTCTGAAGAAAATTGCGACCTCTTCTAAATTCTCTAAGCCATCTGAATACAATAGCACGAGCTGGAGATTCATCACCAAATGCCAATTGTAACGGTTGAACGCATTCTTCTTGATTTCATCCTGCTTTAAAATTGTAGAAAAATTATAGCTCGAAAATGTTCTCGCGTCAACTCCATTTTCTCTTCTGTTTAAAATTTATTCTACTCTAAACAAGTTGAAGTAAATCAGTAAAAAATCGTCTTCTGTGTTAAATACTTTGTATTTTTAAATTAAACCATTATTTTTATTTTGTAAATTCTCGTACGCGCGTATCTCAAAAATTTCTGAGTAACCCTAGTATATAAAACAATCTGTGTACATTTTGGCCTCTAACTATCATACCATTAATAGAAACTGAATGAAATTTTGGTTTAAGTGAGGTATGCGTTCAAGAATGATATTGAAAACAACATTGTCACTCGAACTGTTATTGTTACAGTGAGGAAATTTCCAAAGTATCAGTTGACTCTCAACACGGGGATATTACTGTATTTGTGTTTGCACCGCCAAATGACACATTTTATCGCCTTCTTCGCCAAATCTAAACGATTGGTGTCATATCATGGTGACCCAGCTAACTGGATAGGTGATTATCGCGCTGTGTGACGATGCGTTGTAGGCGCATCTATTGATGCTTGGGGAAAACGTCATTGTGTTAATACAGGCGGAATTATATGTGAATGATCGTATTAAGTATAGCAGCGTTTTTTCTTGTTCTAAGATATTTTATTCTTAATTATATTAGGATTTTCTGATAGTTTAATAGTGTGATTTTCTTACTTTTAAAATGCATCCTTTACTGAAGAATTTGTAGTTTATAACTTTATATCTAGTTGTTGTGTGTGGAATTACAAAGTTAAGCAGTTAATGGAATATTTAAGTATTTTACCCAAGAGGATTGATGTTGCTCCTAAATATCCGAAATGTGAATCAAAAAGAAGTTTGATATAAATGTGAATGAAAACATGTATATAATTAATTAAATAAAATAACATTTTAAGTGGAAATGAATGCAGTATTTAGTTTTCACATTGCCCATAATTTCTGTTTTCAATGCTAAATTCAATTAATATGTTACCATTAAAAATTATTGTTATTATGAAAATAACATGTAAATATATGTCACTTGCAGAATAATTCTTTTCTTTTCTAGAAGATAAATTTTATCCTACTTATACCTCACAAAAATACTAAATTTTATTTTTTTATAATTTATCGAGTTTATTAGAGAAATGAAATAGTGATTATTTTTAATAAACTTACACAATAGATCTTATTAACTATTAATTGTTAACTGGAGTCAGCTTCAGTTCTTGATGATATTTCATAAAATTTTAACTCAAGAATATTATTACAAATTTTTCAAGAATTTAAAAATTGACTCTTCTAATACTGTAATGTATAATATAGCTTCAAATATTTGTTGCTTCATTCACATTTAATTATAATGTACATGAATCTTTATGTGACAGTATAAAGATAAATTAGTATTAGGATTTTCTCAATCTATTTGATTGCAAAAGAAAATCTATGATGATTATAAGAATAAGTGATAAATATTTATTTCTGAAACAAATTCTCAAAAACGTACATTTCTAATATATACTATGCTATTATAATATTGTCTTATTATATAGGGGAAAAAGATTCGAAAAATAATTCTTTGTCTTTTTGCACTTCAAATATTAAAAGTATTTCATTGGAATTAATAGACGTTCATTTGCAAATATAAAAATCAAAAAACATTTATTGTTAATAAAAATAACTAAAAATAAAAGAGTTTTTTAATTTTATATTTGTAAATCACATAACATAACAAAAACATAGACAACTATCTATCATATCTTACATCTAAGCGTACATGATTTCAAAAACTTAAATATTTTTCTTGTTAGTTTAACTCATTTTTTTTTTAAAAAAATAATGAGTTTATTAATGCACGTGGCACCAGTGGTTATGATATTTCAATATTAATATTTGGTACCTTTAAAAGAAAAAGTTATCTTTTTCTTCTAATCACAGATTAAAAGAAAAAGTTAAATGTAACAAAACCAATATAGTATTGTGAGTCTTCTCCAAATGAAATTATTTCATCAAAACTCAACATGTGCATTTAAAAGCAATGAAAGAGAAATCAGATAATTTAAATTGAAATTTGCATGGTAGTTTAAGTACTTACTGATGATTTTCCACTTTTTCTCCGCAATTAAATTTTATATAGTTTTTGCTATATTATATCTGATAATCATGAAAATTACATGAATAAAAATTAGCATATTTATACTTTATATCTGAAAGTATACAATATATTACATAAGTATTATTAAATACTATAATTTAGACATGTATTCTCCTAATTACCAAAATCGAATGTATGTACTCAGGGAATAAATTATTTTTGAATTAAACCTGTGAATTAAATATATTTATTGTGAATATTTGTATGTTAAATTTACTAATCACAGATTTTTTCTATGGCATGAATGTTTTCAACATTTCTTATTACCAAACTCCAATTCATTCATTATTAATACAATATCTTTTGTTAATGCAATGAAACCTTATTTTGTAACATTTGCAGAGCTTATAATTTAATCTCCAAGTTTTTTGCTCAGTCACATAAAACTCGACATATATTTTTTAAGTTTGATTTTTAATTACTTCATTTATACGGTTTGTTTTGCAAGTTTATAAGATTATGTAAGTAGTTACAAATATGCAAAAGAAACTAAAGTGTCATAGCAACTAATGATAAAGTTATAAAAAACTATATTAATAATGCTGGGTATTTGTCTTCAGTTTTTATTTTTGTGTGCATAACGAATTTATTTTTACAAGAGATTTTCTCACACTTTCTTGAGAAATTTTGATCTGCAAACTCCAAGCACCATAAGAACAAAATCATTAGAATGTGTACAATGACTCCAGCTTATTTCAGAAACGAAAATATATTCAGCAAATTTAACAGTTAATACTTTACAAAGCAGATAATAAAGTTAGAGGAAAAGTTTTACGAGGATTATTCTGAAATTTGTTAGATACACGCAGACGAGAATTTACAAAATATTAATAACTGTTTAATTTTAAAATACGAAGTATTTTAACACAGAAGACGATTTTCTACTGACTTACTTCAACTTGTTTAACGTAGAATAAATTTTAAACAGAAGAGAAAATGGATTTGACGCAAGAACATTTTCGCGCTATGATTTTCTACGATTTTAAAGCAGGATTAAATCAAGAGGAATGCGTTCAACGGTTGCAATTAGCATTTGGTGACGAATCTCCAGCTCGTGCTACTATATTCAGATGGTTTAGAGAATTTAGAAGCGGTCGCAGTTTTCTTCAGGATGAAGAACACACAGGAAGGCCACCATCGGCAGTAATCCCGGATGTGTCTGCCATACGAAAAATGTTAATGGATGATAATCGCTGTACCTATCAAATGATACAGAAGAAACTTAACATTGGATCCGCAGACATACACAAAATTATTCATGAAGAATTACATATGAAAAAAAGTAGTTTGCCGTTAGATTTTCCCTAATCTAAGTGAGCACCAAAAAGAGGAGCGCGTCTGAATCAGTAAAGAAACTCTTAAATTGCTAAATGATGGTGGCCACCGCCTCATTTCTAAAATTGTAACAGGTGATAAAACGCACATACCGTTTTTTGACGTTCCAACACGTCAAGAAAACAAAGTAGGGGTCCTTTAAGATGACTCCACGCCGATAATGGTGAAAAAACAACGCGCACTGAAAAAAGTTGATGTATGTCGTTTCTTCTAGAAGTACGGGAAAAGTCAAAGCGATCAAGTTGGAAGGACAGAAGACAGTAACAGCAAACTGGTATACCACTAAATGTCTTCCAGAAATTCTACAAGAACTGAATGTTAGGGGACTAATGCTTCACATTAGTCCCCTTGACAATGCATCTTCACATACAGTCGGATTAACAGTTGCGTTTCATAAACAAAAACAAGTTAAAGTGATCGAACATCCACCGTATTCGCCTTATCTAGCTACGTGCGACTTTTGGTTATTCTTTAATCTAAAAAAGAACTTACGTGGACGTCGTTTTCATTCAGAAGAAGAGATTGATGTGGCTATAAATGCATTTTTTTCATCTATTCCAAGAAATAAATGGCTTGAGGCATTTAATCTGTGGAAAATTCGTCTACAAAAGTGCATTGATACTGGAGGAGACTACTTTGAACACACCTACAATTTTGTAAGTAAAAATCTAGATCTATCTCAAAAATTTCAGAGTGACCCTCGTATAATAATTCAAACCAAATTCGCGAAATCCTCTCATAAGAAACCAACCACAATGCAACTACAACGAAACTGAAAACAGGCGGCGTCTGAAAGCTATTCTTAAAAAAAATATATATATATATATATATATATATATATATATATATATATATATATATATATATATTTAATTTTTAAATCCTCATTTTATTTCTATATTTTTTTTCATTCTGTAAATTTAAATTCAATGCTCGCTGAGCAACTTCCCAGAAAACTTCCCTTTCAGCCAAGTGATTCGTGACGAATCATTAACTCCTCATCTCTGAGTGGGGAAAGTTAATTCAGTTACGAAATTAATTAGCCAGAATTAAGGCATTAGCAATCTTACTTGCAAACCTTTTTAAATTAATTTCCATTCAAGTACCAATTAACATTAAGAAATTTTAATTGTCTAACTAATCTAATCTAGAAAATGTGTGAACAAGTGTATGGAAACAAGGAATGTTTACTTATATCAATTTATGAAATAATGTTTACTGTTCATATAAATATTATAATTAAAATAATCTAGAAATATTTTCTGCTTATCAACTCTACTAAATGTATGAATTATTCAAGAATATGCATTCAAGATATCTGTATATGGAAAATTTGTTTTATTTCCCTCATTGTAAATAGTCTCTTTTATTTTTATTTATAAATAAAGAATATGAAAGAGTGTCACGCGACTTGGCGATACCAGATAAAAATACAAGGCTCGACAATTAATCAAATGATAGATTAATGGAAATAATTGTTATATCCTCATTAAAACCTTTCTCTATGACTAATAGTTATACCCCATTGGGAGTCACAGCAAATAAATTTGTGGTGAGTGCTTGGAGCACTTAAACTCGGTCATCCAAAATGGCAACCAGCCTCCCTTGATAAATTTTGAGTACAAATAACACAGGAAATTAAACCGCTTTTCACACACGTGGTAATAATTTAAAATCGATCAGCAAACTACGGGGAGATGACACTTTTCCATGAACCAGAATATCTCCTGTCATTAAAGACTAGTATCTAAAGAAAAAGAAAGCGTTGAGTTATTAATAAACAAACGCATACGCAGTTAGGTAAAACGTTCAGAAATTTTGCGCATGTCCAGAGCTTTAGGGAGTTCAGCGCCATTATTTGTGTTTATACTTTTGGCAGGCAGCAAACCTGTGCACCGCGTTGCTTGTGGATGGTGTTTCACTGGTGTCTGGTATACTTGCCAAATGCAAAACTAACTGTTCTTAATTGTACTGTTTTAAAAATTAAATCAGATAATTTTTCTTGCTGGAAATCATAAAAAGATCTTATTCAAAATTAAAAATAAAAGTCTTAGTTTTTAACTTTAGCACCTTTTCTAACATAAGCGAAACATTCATTTCAATCATTTAAATACATGAAATAATGTTTAGAAAGGAACTGAATTCTCTCTTGGTTACATTTGAATTTTTTATAATGATCTTTAATCCTCCTTACTGTAGTTGCATAACTACTTTTTGCTTTTTAGATCTAAGTGAAAATTACCTTATACTTACTCTAATTCTTTTCTTTTTTTAAATAAGTTAATACTTATAAGTAAGTATAAATTGCTATTTATTTACATAGGAACATTTCACAAGGGACCAATTTGAAGTGTTAGATTATGGTAATATTATTATATTGAAAAGGAATGCTGTACGAACTATTTTTGATGTACCAATCCTATATTTTTAGCAGATGTTTCTTTGCGAGAGAAAGGTGTTGTTTTTCCAAAACAGAATTCCACGGAATTTGTAAGTAGTTCAATTCACACATTACTTTATTTATACAATTGGGTTCCTTAAATATTATTGAGAGATGAATTTTGTTAGAATAGCATTAGAAATTGAGAGCCACACATTGCTTAAGTGCTTAATATTATGCTTGTATAATATGTAGTAATAAGTAATGGTTAACAATGTCTCCCATTACTTATTGTTAACCATTTATTATTAGTTTTATTTGCACATTAAAGAAATTAATTCAAATTTTGAATCCTTTTTCTCTAGGTCTGGGAAACTAAAAACTCATCTTTTATAAATATCATGGTAAGTATACTAATATTAATTTATACAAATTTTTTGTGCAGAACGTTAACAACATTAACATTTAAACATTTTTCCATTTAATTATTTTTTCCATTTTCAGGGAAACGCAGAAACAATTGAGCTACTGCAAAAGGCTTTAGGGGAGAAATCTGCTATATATGAGGAATTATTATTTATACACATAACTTTCGATAAAGAATATTAATGCCTTTTAAATTCTGTTCAGGAGTTCTTGTCCTCAGAACAAATTGATAAAATCAAGATGCCCATAAAATCTATTCAATCTTGGAAAGAGAATTCAGTGGTGGAGGCATTGAAAATGCGGTTTACTTTACGAAAGCATGAGTATTGTTTTCTCAGGAAAACTGGATATCCATTACCTAGTTTTAGCAATTTGAACCGTCGTATTCAGGGTTTTCACATTAATTTCGGATTACTAGAGGATTTTATTAGTGCTTTAAATGTAAAAGTTAGTTCCAGGCATTAAAATGATAAAAAATGTTGCCTAAGCATAAACGAAATGGAAATTTCTGGTGATCTTGATTTTGACACTACAAATAAATCCTTTGTTGGTCAAATTACTTTGGGTGATAAATCTCTTAGAGGAAAACATTTCTTGGTTATTCTCTTATGAGGATTGAAATCACCTTGGAAACAGGTAGTGGCTCACGAAATAACTGGTCACAGTACTTCTGGACCACAGATGAAAAAACTGGTTGATAGTGTAATAGCTGCCGTACATGATATAGGCTTAAAAGTAGTAGCTGTTTTCAGTGACATGGGAAGTAGCAATAAATCTATGTGGAATTCATATGGAATAGCTGTTTCCAGAAAGTAAAGAATCCATTTTTCAAACAACATATTACACTCTTCCTAGCAGATGTGCCACATTTAATAAAGAGTTTGCGAAATGCATTTTTATCAAATATGATCACAGTACCCGTTGATGTAACATTTGAAAATCTTCCAACATAAAGAGTGTCTGTAGAGTATGTAAAAAGTCTCTAGTTTGAAGAAATTTCTAATTCTTCTAGCTTGCGCTTCTTTCATCACCTAAATAGAAATCACTTGTATCCTAATCAGTTTTCGAAAATAAAAATTTTATTAGCTGTGCCAGTTCTATCAACAGCAACTGCTGCTGCTTTAGAAGCAGCTGTTTCGTTAAAAATAATTCAACGATAAGGTTTGACAACAACTTAGTTGATACGTTAATTTTGTCAACGGTATGAAATCATGTCATCACGAAACAGGAAATCTGACATTACAAAAATAAATGCTCCAAAAAATTAACAAAGTTTGAAAATTTGATAGAATTTGTGCAACATATGGAAATTGGAAAAAGTTGGAAACCTGTTCAAACTGGCATAATTATGTTATCACTCAGTGTTATCAAACTTACGCAGCACTGTTTTGATGTAGGCTAGCAGTTTTTTCTTCCAGGAAGAATCACACAAGACGCATTAGAAAATGTGTTCTCACAAATCCGTAGAAAAGCTGGTAATAAACCATCTGCATTGCAAACCAAGCATGCTATGAAATTAGTTGTGCTTCACAATTTATTACAGAAATAAAAACAGCTAATTATATATCAGAAAATGACAGTCATTTATTGAATATCTCAAATGACCTAATAAAAAATGCTTAAATATCCAGGAACCTGTATTTCCAACATATAACAACAATTTTGACTCAAGTCCAAGTATTAAACAACAAAATTATGTGTTTTATATAGCTGGTGCTGCTTTGAACTGTAAAGCGAAAAATCTGCAGCGAATTCAAATTTAATATCCAAAATGTAAATGATCTTCTTTGCCCTGATATACCCAGCAATGTAACATATATTATTCGGTTAGATATGGTAGGATATTTTGTAAACCATCATCGGGCATATTTAAGCTTGCACTATTAACCGAAGAAGAAATTCAAAAGAGAAAAAAGAAAATTTTGAACGGAGAATAGCAAATGATAGAAAATTTTATTGATATGCTGTTATTGCAAAATCAAAGAATATTATAATACCAATGTGCTGTTATGTAAAAGTGAAATTTATAAGTATGTAAAAGTATAATTAAAGGAATCTTTCATGATTCTTGGAAAAGGGATGAAAAACCATGAAGCATGCAAAAGGAAAACTAATGAAAAATCCTTTTCTTCTGCTCCTCAAAATAAAAAGTAAAACTATAAATTATTTATGAAAAATAAGATAATTGAATGATTGATACTGAAGCTTGTCCAAGGCTTCAATAGCTTCAATATCAATCAAGGCTTGAAGATATTGAAGCTTGTCCAAGGCAATCTCTCTCCGCCGGGGCGGACTCCCTCCTCTCCCCTCTCCTAATGATTACAGCGCCATTATATGAGGAGTATCCTAACACTACACCCTTTCCGCAAGTTTTGGGTTTATGTTCCACATAAGCACATTACTGAATTAAATATGTTAGGATACAAAAGAAACACAGACTTAATATTTTTGCAAACAATTAAAGGAATATTAAACATAAAATAAATATGAACTTAGAATTAGAAAATAACTATTCGTATATAGAAAACGTTATTTGCAAATGAATTACCTAAAATTCACAAGTATGCATAAAATAATCAATATTAATAAAATGTATATAAAAAGATATAAAACAAAATTATATAAAATAAATCTATCCACTAAATATATATAAATTGAAATTAATGTAAATAAACAATATACCAGTAACATTAATGTAAAAAAACAATATACCAACACAATTAATGTAAACTAACAATATACCAATACAATTGATGTAAGCAAACAATATACCAAGTACAAAGATACAAATAAAATAAAATATTTTCACTGAAATGTATTTACGTAAAGAGAGTTTTTACACTAAACACTAAACACAAGTCAGTTTTTATCTGGAAAAAGTCTATATAAAGCATCTGAATGAGGCATCTTAGCTCCTGCACAGTGTTTTATAGTTATATTATTTAGTTATATCTCTGAAGAGCAAACACCCACCTCTGAAGACGAGGTGATTGCGGTGCACATTTGGTCAAGTATGGTAAGGGATTGTGGTCAGTATAAAACTCAATTTCTGAACCAAAAATTATTAATTCAAACCTTTTTAATGACCACACTATTGCATAAGCCTCACATTCAATTGTAGACCAGGATTGTTGAGTTTTAGTCAATTTTTGACTAGCGTATGAAACTGGATGAATCTTATCATTGGCACTCTGAGACAGGCAAGCACCAACTCCTACCTGAGAAGCATCAGAATAAATTATGAGACTTACCTAGTGATGGAGTGAGAAGTGAAGGTGCCTTAACTAGGGTTTGTTTTAGATATATAAACACTGTGTGTGCACTTTAGTCCATGGAATATTGTCAGGCACAAGTTTCTTAGTAAGCTCAGTTAATGGATATACTAATTCAGAGTATTTAGGAATATACCAACGACAGAAGTTACACAACCCTAACACACTTCTAAGATCTTTTTTGGTTGTTGGTCTTTTAAGTTGTTGTATAACTTGCGCTTTTTCCGGATCAGGTAGATGTTCACCAGAGCCAATCATATGTCCTAAGAACTTGCTACGAGGCTTGGCAAAATCACACTTGTTTATATTTACAGTAAAGTTGAGCTCCTTTAATTTTCCTAAAATAATATTTAGGTGCAACAAATTTTCCTCAAAATTATTTGAAAATATAACTATAACGTCAATGTAAGCCCGTGAAAATTCCTTAAACGAAGATAATGCTTTATTCATCACCCTTTGAAATATGAGAGGCGGCATTTTTCAATCCAAACGGCATGATTTTGAAACGATATTGAGATCTATAGGTTTTGAATGAGGTGAAATCACTACTAGCTTCTTCTACTGGAATACCCCAGTAACCCTTCAGTAGATCCAATGTGGAAATAATATTAGCCTTTCCAATACAATGAACTAATTGCATTGAATCTACTATAGGAAAATCATCCGTTTTTGTCGCAGCAATAGTTCCGTTTTTGTCACAGCTGTAATCGATACACATCCTAATTCCTCCATCCTTTTTGTTTACACATACGACCGGATATGCTATTTCAGCCGAGCTCTCCTCTATGAGATCTAATTCCAACAGTTCATCAATCTGTCATCTATTTGGGATTTAAGAGCCTCTGCAATTCGGTAAACATCAGGTCTTTTACGTTCTTTCCCTTCTTCTAATATGATCTTATGTTCATTAACTTTGGTTATTTTTACATTTCCAATAAACAAAGTCTTATATAAACCTATGTAATAAACCCAAAACCTACGTAATAAACCCAAAATCTTTTCCCTATCATCTCTAGATAAATGCTGTATGCATACATTTTGCAGAGGATCTTCGGTTTGTAATTCACTAGTTAGTCTTGGAGAACCATGAATTTTACCAAATTCTTCGTCGTCTTCAAAGATAATTCCGATAGCATTAACGCTTGGATAATATTTACTGTTCTTGTTTACATGGCAATGTCTAATATTTCCATCTGGGAATTTAACTTTATAGGAGTTAGATGGGTTGTGTTTAATTACCTCACCAGGACCTTTCCACGTGGCATACATTTTGCTAAAAGAGTCCGAAATCAATAAATAAACCTGATCACCCACCTTAAATTCCTTAGGAACAGTCCGGCGATTGAAGTAGTCGGTGTAGGCTTGTTGTTTTACAGCAGCTATCAATGAGGCTTGTTCAACGGCTCTTTCAGATTTTACCTTCTGATCTTGTAAATAATCAACAACAGATTTACTGATATTTAGTGGAATAGGGATTTCATTAGTCCAGCTTGATTTCAAAACACTTAAAGGTCCTTTTGCTTCTTTACCATACAAAAGCTTGAAGGGAGAAATGCCAGTATTGCAGTTAGGGTAAATAGTAAGAGTAAATAAGGGATATATTTATTCCAACTGCTGGGATCTGATCGTATGACGTGATGAAGAGAGTTCTTCAGAACTTTATTATATCTTTCAATTAATCCATTGCTGGGAGCATGCTGGTACTGAAAATCTGGGAGAACATCCTAAGCGATTAATAAATTCTTGCGTTAATTTAGAAGTAAAATTAGTCCCTTAATCACTGGCAATAACACTTGGCAAACCAGTTCTCATAAAAATTTCTAATAGTGCATCACAGGTTGCTTTTGCTGTTAGAGAACGTAAAGGAATAGCATCTGGTCACCTCGAATGCTGATCCATTAGTACTAAAACATATTTGTGTTTACGTGCCGACGAAGGCTCAATCGGCCCAATAATATCGACGTTTACAGCTTCCAACGGTAGGTCTGGTCTAAGCACTGGAGAAATAGGAATTTTATGGGAAGACTTCTCAGGAGACCATAATTGGCATTCTTTACATGATTTGCAGAAATTTAAAATATCATTTGACATATTCAGCTAGTAAAAACTATATCGAATTCTCTCTTTTGTTTTCTTTAATCCCATATGACTTCCAAAAACAGAGGTATGAGCCACATCCATAAATTTCCGACGGCAACATTTCGGTAAAATTAACTGATTTACAGTTTCACTACAAACTTTCTCTTTGTGGAATAAAATACCATCTAATTCATAATATTTACCCTTGCCACGTGATAAAGAAAATCTCACTTCATCCAAAGAGGCGCATCCTTGTTGTTCTTTTCTTAATTGTAATGAATGACTCAATTTACAATTTGTTTCGGCACTTGCACATTATCAGAAACACCCGGATTCGTGGCGTCATTAGAACAGAGCACCTAACCCATATTTTCGGCATGTGATGATTCAGCAGTCTCATTATGAAATCCAATTTCTTGCGACGCTAAAACAAAATAGGTGGCAGACGTCTTGTTTTCTTCTAGCTCTACATTTTCTAATAAATAAAATCTTTTGTTGGTATTATCAATTGCCCTTGGAGTTTATTTGTAACAGCTGCAATTATTTCGATGGGTTTCGAAAACATTTTATTATTTTCCGCTTTCAACGCTACTTGAAAGCTCATTAATTCAGCTTCTATCTTCTCTCTAAAAGCACTGATTAAAACGACTTTTCCTTTTTCTGTTTTTGATTTTGAAATAAATTCATTATTTATGACTGAAAGTTGACATCCAGAGTCTACGAGAGCCTTTACTAGGGTATTATCCTTGTAAATATCCACATATTGAAGAGTATTTATTTCAATTTCCATTATTTTTTCTTTTAATAATTGGGAGCGAATTTCTGCTGTTAGAACATCTCTTTTCTTATTATTTACTTTAAATCTTTTGGGACATTCTCTCGCAAAATGTGAATCGCCACAAAAATAACATTCTTTCACAGTTCTTTTTTCAAAATTTTCTTCTTTTCGAAAATTTTTTAATTTTTGTTGTCTAACATACGGAGGAATATGTTTTGACTCTGCCGAATATTTTTGTTGTTCTTGTTCGCTATAATTATATCTCTTGAAATATTTTTTTGCGAGGAAATTCTTTCGATTTGACACTAGTATTCATTCTGACATTTTCATAATCATTCAATTTACTTGTTATTTCTTCGGGAGTTTTAAAATTTGACCAAGCATCAATAAAATGTTCTTTATGTTCTGTTTGGAACTTTGCGTTTTGGTTGATCGGTTATGATTATATCCCATAGCTCTTCAAATGTTCGTATTCCAAGTCCACTGATCCATTCGAAGAAATAATTTTTCAGTTCATATGCAAAATCTCGCCAGTTTATTTCTGGTTTCTTATGGTGTTTCGTGAAGAACTGTCTAAATTTTTTTCCAGAGTCATTTTATAGCCTTTGAGAAGTAAACTCTTTACTTTGTCGTAATCGTCGGTGACTTCTTCCTCTTCATTTGCTATAATTTGCACAAAGTCATATAAGGCAATAATCCGATTAAATGCGCAACCCAAATTCTTTTTTGATTTGAATTCTCTTGGCTTGTCTATCGAAGAGGATACACGATATAAACTTATATCATTTGTTTTGGAATCAAACTTCCGTATAATATTATTTAAATCTAATTTCGCCTTAAAATGAAAATCATTACCAGTGTCTCGTAAGTTATCTTCTCCTGTTCGCTCATTTCGCATTAAACTTAGTTTTTGAAGCTCGAACTCCATTTCTTGTTTTCGTTTTTCCATTTCTATTTTCGTTCTTCCATTTCTTGCAATCTTTTCCGTTCTTCAATTTCATTTCTTTTTCTTTCTTCATTTTCTTCATTTCTTTTTCGTTCTTCAATTTCTTTATATCTTTTTCGTTTTTCAATTTCTTCATTTCTTTTTCGTTCTTCAATCAATGAATTTAAGAATTCTTTAATGAAATCTTCGTCGTAATTCTCGCTTGCTGTTATCAATTTTTTAGTTTGTAAAGTTTTAAATTCGCATCATTCTCAATGCGTAATTCCACCGCAATAGTTCGTTAATCGTCTTTCTTTCTTTTTGCGAGAAAAACCATTTCAATTACTTGTAAAACACAAACAGTCAAATAAACAAATTCACAGTTCCGTTTCAGATTACGTCAGCTCGTAATCCTGTCGGGTGTAAGGGTGCAGTGTAGTGTCTGTTTTGTAGAAGAAAGCACAACTCAAACAAAAACACATTTATTTAAAAATTAAAATTAATAATTAATAGTTTTGTATATTAAAATTATAATTAATAGAAATTTGATTATGGCCCTACACGGCCAACAGAAGAAATACTCAAGGAGAGCTAGCTAATCCTCCTCGTTCGCTGGTCCAAGACAATCTCTCTCCGCCGGAGCCGACTCCCTCCTCTCCTCTCTCCTAATGACTACAGCGCCATCATATGAAGAGAATGAGGAGTATTCTAACACTACAGTAATACTTACTTAACATAAAATATCTAAAATAAATTTTAAAGTTCTGCATTTTAGGGCTGTAGCAATAAATGTAAAACAATAAAAATATTTTATATATTGTTTTTCAGTTTAAAAATAATAAAATTAAGGAGAGTACTTTCTTAATATTATTTCTTACTAAAAGTAATGTTTCCTCCTGTTATAATTTTTAAAAAATATTGCGATGTACAGAAACTATTCTTAATAATGTTTTAAGAATTTAATAAAATTGTGGTGTACTAATAAAAAAAAAAAAAAAAAAAAAAAAAAAAAAACATTTTGTTTGTAATTGTAAGTAATTTATTATATTAGTATAATAATTTACAATATAATATCCTATGTTAAAACTGACATAGTGTTATAAAGAAAAGGACTAGTACAGAAACTTTTTGTAATCAAATTATGTTAAACTGTATAAGTATAAGGAATATATAACAACAGTTTTCATACACATAATAACTAACAAAAATAAAAAAAAAAATTTTTTTTACATAAGTATATATTAAAACTAAGTAGTAATTAATATATATTTATACATGCTTAACATATAATATTAAATAAATTTTAAAATTCTGTATTTTAGAGAGCCATTTTTTATTTTATTTCCATTAAATTGTTTGGTGACTTAAAAATACAAAATTTTAAAAACATTACAAAATTAGTACACAAACTCTAATTCAGATTTAAATAAAATGATAAACAGTTCAAACAAGATACCATGTAATAAAATGTTAATTTTAAACTTAATTATATTTTAAATAAGCTTTTTTAGTAATTAAAAAACATTATTTATCCTCAGAATAGTGAAGTAACTTTTTAACACACAAGTTTCTTTATCAAAATAAACTAATCCAAACTGCGCCAAAAGGGCGATTTTAAAGGAAAAGTAGCAATACATAAACATCATTAAATAGTTTCAACTATTAATGGTTTAAATCTTGCTGTTTTCATTATTTAATGGAACACAAAGTAATCTTATATCCTATATGTAATGTTTGGTAGCAAAAAATTCTGTAAATTTTGCTTTAAATTCCTTTATTTCTCAAAGCAAATAGCGAAAAACTCCATAGAGATACATTACGGTTGCCAAGATTTGTACAGCGCTAATCTCATGCGTCAGCCTGGGTAATTAAGGGGCTCTACACGAAACAATCACGTCATTAAAACGTCACTCCAAATATTAACCAATAAAAGTTTGTACCCTGTTTAACTTGCATTATTATTGTGTGTTTGGAACCATAAGCATGACCAAAACGCCAAGAAATATTGCATGTAATACTTTTATTTAAATATCAGCAGCAAATATTATTACTGAAGTATGTTTGGAAGAAAAAAAAAGGGGGGGGGGGAGAACACAAAATTTAAATAACATAAAACTTATTCAATTGCCCATGCAACTTGTTTAAAATAAAGTTAACAATATTTCTTTGAAATCAATTTTTATAATCTATAAAAAACAACTAAATTGGAAAATCATTTAATAAAAAATTTTTTGCTACAAATACTTATGCATTTTCATTATTTTAAAAATCCTAATTTAAAAAATAATAAATTTTATTTCAGAGCCTGTTTCATAATATTAAAATAAAAAATACAAAAAATTTTATTTATCATATTAAAGTTCATGTATTTAACTTAATTGGTATTTAATGCAACTTAATGTATTTAATGCATTCATAAAAGTAATAATAAATAAAATATTTATTTAAAATAGAGTTTCTGCAGTATTTTAATTGCAGTTTAAATTAAAAACGCTTTATTTAATTTTTATTAAAAACTTAAAATATTCAAAATATTTTTCTATTTTTAAAAAGCAATTTCAATGAGGAAGATTTAAATAAAATGAAAAACAGTTTTTAAAAATCTTGTGAAATTTTACCAGAGAATTGTTTTTGGAAATTTTTATTAATTATTCAACTAAAATCTTTATATAGTTGATATTTTAAAATTTTTATTAAAATAATTATCATCACGTAGGTTTCACAAGCACCTATTATCCATTGAAAAATATATAAGTGTATATTATAAGACAGAATGTAATTCTAAAACATCTTAACCAATTAAATTTGACTTCTTTTTAAAATATTCAAAGATAAATTCTTCAATGTCAATGTCTATGAATTCCATGTTTTTATATAAACAGTGTGTATCAAGTATTACAAGTGTATACACTTGTCGCTCGGTTGTGGATGAAAAAAATTGAACATGGTAGAAAGCCCCGCCTCAATTTGGTCATACGTGACGTCATTTCGTGGATGGCTGGTGGACACCTGGTAGTCATCCACCATGTCCGGCTGACGGTGACCATGTTTGCTGCCTGCTTTTGACGTGATTTCAGTTGCTAATTCTTGTTGTGAAATGTCTTTCATATCATCAAAAAAGGCCCTTTTCAGCGCCAGAGAATGTGATTTTGAAAGCACTCTAAGTGCTTTTTCTGATAAAGAATCATGTGATATTGGAATAGAATCAAATTTTCATTTAGAAGACAGTGAGATAGACACCACTTGTTTAGCAACAACATCCAAGACTGTTGATGGAATACTTCAAAATATTTCCAGAGATAGTAATATTGAAGGTAAATCTGACTCAAATATTATTTTGGAAGTCTGTAATATTAGTTTCAAAATGAAGAAATATTTAAAAGAACACATGAAAAAGAAACACAATCAATTGCATATGAAAAAGCTTTGCATTAGTGTCCAGTATGCAAAGCTAATTACCTAAAAGATCTATAGAAGAACATTTGAAAGATCATAACATTGACTTAACTGAAGAAATATTAAAATTCAAATCAACTGAAGAATTTGAAATGTGGAAGAAAAACATAAGAGTCTACAAAAACAAGATTTCACCGTTTATGGTTTCATAATTCTGCTGATAAAAAAACTGTGAACTTGATCTGCCATCGTTCAGGTGACTTCGTTTCTAAAAGTAAAGTACTACGTCATTTGAAATTACGAAGTAGCACTAAAATAAATTGAATCCATTAAAAGTATGTATATAGTGAAATCGAAATCTATTTTCATAAGACGAGAATAAAATTAATCCATGTATCATATCACAAGTTTTTGATGGAATCTATTTTCATGAAAAAATATTTTTAATATAAAGTTCTACATGATGTAAATTTATTATTTATTTATTTGTTATTACATTGTTATTATTATTATATTATTATACTAATTAATATTTCAGCTATAAATAAACACATCCACCTTCGCTTTTTATTTCCTAAACATTAGTGCATTCGCAGATTTATGACAATTCTAAGTAACTGCGCATGCGTTGAATGATCCGTTTATTTTTGAATCGCTCAACGTTTTCTCTCTCTATAAACGCAAGTTCCCTAATGTCAACGTTAATGAGAACCGTCGTGAATAAACTAAAGATTCTCTCATATAAATTGTTATCTTTCCACCATCTTATAAAATTTTTAAATATTTAATAACGTATATTATCAGTATTATGGATAGAGCAATAAAGCATCTTTTAGAAGCATGTGAGTCCATATTTGTAATTGTTTATGTATGAAGCTTGTTGATTTCTAATTTTATTTTTTATCTTCATTGTTTATTCTTATATATGCAACGATATTAACTAAAAATTAATACTTTTAATAAATGTCACACGTTCTGAAACTTTTTATGACAAAAACAATGCTCAACAACAAAAAATTTTTTTTTAGTTTAAATTTTTTCGAGTTTCTTTTCTTTCTTTCTTTTTATTTTTATTTTTATTATGAATATATCGAAATTTGATGTTTGAATGTGCTCTTGAATGGTATGTTTGAACAGTCTATAATTGAATATTTGGAACAAGAGGGATAAAATTCATATCCACAAAAACAAGACTTTTTTTTTCTCAACTACTGACAAATACTTCTTAATTCATTAAAAGACATTGCAAACCGTGAAAAATATGATTTCTTAGCATCAAATAGTATTTTTGTGAAAGACAAGATCTTATAAGAAAGAGTTTTTATTTGAATTGTAATTTGTGCGCATGTTAATTAGTTACAATTTTCATTAAAAGTAAATCCTATAGTTTTTGAGCAAATCTTACTTTTTCAATTTTAAGTTCACTAAATGTAAAAATATTTTTTACGATTTATGAAATATTTATATTTTATCTTTGAGTGTTTACTTTATTTGTAAATATTTGCCTTTTATTAATTTTGATTTTTGTCTTGTGGCTGACAAAATCATGAATTTCCAGTCATATTTCTGTTGACATTTTAAATATGTTTTGTGAAAAATTATGTGTTTTGTTAGTCGTATTTTATTCTATACTTGTATTAATTAAAGACATTAGAAAACATTTCCTAATTCTAGTTGATAATTTAATCTATCAGTCATTAAAAATAAATTCTTTTGTAGATTGTGTTTAAAAAGGGTTTGTTTTAAAGGAGATATTGTTGAATTTTTTTGCCGAATCATTTCAAAAATAGGTTATTAGAAAAGTTAACTTTTTCATGATAAACATTCTTGTTTGAAATAAGTGTATTGCACACCGGCTTTTAAGTAAGAAAATCCTAAATAGTGAAATTAGAACAAGCAAGGAAAAAAGAAATATTAAGTAACAAAAATTGGCTATCAAGAAACAATGAAATTCCTAACACTAGCTCTCAGTTAGAGAAAATAAAATTAATTATATAAGATTATTAAAAAATATTCGTTTCATTGTATGTTGTTAATTATGCACTTGAAATATAGCACAATGATAGTGAAGAATACCAATAATATTGATTATAGCTTTATTTATGGTATTTTTTTATTTCCAAAAAATAATTATAAACTTTATTATTCAATACAATAATTTAGATAATTTATTTTTAATTGATAAGTTGTTCAAAATTATATATTTATATTATTTTAGCTGTGAAACTAGAATGTACTATGGAAACAACAGCAAGAGCATTGGTTTTATATCATCATTTTAATCTGTGTGGTTCTGATGGTAACTATGATGGAAGTGTAAGTTTGTGAATTGTTTGTATTATGGTACCAAAGATGAGACATTATAATTTATTTATTTGTTAGAATACTTTTCTGGTCAACCTTTATTAAAATTTTTATTATGTTCAATATATAATATTTTTTCTTTGATATATTTTATATAATTTGTATTAAAATTACTTAATATGTAAAAGTTTACAGAGCTGTACAGGTTTGCAGTAATTTAAAATTTTCGCATCAAGCACTCTACTGCTCTGTCGCCAACCAAAATTATGTCATTATGCGCGATAGCCGTCTACAAATACCAATTGCATTCGAACTTCAGCTTTGAAATCACGCGTTTTTCCGAATTCGAAGTATCAAAATTTTGAATATTTCATTATAATTAAGTATTATAGAAGTTTTAAAATTCTAATAACTAGAAATAAAATTTAATATACCGTGCAATTGCACTCACCTAAAACAGAAAAAAAAAGTACCGCTTCCTACTACAGTAAGAACCGATGATAAAACTAAATTTATATGCTAATAAATTTCATTTTTTAAAATTTAAACTCTATTTTTAATATACCGAGCAATGGCATCCACCTTAAAAAACATCAGTGTAGCAGTAACTATTACAGTGCCAACCGGGCAATAAAGCTAAATTTCTAATGTTAACAAATTTCATTTTTTATTTAAGCTCAATTTTTAATATCTTGAGCAATGGCGCCCACATTAAAGAAATTTCAATACGCTGCACATTCTAACACTAACATGAAAAACACAATACACACAACTTAAACATTCATTTACTTATGGAAACATTCATTTTTATAAAAACTGTAAATGTGAATAAAATTGTAATGAAAAACAAAATAACTCACCTAGTCTTCATCGCTCTCCAAAGCGGCGAATATACCATTTTTATCGCATCTAAAATATCTTCTGTTATGTTTTCCCAATGATTCCTTCTCAATATGTGCTCAGCGAAAATGTAAAATCAATATCCTAATTCATACTTATTAATTTTTGCAAGCAACGCACACAAACTCCAAAAATTGAATATCGAAACTCAATGCTTGAAGATTATTCTTTAATAGGTTTAAGGTTTACATACAAAATGCGCATGTCACGAAATCACGTTACCTCATAAAATAAACAGCACGTCATAAATACATAATTCGAATCGTTAAGCCAGTTTGGCTCAAGCTTGGTACATTTTACCCTCTGTACAGTTCTCTACTCTTTGGCGAAAATATAATAATAAAGAATAACATAAATTTTATTTCTGTATTTCACAGATTGTATTACATGTCTTCATTAAGGCTGACACAAAATTTTACCAACATAAATATGATAAAATGAAAGTACTATTTTTTAAGTATATTATTATAATTATTTCCTGTATATAATCCACACAATGCTGTATAATCTGTAGCAGTATTTTTCTGCAAATAGTTGAATATATATACTGCTGAAATGTGGTCACAAAATAAAATGTGGCATGATTAAAATATAGCAAATTGTACAGAAAAAACATCTATTACGGAAAACATATGATTGTATCCATCTCATTGTAAATTGTGTTAAACTGAGATAAAAGCAGCAGATTGATCAAAAATGATAATTTCATGAAGATTCTAGTAATACTTTTGTGTAAGTATGATATCCCCCAAGTGATTTCTCACCAAATCTAGCATCCTTTATTTTAATTATAGTGTTGCCGAATTGAGTTTTTGATACTTTTCTGATTTTTAGTTGCCAGATATGTTTTATTCTCATGTTTTACAGAATTTTTATGTCATATATATGATTATTTTCAGCGGTAACAGTATTTGAAGTTTTCGTTTTTATTTCAATTCGAACTTTTTGTTCTACATTTGTTGTTTTGTTATCGCCAGCATTAAAACATCGTAAACTGTTTTTTCCAACTTCATTTTATCGCTAAATAGTAGAGAAGCGTATGGAGGGTAAAATGTGCCAAACATGTGATAAAGTTCGCTAGACTGGTTTACCGGTTCAGATAATGTATGTATGACATGCTTTTCATTTTATGAAGTAACATGATCACATGACATGCGCGTTTTGTTTGTAAAGCGTGAAACCATTACAGAATAATCTTGAAGCATTGAGTTTCGATATTCGTCTTTTGGAGTTTGTTTGTTGCTTGCGAAAATTAATAAGTATGAATGAGGATATACTGATTTTACGTTTTTGCGAAGTACATATGGAGAAAGAATAATCGGGAAAACATAATATAACATTTTTTAGAAGCGATGAAAACGGTTTATTCGCTGAAAAGTAATGATTCAGAGAGCAATGACAATAAGGTGAGTTATTTTGTTTCTCTCATTACAATTTTATTCAGATTAAGAAATCAAAGTTTTCATAAAAATTAATGTTTTGATAAGTAAATGAATGTTTAAGTTGTGTCTTGCGTTTTTCATGTTGGTGTTAGAATGTGCCGCGTACTTAAATTTTTTTAATGTGGGCGTAACTGCTTGTTATATTAAAATTAGAGTTTAAACAAAAAATGAAATTTGTAAACGTTCAAAATTTAGCTTTATTGCTCAGTTGCCACTGCAGTAGGTACACTGATGTTTTTTAGGGTGGGCGCCATTGTTTGGTAATTTTAAAAATCAAGTTTTAAAAATTTTGTTTCTATTTATTAGAATTTTAAAACTTCTACAGTATTTAATTATATTGAAACATTCAAATTTTTAATATTTGGAAAAACGTGGGATTTCAAAGCTGAAGTTTGAACACGATCGTTATAGGTTGATGGCTATCATATGATTACTGTTATCAAATAAAAATTACAAATGTTATTTTAAATTAAAATAAGGTGGTATTATTTTTTTAACATTGCAATGTGTATTTTATCTACCCAGACTCAACCTTGAAAAATAGAAGCAGAAACTGGCTTTGTTTTAGTAATTAAAAAATTCCTTTAATTCAGTGATAAAGTAACAAAACTATTTAAACCCATATAACTCTATTACTTAAATCACTTATATTATTTCAATATTATAACTTTTTGCTACCAACATGTTCAAGCATTCATGCGGATTTCATAATTACACTAGATTGCTTAAAGTTATATTCATATTATTACAAAATAGGTTGTACCACACTGAAAAAACATTAACGTATATACAAACAGTTCATAGATTTGGCCGGCCTATTTAGAGGGCTTCAAAAACCTGCTTGATCAGTTATTCGACGAGGCTTCCTTCATCTGGACCGTAATAATAAGAAACTCATTTGGAATAAAACTACAAGAGCCTATTTCTTCTTCTACAGACTTTTATTATATGACTTAAATTTTTTTGTATATAGACTCCGATAAAGTGTTATATTTGAATCACTAATAGAGTCCCTTTTTGAGGTGATGTACTACAGCCTTTTTTTTCTTCCTCCTTTCTCTGGTGCTGACTCCTCCCCTCACTTTTGCCTTGCAAAACCGATTTTCTTCAAGTCCTGCGTAAGGGCATCTCATTTCGTCAAAATGTGGGGGGGGGGGGGAATATGGAATAGAATTTAAAAAAAAGGACTTCCAGCCAGAAAAACAACGTATAGATTAATTTATAAAAATTATCCAGCCAGTGAATACAACAGTAGTAATCTACCTAGAGAAAAAAAATCTTCGATTTTTTTCCCACACATTTACAATCCAATTAAAACAGTCACAATCTAGAATACATCTTTAGAGTTGAAGTTGGGAATCTCCAATCCTCCAAATAGGAATTACTTCTCTGGCAATCAGGATTTTGCAGGGAAAATGCAACCTTTATCTATTTTGTATCATGTCTTACATTCAAAATTTAATGCAATTTCTATGATCTATTTATATGGTACCTAAATTATTTTGGTATGGCTTTAATTTGCTAAACATTTTTTCTTTTATTTTTTTACATCCCCATTTTCTACTTAAAATCATGCATAAAGTGATAATTAATAAGATTTCCAATTAGAAATAGCACATATAGTATACACTCATTTACCACACACTTTAATCTTGACTAATTTAAAATATAAAAACTTCTTACAGACTGCTAATAGTAATAAATTCAGTCAGCACTTACATAAGTAATTCAAGATATAAAAACATATATTTACAAAACTACAAAATTATTTATTACTGTACATACACTCTACACAATCATTTATTAATGTTTGTATTACTCATTTATTCAGTCGATTATGTGCAACAGTTCCTTCACGCAAAATGTGTATTATAGTTATGTTTTATTTGTTGAGATGTTCCAGGATCTCATTTTAGGACCTTTATTTGGAATTGAGGTTGAACTTGCGCTCTGAGGACTAATTACAGACTAAAAACATACACTTTTTTACATTTTCTTCACGTGCTATCATTAGCCACGAGGTAACTATTTTTACTTTCCTCATTTGAGTCAGTAGATTGCTGATGTGTAGAATTAATTTCATGTAAAGTCGGGAATATAATCCTATCATTAATTTTGAAAGTCGATCTACATGAACAATTTGGGTTTCTTGAGGGTTCTTTTACTCATGCTATTTTGTAATTTACTGGTGATTGTTTATTTAGAACTCTAAAAGGGCCTGCATTTGGTCTCATTCATTTCCTTGAAATCCCTGCTTTTGTTTCGGGAAGATATAGATATACGACTTTCCCATTTCTATTTGTTTATCAACTGCAGTCTTACGGTGATAGATTTCCTGTTTTTCTGCTGCACCTATTAAATTATTTTTTACAATTTGAAAAGAATTTTGCAAACATACAACTAGATCTCCAGCATACTCTTGGTCTTCCACATAGTTATGAGCTACAGGTTGAGACATGGATATCCTTGCCACACAAGAGATGTGATGGTGTTTTGTTTGTTGTACACTGTCGTACTGATCTGTGAGCTAGCAAAGAGAAAGGTACGTGCCTGTCCCAGTCTGTTTGAATAGAATTTACTAAATGACTTAATGAATTAATTAAGATCGAGTTAAGTTTTTCTACCATTCCATCACTCTGAGGGTGATATGAAGCAGTAGTGTGTTTTTTAATACCTAATTTTAAATACACTTCAGAAATGGATTTTGAAATAAAGTTAGAGCCTCTATCAGAAATTAGACGAGAAGGTACACCATGTCAACTAATAAAATCTTCAAATATTCTAGCAATGGTTTCACTTTTTGTATTGGGTGTCGGATATGCTTCCAGCCAGCGTGTAAAATATTCAGAAATCACCAAGATATACTTATTTCCTGAATAAGTTAGAGGAAGTGGACCCAGGGCATCCATAGCTATGCATTCCATTGGTCATTATGTGACCGGAACGTGCTGTAATGGGGCTAGTTTTTCGGGCTTATGATCTCTCTATTCAACACAAGAAGTACATGATTTGACGTAGTTTAAAACATGTTTATACATATTACCCCAATAAAAATTTTCTCTAATTCTGTTCAGAATCTTTTGAAGTCCCTGATGGTTTGCCACTTTGGAATCATGACATTGACTCATTATTTTTGATACTAAAGTTAGGGGCACCACTAATTTTTCATGGGTGTCACCACGATGTTTGGGGGCATTTTTTTGGTATACTGTAAAGATTATTTTTTTTCAAAAAATAACATATGATTAGGAGATGGTGTCTCCTTATTTTTCAGATAATTAATATTTTGTTGGCATTTTGGATCCTTTTCCTGATGAATTTTAATTCAATATTTCATTGTGGAATCAGAATCGTAGTTGGAAGTTATTACTTCTACTGCGTTTGCACCCCTAGACAAGTAATCAGCAGTTATATTTAATTTTCCTGGTTTATGTACAATGATATAATCATATTGTTGCAGAGTCATTACCCATCAAGCTATTCTAGAAGTTGGATCTCGTACTCAAAGTGCGAAGGAAAGATTTGCTTAATCGCAATATATGATAAATTTTTTCCTGTACAAATATTGTTTAAAAAGAATAACGCCAAATACAGCACCGAGCATTTCTTTTTCTACTGTACTATATTGTATTTCCACATCTTTTAGTTTTTTACTGGCGTATGCAACAGGATGTGGGAGGCCATTTTGTTCATTTTGGCAAAGAAAAGGTCCTAAAGCATATTTTGAAGCATTAATACTTAATGTAAACTCCTTTGAAAAATCCAGTAGTTTCAAACAAGGTTCAGAAATTAAGCGGTTTTTCAAAGTGTCAAAAGCATGCTGAGCTGTGTCATCATAACTGAATCTAGAATCATTTTTCATCAAGTTTATTAGAGGTAATGCGATTTCAGCATAATTTTCTATAAACCTTCTGTAAAACCCTGTCTATCCAAGAAATCCTCTTACTTGTTTATGAGTGGCTGGTACTTTGAAATGTAACACGCTTGTATGTTTTTCTTATCGGTATAAATTGTCCCTTTTGAAACAGTAATAATTAGATAGTTTATTGTTTCCTTTAAAAAACAGCATTTGGAAGGTTTAACTTTCAATTTATGTTCTTCTAATCTCTTAAGAACTAACGCTAATTTATTTAAATGTTCATCTATTGAGTCAGAAGAAGCAATTATGATATCATCTAAATATACTTTTTTTTTTGAAGAGGTTTTAATCCAGACAGTACTATTTTCATTAATCTTTGAAAACTACTATGCGAATTGCACATACCAAAAGGTACTCTATTCCATTCATATAAACCATGCTCAGTTGCAAATGTGGCTTTACATGTGTCTTTAGGATCAATTTTCATTTGGAAAAACCTGCTACATAAATCCATACAAGAAAATAGAGTAGCATCTCCTAAATTGTCCACTAAGTTCTGTTATATTAGGAATAGGAAAAAAGCCTGGTATAGATTTTCATTTAATTTCCTGAAGTCGGTACTAAGTCTGAATGAACCATCTTTCTTTTGACAAGGAGTACTGGTGTGCTATAAGGGGAATTGCTTTCTTTAATAACCCCTATATCAAGTAACTCGTTGACCTATTTAATTCCTTTTCTAGGTGATGAGGCCTATAGAATTTTTGCCTAACTGGAATATCATCTGTGAAATTAACTTCATGTTGTATAGTATTACAACTCTCCAAATCTTGAATTGAATGGACAAAAACATGTTTAAATTCTTTAAGCAGGGGGAGTAATTTGCTTTTCTTATCTTCGGATAGATGAGATAAATCTAGTTTTCCTGCCCAAACTTCGAAATCATCATCTATTTCTTCAGTGGAAAAAGTATTACATTCTTTAGTATCAATTTTTATTATTTGTAAAGGTTCAATGGAAAGTAATTTTGAATCTTTGTTTATGTGTATATTATTTTTTGATGTATTTGCAACCCTTATTTTATAATTGCCTTCCTTAGATACTATGTTTAGAGAGCGAGCAACCCATACTCTATCAGCCGTATGATCATTACAGGCTCTATTAAAACTGAATCTAAATTGGAATTTAACTTTTCTTTTGTTTTAATTTCTATAATGTTTTTGGTTCCTGGAAAAATATTGATTTTGGTAACAGAAAATCCAAATATACAACTATTGTTATTTTCTATGTTCACAACATTAGTTTTTAATTCGTCACAGTCAGGATTTTAGTAATTCCATTTAATTGAAGTAGTTGCATTATGTAATAGTTTTTGGCTGTAATCCATTTTCATTTTCTGTTGTACAAAAAAATCATTACTTAGTATTTCAAAAAGAAAAAAAAAATATAAACTAATACTATCTTTTGTAATATAGAAATTGCTTTGAAATTCAGTAGTATTTATTTTAATTTTTAAATTTACTTTTTCTTCAATTTCTAACACATGGTCTGAAATACCTTTAATTTGAAGTTTACATTGTGAGAGCATTGCACTACTTTGATTAGCTATTGTTTTAAAAAAGTTTCGTTCGATTAGGTTACAAGATGTGCCTGTATCTAAAAAATCATTTATTGTGGATGTAACAAATAAAGGCCCCTGTATTGGTTTATTTTCGGAGTAGCAAGTTGCAGCAGTCTTTCCTCCTATTGCTAGTTTAAATGATTTCTTCTAATTACCTCTACCTTCTTGAAAATTGTTTTTCTTGTCGGAGTACCAACATCTTTGCGTTTGTGTCCAATTTTATTGCAGAAGGAACCAAAGGGTATTCTTCATGTGGCTTTTTCATGCCCATGGTTTTTACACCTGATGCAAAACATTAGGTATTCTTTGGTTTCTATCTTGTCTTGGTATTTGGCTTACTTTTATTTCAGCTATTTGAGCTTGTAAGTTATTAATTTGTTTTATAAACTTGCCTATCATTTCTGAGTTTTTTTCTGTGATGTTTGATTTATGATTTTAGTTATCTCATTTATTTGAGTCACAGCATGAACTGTTTCAAACTGTCTAGTTGGCGGTCTATTTAATGGAATGCATTCCTCTAATAGAATGACTTGTTTCTTAAATTCACTAGTCTGCGAGAGCTAAAGGCGTTATTCCTCTTAAAAGTTCAGGCTCAAATCCATTTTTTGCCGTGGACAATAATAAATCCAATCTATTGCTCGAATTTACGACTTCGTTCACTTGGAACGCATTTAGATGATAAATCCTCGTTTCGTAAAAAATATCTTCATTCTGATTCTGACAGTAACTGATAACTCGTAGTTAAACGAGAAATATCTGTTGTCATAAAATGACTAAAGCTAAACCTATCATGAAGCGCAGAACAATATCTACATATGAACCGTGTTTTTTAAGGTTACTCTGACTTGATAAAAATTCTTCTGCTTCTCCAGAAATTCTCAATTTTAGAGCTAATAATTTGTCTTTTGAGTGCCATGAGCAATGCTTACCAATTTCATCTATTCTATCCAAAAATTGTGATAATGAAATATCTTTACAAATACCATCAAACACAGGAATATTATTTAGAAATTCACCAATATTAGGAGTGTCTAATGACACAACACATGAAGCGGTTTGAGTCTCGCTATTCATAATTACATTAATTAAAAATATTTATCTTCAAAAAATAATTTACCTTAATAAATATTAATTTAAGTATATGAAATTCATACAATTATTTATAATAGTTTTCACAACAGTTACAATGTTCCACTTAATATAAAATAAACAAGATTACTGTAAATAATTAAATGAGATGTACCACGTTCAACCTTTTAATAGCTATCAATGTTTAAAACTAAGCCAGATTCTTATACCATTTTCAGTTTCTCAAAATCCACTTTAAACAGCATCATTTTTGTTGTGTATATGATTACTGTTATTAAATAAGTATTACAAATGATATTTTAAATCAAAATAAGGTGGTATTATTTTTTTAACGTTGCGTTGCGTATTATTTTATTTTCTTTACCCAGTTTCAACCCTGAAAAATAGAAGCAGAAACTGGCTTTGTTTTAGTAATTAAAAACTTCCTTTAATTCAGTGATAAAGTAACAAAACTATTTAAACACATATAACTCAACTACTTAATCACTTGTATTATTTCAATATTATAACTTTGCTACCAACATGATTAAGCATTCACATGGAGTTCATAATTACACTATAGATTGCTTAAAGTTATATTCATATTATTACTTAAAGTTATAAAATAGGTGGTACCACACTAAAAAAAGACTTGCTGGGGAAATAAATAAATAAAAAAAACATTACATACAAACAGTTCATAGACTAGGTCAGCCTATTTAGAGAGCTTCAAAAACCTGCTTGATCAGTTGTTCGATGAGGCTTCCTTCATCTGGACTGTAATAATGAAGAACTCATTTGGAATAAAACTACAGGAGCCTATTTCTTCTTCAGACTTTTATTATGTGGAATATATGTAGGCTTTTATTATCTGGAAACTTCAATTTTTCTGCTTTTAGTCTCCAATAAAGCGTCGGACTTGAATCACCAACATTGTCCCTTTTTGAGGCAATGTACTGCAGCCTTTTTTTCCTTTCTCTGTCGCTGACACCTCTCTTCTGCCTCCTCCCCTTGTTTTCGCCTTGCAAAACCAGTTTCCTTCAAGTCCTACGTTAGGGCATCTCACTTCGTCAAAATGGGGGGAATATAGAATAGAATTTAAAAAAAAGGACTTCTAGTCAGAAAAAAACGTATAGTTTAATTTATAAATATTATCCAGCCCTGAATACAACTATATAATGACATATGAACTTGAATATTTTCAAAACCAAAAGCAGCTCAGATCAAAATAAAATACAAAATGATGATAGTTAATAGCAATTATAATATTTTTTCATATTACTGAGTTTGTTCTTGAATATAATTGGACAAAAGTCATTATAACTGAAAAAGTCAGCCAAGTTGTGATGCCATCTATTATTTATTTTATAGGATATAACTGACATTTCTTTCAAAACTTTATCATAAACTTTTCTGATGGAGAATTATTTAATCAGATTATCCATAGCCAGCATATAATACACACAACAAAATTCAAAAATTTTTTAACACAATATCCATGGATTATGAACAGGAAAGTGCCATAAATAGATCCTGTATGATAAAAATGTGTTTTGTAATTGAAATTGAAATTTTTGTTTTAATAAATGTTAAATTTTTATGCGGTTTTTGAAATTTGTTTTAATGAAGTATTAAATTATTTATCAAATTTTTGTTACAGATACAAATATTAGGTGTATCAATATAAAATAATTTATATTGATATATGCAATATTTATAGTTTGTTGGAATGTATGAAGTTTTGTTAGAAACTATGATTGTGGAATTTAAGTGTGTGAAATAATCTGATTTTTTAAAAGGCCTTACTGTCATTTACTTCAAGTTATAGTATTTAATGTATTTCAGATGATTGCCGCAACAGCCTTATTTTTAAGTGGCAGACTGAATGAACAAGTGATTGATCATGAAACATTACTTCTTACATTTTATTGGTAAATATTATTTTCAGTTCTACATTTAGCATAAATAAATTTGTTGTAAAAATAATTAACTCAAATATAATTTTTGTAAATATGTAAATTACTTTTATTATTTCTATATGAGACAAATGTTCCCAAATAATATTCTATTACTAAAATGAAAAGCATAAAATTAAAAAGAGTGATAACATAAATGCAAATATTCATATTGCACTAATATTCGGGGTCAGTGTTACACAAGGTGAACAAAAAAGCTCTTGCCATTTTTAATAATTGAAAAGAACATCTACGGTAAGTGTTGCCTATTGTTAATTCCTGATTTGATCCCTATTGTCATCCAGCACCTTCTGCAAATATATGTCCAGTTGTACAAACCTCTTGTTATAAAACTTGGAGGTTTTAAATGTAAAAAGTCCATGAGTACTTAGCACCAGTCTGCTCCTTGGTGAAGGATTTTCTATGAAGATGATTGTCCATTGCATTGCCATTTAAGTTATTCTTCAATTTTAACAATAATACAGTAATTTCAATTTGTTAATCAATGTGAAAAAAAATTATTAAAAGTCTTCGTGGGGATGGGACAGGAAATATACAAGGTAAGCAAGAAAGTTCTTGCTGTTTTATTTTAACCCATAAAAACATGACCTACAGAGTAGCCTAATGTTATTCATCGAAATAATCACCATTGTGGCATCCAGCACCTTCTGACAACATGTCTCCAATTATGCTGTCTCCTTATATTAAAAATCACCGGTTTTGTACGCAAAGAAGTATGTATGTTTTGTACTTTGGCAAAGTATTTTCCTCCAAGATGATTGCTTAGGCAATGGAAGAGGTGGTAATCTGATGGTGCCATGTTGAGTGAGTGAGGAGGATGGCACAAATTCTCTTAAGCAAATTGCTGTAAGTATTCCTGGCCACCCTCAGGGCATACAACCTTATGTTATTGGCCAAAAATAGTACACCCTTGCAATTAAACAATGTTGGCTCCTGTTGCAAGTACAAGTCATTTTGGCCTGTTGGTAGTAGCTCCTACTGAACAACTTGAGGACTAGTTCACCAGACGCAGCATAATCTTGTGTGGTTGCATAGATGAGCTTGTACTGTGCGAAACAGTATCTTAAGTTTACTACCAATGTTTTTGGAATGCTTGGGAGTGTTGTATAGTACCCACTTTTCGTCATTGGTCAGCAGTCTTTTCAATATGGAATCACTACTGTGGTGAGAGCCGAGCTGGCAGCTGTATGATTAGTACTCTTGCTTTCGGTTCAACAGTTCATGGGTTTGAATCCCACCTTGGGGATATATGCTTATAGGGGTTCAGAATCCACTTTAAACCGTATGTCCTGGTCTAATTAGTCCTCGTGTGCAAAAAATGACTATTGAGCGACAAACAAAAATTACTGTGGCAAGAAAGCAATGATAAACAGGCTGACACTAGTGGTTGCTAATGGGTTGCCAACAATGTATGAGGAACACACATGCTCAACCTGTATGTATTACCTAAGCAGTGCAGATAAAATGATAACCTTTTCACTGGAAATGTTAAATTGTCTGGCAAGTTCACACGTTTGATTATTGTCTTCAGTGGCCACTGGCAGAGTTTCATATTTCCAGACCCTTGGTTATCAACTGCAATCATCATCCTGACATATCTTCAGACCTGAATTTGAAGCCTGAAATTTGTTCTTTGCCTTACGTTCATTCATAGCACTATCCCCAAACACTTGACTTACTCAGTGACTTGATGCAGCAGCTTTGAAGTTGTAAAGAAACAACTTTGACATTTGCTCAACCAGTACACCTTGCCTAAGTGATTCAGATGGAGTTTAACAGTTTCACAGGAAATGTTAAATTGTATGGCGAATTCACATGTTTGACTACTGTCTTCCTTAATGCCTGCATGGTTTCGTCATCCAAAGCCCGTGGTCCACCACTGCAAGCTTCATCACAGAAAAAAAAAATCTTCTGACTAGAACTTGTGGAAACAATGCCTTGCCATACATTCATTTACAGCATTATCCCTAAAAGCTTGACGTATTCTGTGACTTGATGCCGTAGCTGAGTCATTAAGAAATAACTTTGACATGTTCATATCAATTCGTTACTGTACAAGTTACGAATCATAAATGTGCACAGTTTATAATGACTGATATTCCTACACTCAACTGACAGTATCTCAACTACATTGTACACTAATTTACATACTTATTCTCTATTAATTCAATGACAACATGAAAACAGCAAGAACTTTCTTGTTTACTTTGTATTCCATTTGTACAATTATTTACTTAACATATATATCTGTCTCTTAAAAAGATTTTATTTCACAATTTGCTTACAGTTTTCAAATAATTACTTTTTATGTTTGGAATTTTGTTACTTAATGTGAAGAAATTCAAATGGTCAAATTTTTTTTTTCTGTTTTTATAAGTGGAAAAAATAAAATTGAATCTTAAAAATAAAGAAAGCTTTTTATATATTTTAGATTTCTATGTAAGATTCATTTAATTTAATATTTCTATGATATTAAAATGAAGTACTATCAAATAATAATTTTTTTTTCATGTTATATTCCATTTTAATTAATCTCAATTTAACTATGTTGCTTTTTTCTTACTTTTTAGTATTGTTAACAAAACGTCTCGTGTTTTGCTACTTGATGATCCTGAGTTTCAATTAATAAAAAGGTCCTTGACTTTTATGGAATGTGCTATGATGAGAATGCTGAATTTTGCCTTAGATCATAAATTAGCTCATCAGGTACATATGGCCATTTATTAATTCCATTAAAACATTTTGCTTAAAAATGTACAATATTTACAGTAAATTTTTTTGTAAATTATGCAATATTATTCATGCTTACTTTTTTCTATCAGTTTATTAAGAGGTAATTTAAATTTTCTAGAGGAGTAAAATCATAATTTATTGTGATTTAATGATTTTCCAAATCAGAATGTAACTTACATTAAGAGAAATAATGGCTTGATGAAACTATGTTAAATACATAGAAGTGATTACAATTCATAAGCTTTGTGATTTTACTTATTAAAAAGTCTTCCATCAAAAATTCTTTTAGCATTTTGAGTTATATGAAAAAAAAAAAGAAAAATGATGAATATGCATGATAATCAATGTTAAAATGAGTGCTGTCAAAACAGCAATTAAATTTGTGTTGCTTTTGTAAAATATATAAATTATGTAGGACACATGTGAATAATGAAGCCATCAATTTGAAATATTGCAATGTTATGCTAGAAAATAAAATGCAAATTACATAAAATATTCAAAATTTTTATTTGGTAAAACACTTCTATACAAATTGATGTGCAGAAATATTTTCAAAAAGAGCACAAAATTACTCTACTGTGATTTACTTCAAACAAAATTTTCAAATTTAGTTGGATTAACTAATAAAATATTCATTTTAGAATTTTTTCAATTATTTACTAATTTTATTATAAATACCACATTTGCAAAACATGTGAAAGAAGAAAGGACATATATTCATTAGAGCAAGCTGTATCTGCCAAAAAATCTCCTTATTTAAAAGATTTTTTTACTAGTGCAGTTTCTGTTAAAGGATGTGAACCCAAAGCATGCTCTAAAAATTAAGATTCATTTCTTCAAGAGAAATTTTAAATGCTAAAATTCTGTGGTTCCTTTAAGTTTAAAATAATTGATTCAGCTACAGTCCTCGTAACGATATGAATTGTCTCTTTCAATCAGTATTTCCAGACTTTGTTGTTGCAAAGCATTTCTGTTCTGTTGAAAAAGTGCTTAACAGCTTTTTAATTTAATTTAACTTAACTGTATGTATATAAATTTTAGAATTACACCCTTTTTATCCAACTTGTTGAAAGAAAAAGTTTAAAATGTACTGGTAATTATGCGCTGTTCTTCGATTTTTAAATGATCGTCTACTACCAAAACAATTTTACTGTTTGGTTTAGGATAATGATATTAAAATATAGTATTATACTTGTCGGATGTTTCGGATTTTAACTGGAGATGTTTTATTTAAAAAGGAGAATGAGAAGTGCTTAGAATTATCAATAAGTGGATTTTTCTAGTTGACATTGGACAGTCTGAATTTTACTGGTTCATTTTCATTGAAATTATTGATTTTTTAAATAGCAACCCCCATTTAAACTTTGTAAATTTTGGAAGCTTAAAAGATGTTGTTTTACACATTTTGAAATTTTCAAGAATTTAATAAATAGAAATCTAATGAAGATATTTAATAATTCTGGAATTACTCTTTACTTTATGCAATATATAATTCAGTATTATAAAAATTTTGTATTTTTAAATACTGTGTGTGTGTGTGTGTGTGATATGTGAATAAAATGTCTTTTCGTTATAGCTGTATATTCATTGAAGGCTTTTGAAGTAGTCATTGAATATAATTCTAAACTAAATAAGAAACCATCTCATTATTTCTTACAGTTATTTGTTTCTATTATTTACAAATCTAATTGAAAAGTGTTGCATATATAATGTGGATATTTGGTTAAAAACAAAAATTAATATAAAAAAAGTTATTTAACATGAATGTCGATACCTCCTGGAAATTTTTTGATTTGACTCCTTGAAAACTCCTGAAATTTAATTTGTGGAAATCTATATGAACCCTGAGTAATTGAATGAATATAATTTAAAATTTTAATGTGAGTCTACAACATGATATATATAATTATTCTTGATAATACTGTATTTAGCTCCTTACATATTCCTATTTAAATTCAAAATATTTTGTGACTATTACATATATCATATTCTTTATTTCATATCAGGAGAGAGAATTATTACTTTATGTATCTCAACAAATGATATTTTCCACTAAAACATTTTATACATATTAAATACATAAAAATTAAAAAAAAAATTAATTTTCACTGAAAAATTTTTCAGCAAATTTTTTTTATTTTTTAATCTTATTGTTTTATAAATGACTGAATTCTGTAATTGCCACTCTAATTTACATTATATCTTATGTGCTTTGTACAAGTATATCACATGATTTTTATTGTTTAATTTTTTGTATATTTGTTATTTTCATTATAATTTATAAATGATGACATTTTTAACACGATATTCATAAATTCTCTTATGAGAAATCATTATGAATATTTCAAAATCAAATTTGATAATTTACATACATTTTTTTTATAGACCATTGTTATCATTTAAATGCAAATAATTTTCAGAAAGTTAGTCCTTTATTGATTGCATTTTCAACACTTTCTATTTTTCATAAATAGGAAAAAAAACCAGATGACTGTAATTAGCATACAATGATAATGAGCAAAATAAAAATAAATTCTGAAAATGTTTTTAATTTTTCATGATAGTTTTTAACTATAATTCATTCTACAAATTATAAATTGGAAAGTGCTTTTACATGTATAAAAAATGTGGATATTTGTGATAAATTTCTTTCATAAAGTAATAGCAATTTTATTTTGTGATAACACAAGTCTACAAAAAGAAATCTTTTACAAGGATTAAATAAACAGGATGTTATTAACTTATCCTAACTGAGTTAAAATGTGTGCTCAGATTTTCTTCATCAGGCAGTTTTTTTAAACTTCTAAATAAATTTATAGTTAGGAAACACTTAATGATAACTATTCAGGTAAACCTGGTTTACCAAAATTGTACTTTGATTTTCTGCTATGATCTCCATTAGGGGTGTCCCGCTTCATAGTCCTGCTGTCATCAGCAAGCATACTGGAATTCTACTTGCCTTGGTACTTCTTTTAAATGGTCTTTAACAATCTCCTGATGAAAACACTTACTATTCTCATCTGAGATAGCCCCAAGATTTTCCTGGATGGTTGTTCAAAAAGTAAATTTTTAATGACATGCTGCAGCCCGTACCTTAAAATGAAACCAGAAGATCACACTATTTATTGTTTTCTCCTTTATTATTGATATGAAATCCTCAACAAATACTTTTGAATGATTACCACAATTTGTTCACCATATGATATTATTTGCAGTCTTATATATATTCCTTTTTTCAATTTCGCACCACATTATTTTAGAAAATTTAGATTTCCATTTCAAAAAGCAGAATTTTCAGCATTAAAAAATCATAGCTTTTACAAAATTTTTCATCTGAGCTAGTTTTACAAGTAGGGGAGGTAAAAACACTTTCGAGAACCGCTAAAGAAGTATGTGATACATTTTTATGTTCTAGAATAAGAGATTCATCTTTACAACTATTTCCCTATGTTTTGAGAGCTCCTATCCTTGCTGTCCCATTCATACAAACAATAAAATTTTGTGTATCCTTGTTGCAAACCTAACAAGAAAACTATTATAACATTGCCTTCTTTCGAAAAGTAGCCTTTAAAATTGCTGTTGATTGCAATAAATGCGTATATGTATGTTTTCTATAAGTTAGCCTTTAACCTGGAACTTAAAAGCTTCTCCAATTATTTAGAAAATTTAAATCCCTTATAGGGTCATTAGCAAAATGTTGAAGTAAAAAGTGCGGTTTTGATGAACCAGCTGCTTCAAAAGTTGGGTTACTTCTCTTCTTTTTCTTGTCTTTAGTGTGAGCTTGATCAGAGTCAGAGTTATCAACTATAATCATAAAATTTTGTCACTTTGGTTCAGGGTACTCTTCACTATTCGACACAGGATTCATTATAAATGCCAAATTGGGATACTTTATTTTTCTAATTTTTGTTATGCTGGAGTAACAGTCCGTTAAATTATCTTTCTGTTCCCAACAGATATATATGTTCTGTTTCTCCATATATACATCATATGATGAGTACCATTTTTCCATCTAGTCAGAAACTTAACTCATGATACACAGCAGATATATTGGGCCCACTTTTCATTGAAATTACCATCTTTACAACCAAAATATGATTCAAAACAATTTTTCACAAGTGGTATGAAATTTCATCTTTTAGACATGAATGTCAATTCTCTACATATGTAGTAGAAAATTTTCGGCTGTTTTAAAAATTTTCTTATGATGAAAAGTTTAAAACATGAAACAAATAGAAAGGGTACAAAATCATAGCAGAAATAAAAACAACCATTACATACTCATTGCCAGGCTCATTTCTATTCCAATTTATCCTTAATTTGTGATAATCGAAGAAATATACAAATGACATTCACAATAAAACTATGCCTGATGAAAGGAATCTGTTACGTGTTTAGATTCAGTATGTAAAATTATATTTGTATCACTATCTTTATTGTGAAAAAAAATGTTGAACTGTGTAATTTATATATTAATAACATTATTGAATATAATATTAGTTATAAATATTATAACTAATATTAGCAGCACACATCTGTGTTTGTCTTCATTATTCTTATATTGATATAACAAATATACTTAATTTATATAGTTTGGTAGTTTTTATTTGGATTTTTTTAATTAAAATTATTTTAAAATTTTATTTAAAAAAAACAAACATCCTGTTTGGTATTCTCAGTGTGTATGTGTTTTTTAAAAATTTGTGTCATAGTTTATCAAGTTTGTTCTATTTATCATATATACTTTATGGGACTCCTTATTTTCTGACTTTTAAAAAATGAATATGTTTACTTTTAAGGTATTTTAAAATTTAATGTTTTTATCAAAAGTTTTTTTTTTCCATATAGTTTCTTCTTCCGTATTTGCATACTCTGTTTGCAAGAAGTGAGAACGTGTCTCAGTTCAGTGGAGAGATCACTAACACATCTATTAGATTCATATCAGACTTTTATATACACAAAAGGAGTTTATTTTATCATGCACATCATATTACTATTGCCTGTATTGATGCAAGTCTTTTCATTTATGGGCTGTTGGAAGATCTAGAAATGATGCATCCGTGGTATAAGGTAATTATATGAATAAAATTAAAAATATAAATATAAGAAATACAATGCATTGAATTATATAAGATAATAGAAGAATTGCCTTTTTCTAAATTTCTTTTGATATTTTCCCACAACAAGTATTAAACGAATATCTTTTTCATATTTCAAGTGTTAAATGGTAAATGAAACTATTGCATAAACAACTGTGATTACTGTTTTCAATGCCTGCAAATTATTTATTTCCTAATAAAGTATGGTTTTGTTATCCTAAAAGATATTGAATGATGTGTTTGATGAATTCAACTTTCAATTGCTATTGTATTTAGAAGTGTTAGAAATTTTTAAATATAAAATATCAATAGTCATACATTTTCTAATGACACTTTTTGCTAACTTTCCTAACATACTAATTTAATTTATATTTTTAGGTAATTGATAATGTTAAATTTAGTATCTAAAACTTTGAGACTCTAAAAATGTAGGCCTCCTAGTATCACTCATTTAAAAAAATTATTATTTTTAAGGATTTATTTAGATTTGAAATATAATTTGGATGATAAACAAAGGGATTTGAAAATGAGCTAGATATAGGCTCTTTAAAAGCATTTCATTTCAAGCATATAAAGATAATAAAAAAATGTATAATTTATTATGAAAGTTATCATTTATAAGTTATCATATAATTCATTGTGAAATCTATTCAAACAATTTATATCTTTGTAGACAAAAAGTATTATCCTACTTTTCTTGATTTTAAATAAAATACATTTTAAAATGCCATGTTTTATGTAAGGCTTTTGAATGTAGCTTCTCTGTGTGTTTCCTACATGATAAATTTATGAATTTATCTTCTTTAGCAAAATGACACTAATTATAAACATTGTTTATTAAAGATATGTTTTAGTGCAATTTTTATCACATTCAAAAACAATATTTTTAGTCTTAATTTTTTTATTAATTAAAACCTTATTATAATTTTTACTTTACTAAAATGAATTTCTTATTCAGTTAACTGAAAATAAAGATCCTTGATATAGTAGTACTAATATTTTGATACCTATAATAAAATTAATTTCTAACTATCTTTTATGTATAGTTCATTAAGAAATTTGCAAATTAAAAAAAAACTATTCTTATATATGTGTGTGTTGCAGTGAAAGACCGATATCTGGGGATTAGTGACTTTCAGTGGTGAATGAATGGCAACATTCACATTGTCGTTGAATGAATGTCTGAAATATTTGCTAAACATTTATGTTTCTGTCTTAAACCCACAAATGTCAACATCCACCATGTCCTAATGGTGAATGTTGAACATGTCAGAGATTTATGTTTTTTCTCTGTATTTCAATCGCAATAATATGTCACAAAGGTGACATAACTTTTTTGTGTTTCTTTCTGAGAGAAGTGACCATAAACTTAAACAGTACATTCCAAATAAGAAAGGAAAAGGATAAAATTTAATTATACAGTACACTAGAAATGAGAAAAAATAATTGTAATAAAATTTTTTTAATTATGTGATTCAAATTTTGCTTATTGCAATAACTTAAAATATTAGGACACTTAGAATTGCACAAGAGTCCCTTTCTTTTAAAATTGCATTCATTTGTGGAATACTTCCTTTTGCGATGTGTGAGAGCATGTATACTCTTACCCGTCATTTCTCAAATTAGCTCCAGCTATTTCCCTCAAGGACATTTGAGTTACCTATGTAAAGCTGCCTGAGGGTACCCTTTTTATTTGTCAGTTTATAAAAGTTGAGTCTTCTATTCCATCAACAACCTCTAACACATTTTAACTATCAGTATGTACATAATAGATTTCAAGGATTTGTATTCATACAGTAACACCGATTTGAGCAGGACAAAATTGTCTTTGTTTGGTTTACAACATTTTTGTAGCTTGCAGTTGAAGATCTTTTCCTGCCGCTCTTTTTATAGAAATTAATTCATATTTTTCAGTCAGCTTGATGTGCAGACAGGTAGGTTGCAGGTCCTCTTTCAATATTTTTCTTTGGAATATGGTTTGACTCAAATTCTTTTAAACTATTCTTTGGTTTCAAAAGTATTGACAATTTCATTGAGTTGCTCCCCAATAACTCTAATAGTCAATATTTGCAGTTTATTTGCTAGGCAAAAAAAGAGAAAGCAGAATTAGGCATAGCATCAACACCAAACAGGGTTTCATTATGACTTTGGTGTATTCCTTTATGTTTTGTAATGTTCTTGGCAAATTGAACAAAGGGTAAATCATCTGTCTCCATTTATTTGTATTGTTATTGTTCATCCATACAGTTAGCATACTCTATTTATCCTGATTGGCCCTTGACTTGTGTTTGAGTGTGACAAGGTTTTCTAAGAACTATCTTGAACATCTTTCCACATAGTGCATTTTTAATATGACTTCATTATTGAATCCTCTACCATTTTTCTGAGTGCAGTATTGCTGGAATATCAAGTGTTAAAAATGTTGGAAGGACATGATACCCTAGTACCTCAGCTATCTTACTTTTTATAGGTCGTATCTGGACAAACTTTATTAAATTATCTACACCAATATGAATGTATGTTAGCCATCTCTGCAGATTTATCAAATCAACTTGACATCTTGAGTTTCACTCATTATTGATCACCGGTTTCACAACAATACATTTCTTAGGGGTGCTGTGTTTTATTCGACACTATTTACATAAATTTAAATACAACACATTACAACTTCATATATAATATTTTATTTTACTTAAAACTCTTTAAACATACCTGTTTTTCCTCAGTGGTTTATTGTAGTATGAGTTTCATATAGTATGCAGAACAATTCCTCATTGATAACATTATACTGCTCATTTGTTTCTCCTGGTTTTAATGGTATAATTAACTTCTCTGCATTACTAGTTTTAAAATGTCAAAACGTTTTAACTGTCTGTAATCCAAAGGTGAGCGTCATTTAGTTTTACAAAAACTATTTCAGAAAATATTTTAGAATATTTTTCTAAATTGAGAACAATAAAAACAATTTTTCTCGTTTTCATACAATGAATGCATTTAGCTTTTCATAGATAAAGATCAGGATTCAGTGCAGTATAAATTAGGATATCGGAAAAAAAAATTAAGAAAACGTTGCTCACACTATCAAACCTTACATGAGACTGACAAAGTTGACTTAACTCCCAGTAAAACAAAGGATTTGGTGGAAGAAAGCCACCTCTTTGTTGACTTCTGCTCCTCTCTTTTAAACCTCCGCCCGAGCATATCTGTGATTGTCAACTTATACCGATCAGGGTCTGATTGTACAAGATTAATGAAATGTTCGATCTTTTACCAACATATTTAATGTGTGCTGACATTCTCCAATTTCGATCTTTCGTGGTTATATACAGGTGGTTATCAAAATAATGGAAGCACCCTAGATTTTGAAGAAATCCTTTATTAATATGGCGTAGGACCACCTTTGACATGTAATACAGCTTGGATTAGCCTGGGAATCGAATTGTACAAATTCTGAATAGTGTTTAGAGGAATATTGTAATATTCCTCATGGAGAAATTGTGTAAGTTCCATGAGAGATGCTGGTGGAGGATATCGATTTCGGATTGAAAGTTCTAAAAGAGACCACAACAGTTCAATATTGAGGTCTGGGGACAATGTGGTCCAAGGTAGATGTTCCACCTCATCTTTGTGTTCATCAAACCATGATTGAATATTTCTGGCTGCATGAATTGGGGCATTATCATCTTAGAAAATCCCTTCTCCTGCAGGAAATAAAGTTTGCATCATAGGATGAACCTGATCAGCTAAATTATCTCTACTTCTCCCCAGTGATCTTTCCTTTCAGGGTTACGATAGAACCAGCAGAGAACCATGACCCGGCTACCCACACTATGGCCGATCCACCTCCATGTTTGACAGTTGGAAGGAGGTAATCAGGATCATACGCTTGTGCAGATGTTCCTTAGACATGTACCTGTCCTGTTGTGAGAAAAAGTGGGAAACATTATTCGTCTGACCAAATAAGTCTTCCACTTATCCATTGACAAGGTTTTGTGGTTGTAATACCACTCCACATGATGTTTGATATTAGTATTTGTGACAAGTGGCTTGGGATTTGCTGTTCTGCCGTAGATGTTCTCTTTATGAAGGTATCCCCTAACTGTAATTATTGACACTGTAGAATCCATATGCTGATTGATCTCTGCGATCACTTTTGCTGCAGTTGTTTTCTTTTTAGACATTACTATCTGCTTTAATATCTGCCAGTCTCTTTCACTCAACTTCTCCTTCCGTCCACCATTTTGCTTTGCTGAACTTGTCTTTTCGTGTTGTGTGTATCCTGTCATGACTTTAAACACCATTCCTCTAGAAACGCCTAAAAGCTGGGATGTTTCGGTCACTGTTGTTCTAGCTTGTTGGGCTCCTACAATTTGGCCTCTCTGAAAATCTCTGAGGTCTGACATTTTACGCTACATACAGAAATTCAAAACATAGACAACTCTGCTAAAGTTCTCTCATATAACCTAATATATATATTTTTTATATTTAAAAAAAAAAACACGTAGCTAAGATTATATTTTAATGTTTACAAAGCAAATTTTTTAATGTCTCTTTTATTCACAAGTGTTTCCATTATTTTGATAATCGCCTGTATATATGTATGTATCTATGTATGTGTGCATGTATAATGGCTGGTTTACAAAAAATTGATACTTTCTATTTCTTTTAATGTTTGCTGGTAGTTGGATTTTACTCTTTAATTCTATGGAATTAGTCTTTATAAAATACCAATTTCAGAACACCTTGTTCATATGTAAAGTTGGTTGTCATTTTTTTTGTAAAATTATATCGGTAAATTTAAAAGTAGTCTAAAACTAAGTTTAGTTAAATTTTGATACTTTGCTCATTTAAATGTATTTATCTACACCTAAGCAAAACCTTTATGTATAATAATGCTTTAACTCCTTTAATATCTATAATACCTAACAATTAAAATGCAAATTATCTCAAAGTAGTGATCCCAATATCATGGTTTCTATAAATAACTTTGTTATGATGTATGTAATGTTATTGAATATGTTTGTTGTATTAGCAATTTAATTTTATTTATATATTGTTTTTTATTTATTATTATTATTATTATTATTATTATTTTTTTTGTAAAAAGTAACTATTGCTAAATATTTCCAAAATTACAAAAAATTTAATATTTTAGTCCTATGAAATATTTTATATATAATTATTATCCATATTAAAAAATAAGGAATAGTAATATTTTAGTTATTAATCATTGTAGTTAAGAAAACATATAATTATGGAATTTAATTTCTGTATTGTACTTTATTTAATTTCATACAAGATGATTTGCTTCTAAATGAACTTTAATTCATTTTAGGGATTCTGTAAGAAGATAAATCAAAATAAAGTGAAGGAAATTCAAGAGCTTTTGTTTAGTTTATATAAGACAGAGGCAAATAAAAGTTCTGCGAAAGATATTAAACGTTTTCTAAGAATGGTATTAAACATTAAGTAGCTGCGTCTACTACTGGGATTTTTACAAATTAAACTATTAAAATAATGTATTATGCTTTCTCTATTTTAAATTAAATTTTGTAGTTTATTACATATTTTGATATAATGATGTTAACAATTAAATATTGAGTTTTTGACAGAGAAGTGATTATTTTTATTTATTTTGAAAAATATTTAAAGTTTTCCTAAGATAACAATGTTAATTTTGTTTTCTAGGAATTTTTACTTAGAAATAATTGCAGTACTTATACAATAATTTATTTCAATTATGAATGATCATATTTCATCATTTATGTTATAAAATGTATTCATTTGTAAACATCTGGACTGATTATTAAATTTCTAATTATCAGTTCTATAGAATATTTTAAGTAAAGGGTAAGGCTATGCTTATCAATAGTTTTATTATTTTCTGTTTTCTGTAAAATTAAAATGTTAAGTGCTTTTTATTGAAAACTTTAAAAGTGTTTTGCATTTTAATCTTAAGTTTCGGAGAAAAATCCTTAAGATTTCTGATGTAATCATTAGCAGAGTTGATGAGGGATTTCGAAGTTAAAATACATGGAAAAACAAATATAATTTACAAATCACTTCAATATACATACTTTTCTTTATTATACATCTAATTTATGAATTCTAATTTCCTATTTTTTAAGCAATAAAAATTATTAAGCTGATTAAGAAGTTCATTGCAAGATTTCAGTGATTCAGCTTCTTGTGATTCTTGTAGATATTTTTGATATATATATATATATATATATATATATATATATATATATATATATATATATATATATATATATATATATATATATATATATTATACATATGTATCTCACTAATTTGTGTAAAAGTACATTGAAAAAATACATTATAAACAAGAAAAATTTTAAAAGATTATAAATCAGTTATGTTTTCTTTTGTATTTGCAAATGCCTTAAAAGACTTGGTTATCTTGTAAAGTAATCCTCACAACTATCAAATTGTATTAGGTACAAATGTTTCTTTCTTTAAAGCTCTAATTAGAAAGGGTGTGATATAGTAGACATACTAATCATCAAAAATTGAGAATCTTATGCTTTGTTTAAATAACATAGCCTCTAATAATGGAGTAAAAGTTAAATTAAGTAAAAGAACAAAACAAGAACAAATTAAGAAAAAATTTCTACAAAAGAAAAAATATTTAATACATATTATCTTAGTATAAATTATTATGTAAGTAAAGTGTGTTATATACTCTCACTTTCAAAAGTTAAGCACGGAGAGGGAAATGCTAATTTCCAAAAGCCAATCAGAGTTAAAGAGGATGCAAATCGCTGCAGAGGTAGATGGCAGTATGCAAATATGTTTGGTAAGAGCCAATTGTGTTTTCATGTCAAGAAATATGCAAAAATTGCAGTCTTATAAGATACCAGCTTTATGAAGGGTTATAGAAGTTGATTTTGAGTGTTGATAGAAGCTATTTAAAACTTTTGTACAATTTTTTTTTCAAGACATACGTACTTCTATGACTTCCAGAAGACAAATAGAAGATTCTGAGCAGTGGGGTGCATTTGAGCAGGACAGTCGATCTGAGATGTTGCTCTTTTCTTCGGCGTTCAACATTCTGTAATTTCACGTTTATGGAAACAATTCCAAACTGCACAATTATCCAAAGGCCAGGAGCCAGTTGCCCAAGGGTTACAAACCCCTGGAAGATCAATATATTGCAATATTAGACAAGTGGAATCCCAGAGAGACATCCACATGTATGACATCTATGGTTACAGCTTCTATTGGTAAGGTGATGCCCTCAGCTACTGTATGCCAAAGATTTTACATGAGTGCACTGATGCCCAGATACCTCGAATTTGTGTTTGTCTATCCGTCCAATCAAGAGGTGCACAATTAAAGTGGTGTCAGGAACATGTCTGACTGGGGTAATGCCATGTTTACTGATGAGTCAAGATTTGCTTTGGAGCCATATGACAAGTGTCTAAGGATATGGCGTGAACAAGGAACACATAATCAGCCCTAAAACATCACGCAGTCCGAGGCATTAAGGTGTGGGCAAGGATTTCATTAGGGTATTGCACCGACCTGTACATCTTTAAACAGGGTTCTGTGAGGGCTGTCAGATATTGAGATAAAGCCTAGAACCCATTGTGATTGTATGATGCAGCAGTTGGCCCTACTTTTGTTTAAATAGACGATAACGCATGTCCCCACAACCATGGTCGATGACTACCTGGAGAGAGTGAAGGGATTGTGCATATTGTGTGGCCAGCATATTCGCCCAACCTTAATCCTATTGAAAATCTTTGGGATGTTCTCAGCCGTGCTGTATCTTCACATTTCCCTCCTCCAGCCACTCTTATTGAGCTGGAAATCGCTGTACAAGAAGAAGGGCTATTGTTTAATTATGCAGTGGTTGACCACCTAATTGAAAGCATATTCACAAGGTGTAAACTTTGTATACAGATGAGGGGGATCACATACCCTGTTAATATTCTTTTTTCCATTTTATGCTTCTTAATTTCACTTTATGCATAATTTGGTTTAAATTTCCAATATGTCTTCTGATAACTTACAAAAATTTAATATTTTTTACATTTCTGTAAATAATTATTCATTTTCTTTTATGCATAAATATATATGCTACTTTCCTGCTGAATTTTGTGTCAATCAAAGCAGTATTTGTTGATTTTTTTGCATTTTACATCTTCGCGCTTAACTTTTGGAAGTGCGTTTATATTGTCATTAAGTTATCACACACACAATTGTTTATATATATATATATATATTAGTGTGTTATTAAGTTTTATTTCTTCATTGTTTTAAAGGAAATGAAAATTTTAGTAAGAGTTAGAAACAAAAGCTGGTTTTTTCTTCCTTCTACTTTCTTGAAGTTTTTTGACATCTATGTAAAAAAAATAATTAAATGAAATAATAAAACAAGAGTTGTAAGAAAAATTCTAAAATTTACGTAATTAAAGAAAAATCATTCAACACAGTATTGTGTATATATATATAATCTTTACATTGAGGCACTTACATGTATGTAAACTATTACATAGCGTGGCATTTTGTTTCTCCATTATTCTAAATTACAGGAAAATAAAAATTTTAGTAAGGAAGTTAAGAAATGAAAATGGTACAAAATGTAACTACATGTGCTAAAAATTTTTTTATTATTTTTATACTAAGCATTGGCTAATTAAGTAAGTCTGTGTAAAATGGCATTTGGTGTGATGCTAGTAACTTGTTAAATAATATTTGATTGACAATTTTCATTTTAGCGCAAACAGAACATTTTTTAAATATCTTTCTGTGCAATTTCCAAGTCTCCTATCAAAGGATTTGTTTCTGTTTACGTCTCCTATCTTGGAATTATTGATTTAGTATATTTTTCCTTGTACTTGTTTCCGCAAACGTGTCGGGAACCTACTTCAATGTTCTGTTTATAGCTTTCATATTAGACATTTCATTAAATTAGTTTTTTTTTATCCTTTTGAATAATTCCATAATATTTTAGAATATAGAAAGCAAAAGTATCATTTTCTAAAAATTGAAAATACAGCTAAAATTTAATAAAAAATACATTTTGATGAAAATATATTATTTAAATTCTTTGAAAAGGGAACAAATAACAATGCAAAGTGAAAAAAGAAGAGCAAAGTAAAGAGCATTCCAATGTTTACTCTGATTCTTTGATGAATAAGTTTTCTTGTTATGTATTTGTAAAAAGATTGTTATTGTTCCTTTGGCATCATACTTGGCAAGGAATTTAACTCAGAATTAGACCAGAACTGACTGCAAGAATATCCCCATTCAATTTTATAAAATTTCCGATAATCTTAGTATCATTTATTTGAAAAAGGTTTTTAATATATCTAACATTTTTTGCTTTTTCGGTGGCATTATGTTTACCTTAATATTAGTGCATGCTTTCTTTTTCACTATGGGAAATATATAAAGTGTTTAGGTATTGAAATAAGAAAATAGTTTTATGACTGAAAGAGTAAAGAAACAAAATAAGGTTATGGTACAAGTTATCAAAGGTGTCATTGACACAACTGAGTAAGTACTTCTAACCTTGGATATAGGTTATCTAGAAATTCGTTAATTTCTAGTCAAAAACAATAAATAATTAAATTTTTTAAATAATTAAAATCTGATAATTTTTATGTTGGTTTATTCTTTTTGAAATTTTTATTAAATTTTCAAATCATGAATACTGATAGTTTTTTCAGATAACAGTTTTATAATATGATTAATTTCAAAGCCAATAAGTTCTGTATTCTGATTCCTGTACACACTAAAGCTTGTACAGGAATCGGGAAAGTATAATTACTAACAAATAATAGCAATTTTATTGCCCTACTCGAAATGCTGATGCAAACACATACATTAGTGCAAAATTATATCTTCTATTTTCTGAAGATTTAAGATAATTTCATTTAGCTTGTCATCTAGAAAATTACCAAAGATGCTTACAGTTTTGATTGTGATCAGATATATTAAATTTTTTGTGCCCAATTTTCTCATTTTAATGCAAATACAATAAAAACTACTTGTTTCTCAAAGTGGGCGCTAAAGAGAGTTGCCATATTTCATAGGCAAAACTGACGATGACATCTTTGGTCCACTTAGGAAGTTTTCAAGAAAATCAGAGGCACATAGAAAAAAAAAACTTAAAAATTAAAGACCAAAATGCCATACGGTGCCATTTCATTTGTTATACAGATTTATGAAATTTGAAAATAATGTAATTAAAACTCAATTTTTACATGTCTTATTCTGGTAAGTAATTTAATAATTTTGTAGGTTCCAAACAAAAATTCTATCGTAGTACGCTTGTATTTGCTAATTTACAGACACATTTGACTTCACTTCCTCATTTTGAAATAAAGTAATATAATTAAAAATAGTTTAATACTTTGTACATAATTTGTTTTTCTTTTTTTTAGTTTGTTTACTATTATCTAGAAAAATATAAGAACCATTAGAGATGATTTTTGTGAAGAACGATTTCAAGAATTTTTATGGAATTGTATATTCTGGGAAAGAACAGCATTTTGACTGTATTCCAAATATTAATCTATACAGCATTACTGTAGATTTTGCTTAGATATCACCTCCTTGGCAGCCTAACTGCATGAGACATTTTAATGTCCATCGCAAAATATCTTTCTTTTTTACGTGCAAGGTGTTTTTTGTCAAGAATATACATTTAAAAATAGATTTCAAATCACTACAATTACCCACACCTGATATTTGAATCGAATTTATGTACGTGTGCATGTATTCAGCTGTTGCCTAATTTTTCATCTACCAGTTCAGGTGAAATTAATTATATTCAATAAAGTATACATATATATATATTTAATATTAAGCCATTATTTTAAATATTGACGTCTCGCAATGGATAAATTGACAACTAAACTCTGTTGTAATATTCTTTAATGCACATTTGACTTCCAGGAGAACTTTTCATATTGTTTTCATATGATTTAAAGGTAGAAATCTGGAAAACTGACAGCCATATACCAAGACAGATGTGCGTATCAAAAAAATAAGGTCATTGTATTATTTTTTATCTGGCAACGACTTAGAACAAAGTCATACAATCGAACTTTCTGAAGTGAAATTTTATTTCCTCATAATATGATATAAACAGTTGTTAATTTTCTGACACTCTTTCTCATATAATAATGAGATAACATTGAAATTTATTAATTTCCGACCAAATCTTTCAAAAAGCTTACGAAAATTAATGGAAATTAATAGTTTACATCGACTTCAGGTTTTTTTTTTTTTTTAAAAAAAAGATAACATAATTTTTCAGAAATCTTAACATAGTTTTTTAAATTTCGTGGCATTGATATAACGATAAGAAAGTTTCTACAAATGGAAACGATATACTTGAAAAATTAAAAATTCCAGTATAATTTTGCCTTGTTATCAAATTTATCAGGAATATTCATTTGTTTCAAGAGAGCTTATGAAATAAATTTACTTTTAAAATATTTTGAGCTTTCCCTATTTGATTACACTTACTAGGAAATACTGGCATTTTTAACATCTTCCTAATGTAATCAAAAATTATTTGCAATAAAAATACTTCCAAAGAGACTGAAAGTTCAGCCTACCGCAGTTGTTACAAAATATTTGTTCCTCGTAAAGAAATTTCTCATTTGCTTTTAAAAATGAATGATACTTTTAATCAAATATTTCTAGAAATTTGAGAAGGAAGTTGTATATATGATTTATATAGATATTTATATTTCTCCTTCATTAGACATTCGTGGTTAATTCGACTAATACAAGATAACTTTTTGATTACTTCTGAATTTGATATAAATTTATTAACAATATTTAATAAGTCCAAAATAACATATTTGTATACACATTTGGCTGAGTAAATCATAGTATTAAAAACAAGCTAAAAAAAAGCAGTTTTATTTTGTGGAGTAAAAACTCAAATTATTTTTTTCCCCGTCAAAGAAAATATTTAAATTGGGGCATTATATGTAAAGAATAGGAAATTAATATTGAATCTTGAACTTAAAAGCCATATGCATTGTAAATATCAACTACATATGTCCTGGTTTCTTCGTAAAAACGATTTAACTACAGCAGAGGTGTCAAACTCTATTTTGCAGAGGGCCATATATTAAATTTAGAATGTGTAGACGGGCCAGATTCACATAAAAAAAGTGCTGAACTGTTATAACATTTTATTTAATTATACAGCATATAATATACGGTTATTAAAAATGATATCAAAGTTATAAAAGATGGTAATTATTTTGAGCTCGAGAATCCAGATACCTGACTTCTCTCTCTCTCTCTCTTTTTTTTTTTTTTTTTTTTTTGACAAGCTCATTGATGTCAGTTATCATATTCGTTGTAGTTATTTTAAGAATTGATTGGAGATGTTAATTCGTAAGTCTTGTACGCGATGCTTGTTCTTATTTTTATGGCGGAAAACATCTGCTCACAAATAGGTTCTATCAAATATGTACAGGATCCGTGCTGCATGCTTTTTCATTTCCGGGTATTTATCCAAACTCTTGAAATATTGTGTATAAAATGTAAGAACATTTATCTCCAAATTTTTCTTTCAAAATACTGTTCGATTGAAGATCTATCAAACTCCATTTGCAAATGAGCCGAGCTGGCAGCTGAATGGTTAGCGCTCTTGCCTTCGGTTCGACGGTTCGTGGGTTTGAATCCCTTCTTGGGCATGGATGCTTGTAGTGGTTCGGAATCCACTTTAAACCGTAGGTCCCGGTCTAATTAGCCCTCGTGTGCAAAAAATGACCGTTGAGCGACAAACCAACCATTTGCAAATGAACTGCATGTGAGGCTTCAAAATTGAATGGGGTGAAAATTGGGAATTCCATTTCATTTATTTTGTGGAAGTCTTCAAAACGATTGTTGAATACCGTGATCAAATTTCGCAGAAGTTGAGCGATATGATCCAATTTTTTTTTGGTTGACTGTGCCAAATGATTTTAAATGAAAGAAATGATCCAAAGTTTGATTTTTTTTCTTAACACAGCCTCAACTTGGTTTCAAAGCCTTGAATACATGAAAAAATTTGAGTGACAAGTCAGGTGTTTTCCCTGTAACTTTACATTCAAATCAGTCAAGTGTTTATTTATATTTACCAAAAAGGCACACTCAGACCATCAGTCATTGTCATAATCAATTTAGTTGCCTTTTTTCTAACATGAAAGCGCCGAGCTGGCAGCCGAATGGTTAGCGCTCTTGCCTTCGGTTCAACAGTTCGTGGGTTCGAATCCCACTTTTGGCATGGATGTTTGTAGTGGTTCGGAATCCACTTTAAACCGTAAGTCCCGGTCTAATTAGCCCTCGTGTGCAAAAAATGACCGTTGAGCGACAAATCAAATCAAAAATCTTACAAAAGCGTGAATAGCCACGTAATGCAAAAAATTTATTTAAAACTATTCCTCAACAGAGCCAACGAACTTCGGTGAAATAAGGGACATCAGAAAACTTTTCATCCAAATCTTGTAAAAACTTCATGAACTGTCGGTGATTTAGTCCTCTACTCCCTATAAAATTTACGATTTTAATTAAAGGTTTCATGAGATGGTCCATATTTAAATGTTTGGATGCCAATGATTCCCGATGAATTATGCGGTGAAATCCCACAAAATTCCCTGATGTTTTCTGTTATAATGTAGTTACAATGCCCGAATGTTTGCCAGCCATGGCAGGAGCACCATCCGTAGTTGCGCTGCTAAGTATATTCCAGTCGAGTTCATATTCTGCTATCAAATGCCCATTTGCAGAGCCCAGCTGGCAGTCGAATGGTTTGCGCTCTTGCTATCGGTTCAACAGTTCGTGGGTTCGGAATCCACTTTAAACTGTAGGTCCCGGTCTAATTAGCCCTCGTGTGCAAAAAATAACCGTTAAGCGACAAAAAAAATTGCAGAAATTTTTTTTTTTTTTTTTGCTGTTGTAGTACCTTTTAACGGAACGCACTTAAAGTGTTCTTCAGTTATTTCAAAATTACTGTGTGTTAATACCTCGCATAAAAACAGCAAGTTGAGCTCTATCAACAGAGTATCAGTGCTCTCGTCAACAGCCAGCGAAAAGTTTGTAAATTCCTTAATTTTCTCTTTCAGGTGAAGAACCAAATTTTGAGATAAATCATTTATTCTTGAAGCATCAGTGTTTCTTGACAACGAAATATTTTGAATTATTGACTTTTGAAATGGAAATGAAACATCGGCAACTTTTATCTTGCAGTCTTTAATAAAACCACCATCAGTGTAAGGTTATGATCTCTTCGCGATTTCTAATCCAATAATAAAATTTAATTTCAGGGCAACTTCGATTTCTGTATTAGCTTTAGTAAACATTGATTAGTTTTATAACATTGATAAGTTTAGATTTTAAAGAAGACAATGCGTCCATTCTTATTTTTTCAGTGTAACATTCGAATTTTGATTATGATTGGTATCGGTTTGATTTGTTTGTAGCTCAACGGTTACTTTTTGCACACAAGGGCTGATTAGACCTGAACCTACGGTTTAAAGGGGATTCCGAACCACTACAAACATCCATGAACAAAGTGGGATTCGAATCCACGTACTGTTGAACCGAAGGTAAGAGCGCTAACCACGGCTGCCAGCTCGGCGATTGGTATCATAGTGTATCTTCAAGTTTAACTCCTTAGAAATAGCAACTGTTTGATTGCAAATTAAACACAGCGGATTACCTTTCCATTCTGTGAAAAAATACACAATTTCCCATTTAGACTGAAAAATTGCACTCACTATTAACTTTAAAGTTTTTTTTTTTTTTTGACATTATGCCAAAATTGTATGGAACTCAACACAACAATTGTGAATATCGCACACGCACGAAAAAAACATGCACAATACCTTTACAATCACTACTTCGCAGTACAACTAAAATCCGTACCGCTTTGATTATTTGAGTCAACTGACTCACCGAACCACTCCTTTTATATCGATAAGGAAGGCTCAAGTCTGGACTCGAAGCGTGTGGAAGATTTTATTCTCAATAAAGATAATAGGATATTTCCGCTAGTTATTAAGGGATGGTGTTACTGTATATCTCTCGCTTGTCTAGGCACGCGCTGCTCTTGAAATTACTTATAAATGTAGTGTGTGCTTTTTAAAATTTCCGTAGAGGAATCGAGTGAAGTCTAAATGCTCTAAAAAACATGATTCTTCTTTCTGTGACGCATTGCGAATGGCCCGGTGGCCGTATCTTTGACATGATTGATCTGCAGTATTTTATATATACACTAAGCACGAAGCATAAACGCATGAATATTAATGAAGTCAATAATTTATCAAGGGAAAATAAACAATTGTAAATATGTTGAATTGTTAAAAAATTTGGATGCAGTACTGTAGAAGGATTTTTTATTGTTATTTTATGCACTCGTATCAGAAAGCTGTGTAATTCATTATCTTACCTGCAATAACGAAACACTTCATAAATTTTAAAACTATCAACATTTCTCCAAGCTAATAAATAATGTGCCGTTTTTGAATCAAAACTAGTTACATTAAACTCAGTGATGCGACACCACACATGGGGGCCAACTCTATTTTCAAGACGGAAGGCACTGTGGAGCGAAGCTTATGTCCCAGTTAAGTAAACTGCATAACTTTTAGTACTAAGATCTTGTTTAATGTTTTTCATCAAGGAATTGTTCTACATTACATATTGAGATTTAAAGAAAAGAGTTAAAAAAGAAACTTTTAATTGCACTAAAATCTGGGAAGAATTTCGGCTCATTCAGTTTTCCTAATGTTTTTATGTAAGTGCAGCCTGTCACATTCGCCGTTCTTCTCCCTTGCGTTTGTATTAATTATACTATATTGCAATTATTCATTGTGTGTGCAATAGTTTCTTCAAATTATGAAAATTTATATATATATATATATATATGTGTGTGTGTGTGTGTGTGTGTGTGTGTGTATATATATATATATATATAACAGCTCTATATTAACTCTAATGCCCAATAAAGTGACTTACAAAATATTCAATATCCAATAAGAAATAGAGATAGATGGAATAGAAGTGAGACGTGTGAGATGGAAGGCGAACCATCATATTCATGAATAACTTTATTCTTTGTAATGTGCTGCTAAAATATGTGGCCTTGTCTGTTATTGTTAAGTTTTTTCTTTAGTAATTGTTTTCATCATGAGAGTAATGTCGTAATAAAAGTTTCATTTTGTAGCATTCTAACTTCCATTTTTTTTCTTACGTCCAAACAATGGCACTCCATAGTTGCTCTTCCCACTGTTTTCTATTTAATTGACTTTTGAGTTTTAATGTATTTTAGGCTGTTAGTTATAACTGCATGTCGGAATTTTCCTGATTATGTTTTCATCCGGAATGCATTCCCTTTTTGAATTTCCCCGAGTCGTTCGTTTTCATCCAGAAACGAAACATGTATTTATTTCATATTGGAATTTCGCCGATCTATTTCGTTTCTATCCAGAAAACAGATAAGTTTTATTATGTGTGTGTGTGTGTGATGTATCAAATTTCATTATAATAATAAATTTTGTTTTGTTGTAGCACATTAGTTCGTTCTAACTTCAATTTTGATAAGTTTTGTTCAAACATTTACATGGATATTGAAGTTAATCAATTAATACTGCATACATTTGGTATATATTTTGTTTCTGCATGTCAATTTGCATGTATAGGGAAGTTTAATCTTTAGAAATGTATGTGTGTTCACTAAAATTTTTGAATTTAAACTGTTTATTTTGTAAAACAGAAGTGGCTCGAAACGCAGTTTTATATTGTTCATGAAAGGTTAAAATCGAAAGAAAACAATTGATTTTGTTACTGTTTAAAATTAGAATAAGCAGTTGATATTACATATTTAAATTCAAAACTGATTATCTTTGATTATTTTCTCTGAAAAAATAAAGTAAGATTAATTTCTGTGTATAAAAAGAGTCAATGTTCTGTCTAGACAAGAGTATGGAAGTCCAAGTAACGGTTCCATGAATGTTGGTTTTGATAAAAATAAATAAATCATTTATATTTAATTTGTTTATTTTTAAAAGACAGTCGAAAGAAAAAGTTTCGAATCAAAAATTTATTAATTTCTCCATTTATCAGGAATTTTTTAAGTTTTGAAACAAAAACAAAACAAATATAAGAATAATATTTGTGTTGTGTAGTGATCTTATATTTTGCTTTTATTCTCTATAATTTAGGATTTTTTATTTCTTTTCAAAGAAAATAATACTTTATAGAAACTTGTATTTTATGACATTACTGAAATAGGATATTAAAAATGAATGTGTGTTTTGAATTATTTGTTTATCTTGAATATTTTCCAGGATATTATAATTTAAAGTTTTTACAAGATATGGTTTTATTAAATAAAACACAAGAATATTATAAGTGCTTATACAGTGAAAATAATTTACTTTAGTAACTATTCAACTAATGAGATGTGAGGTATGTTGTCAAGTGAAATGTGTGTGCAGAGATTGATTTTTGAATTTATTTCAAAATTTGTAAAAATAAAAATATTGTCATTGTTCTTAGGAATAATTTTGTTTTCACTTCAGAAGTAATCGTGTATTTATTTTTTAATTAATGTAGAAGTAATTTATTAATTGAATAGTAATTGAAACTGTTAGAAGAAATTGTTTATTATTTCTATTTTTTTAAGCATTAACTTTCGATATTATCACAACCTTTGGATTATAATTTAATTTGTGATTTATAATTTCAACTTATCTTTACTGGTTTTCTGTATTGTTTCTAGTCTAAGAATATGATAAATGTGAAAAATGTTTTCAAATTGTATTATTGTTGAAAAGTAATTAAAAAAACATAAGTGTTGTATTAATTAAGTTTAATAATTAATATTTAATTAACATTGCTAAACAAATGTTTAATAAAATTTGTATAATTTATTAACTTTATTTAAATAATAAGTTATAAAATAAGAACTTTTGAAATCAAAAGTGGCCTTCCTTTACCATACCGAAAAGAAGATTTAAGGACGTTGGCCGACGAACTTGGTTTGGTTGTGGGAGATAATTTAAAAATCGTCCAATTAACATACCTCATTAATGTAGCTCTTAATTATGATGTAACTATGGTTAAAAATATGCTTTTCAAGCAATTACTGACGAGTGTGTAGCGAAAGAAACATCAGCTTTAAGAGAATCCGAAATTGCTGATGCAAAGAAAAAATTTGAGAAACAACAACTGGAGAAACTCCAGCTTCAACTTGAGTCTCAGAGTCTGGCAAGCATAAATCCTCTATCGTCAACTGGTCCCTCAGTAGCACATCAGAAGCTGGATCTTTATAATTTCAGTACTCTTTTGCTAAAATTTGATCCGAAAAAAGAACTAGGTACATTCTTCACAGTAAAAACTGTGAAGAATGTACCTAGTTCTTCACAGTTCTCTCAAAAGAGAGACAAGTTAAATCTATTAAATTACATGAATCTTCATGGATCCCTTTCCTACTAGGCACCCTGCCGTCTGACATTGCAACTCTCATCATGCGAGAGCCTGAAGAAATACGAAAATAAAGGAACTACTACTAAAAAGATTTACATTTTCTGAAAACCGATTCAGACAGCTCTTTGCACAACACCAGAAAGACCCAGAGAACACATGGAGAGACTTTTTCTTTGACCTGTCAAGCTATTTTGAATGCTGCCTTGAAGAACTTAAGGTCCAGGATTTCAAAAAATGGAAAAAACTTGCCGTTGCATAGCAAATCAAGAAGAAAGTTCCCCCTGATGTCAAAGAACATTTTATCGATATTTGTTTGGTGTGAATTTATTTCTACGAATGATCTTGCTAAAAATCTAGATGCTTGCGAAAATGTTCGGTATGGTGTAAAGAAATCTCTCCTTCCACTACATCAAAAGAAACAATTTCCTCTTAAACAGTCTACTCAAGAAAGAAAACTTTGATATGAAAGAAATGAGGATGTGTTAAGTAAGAGTCCATGCGAAGCTGCATGCTATGGATTTGGATATCCATGAATTATTAAACCTAAATTTCCTACCTGTAAAGGAAACGAAAAAAGAATTCTGGCACTTTCAACAGTATTATTCTTCAATCGGCTTTTAGTGCACCCATACAGATGACAACGCTAAGAGTAACTATTAATGGAGTCAGGCTAACTCCCACATATAAATCAAGAGATTTAGTTTTGGTTAACAAACCAAATTTAAGTAATGAGCGTGCTGGTGTTACAGCAAAGTTTTTGCCTTCCCGCGAAGGACCATTTAACATCGTTACACAAAAGTCCCCTTTATCGTATTCTGTGGCAAACACAGATTCTCCAAATACACCAATAGGAGTATACTACACTTCGACATTGATTCCCTTTCAGGGAAGTAAAAATTTACCGATCAAAACTCTGCGTAGAAGAGGTCGGCCAACAAAAATGAACAGCCCTAAAACTCCCACTACTGCTTTAGCTCATGCTCAAGAGCAAAACCATTCCAGGAAAACTTCTGCTAACCCCTGGTCGGGACATCTTCGGGGTCAGAGGGGGAAGTTGTAACAGATTTATATTAACTCTACTGACAAGATATGGTTCTGCGTCAAGAGCAAACTCCATGAAAGATAAGTTTCTGTGTTCGGGAGTGGCAACAGATGAAAAAGATAGAACGACTATAACAGCTATGTTTTTTTGAAAATATATATGACGAAAGAGAAAAGGGTTAATGCTTGTGCTATGATGTTTGATTTAAATAAATGTTTCCTTCCATGTTGTCATCTATAAGCAAAACTTGCTCCCATTCAGTTTTACAGTAAATCCTAATAGGATTAAAATATTTTTGGTGTCCCGGGGTGGACCGTTTTGTTTTGAATTTTGACAATGGAAGGTAAGAAAACTGAATTTTCATTTTGAAATTATTGATATAATTATATCTTGAACTTCGACATTTATCGTTGAATGTATGAATTGATTTTATAAGATAGTAGAGATGGAAATTATTAAACGAAATAAAGCAGCACAGCGTGCTTCATTCGTGAAAGCATAAACTAAGTTAGATAATGAATTGATTAATGAAAATTCTGACGCAAAAGAGATTGAAATGTGTTTGTATTTGCTTGAGAAAAAGGTGGACTCATTAGAATTAACACATAATAATTATTTAAATGCGTTAACTGATGAAACAGAATTCAAAATTGAATTTAATATTTTCGAATAATACAGAGAAAAGGCATTGAGAATAGAATTAAAGTCTAAACTAATATTAGAGAGTATTAAGAGCAAACAAAATAACAAGGAAAGTAGTAATTTTGGTGACAATTCTCTCTTGACTGTGTGTGAGAATCCGTATAAAACGATTTCCGCACGACTTCCTGAAGTTGAACATTATAAATTTGACGGTGAATCAAAAGACTGGTTAACCTTCTAGAATCAATTTAAAAACATAAGCGAAAATATAAATTTAACTGATTGTGATTAATTTCATTATTTAATTCAGTCGACAAAAATCAAGTCAAAAGCTAGAGAACTTGTTGAATCTTTTCCTATAACTAATGAAAAAACAATCCATTGGCGATAGAAAGCTTAGCTGAAAGATATGAGGAGAAAACGCCATTATACATGTGTAATTGATTTTTATGTACGAGAATCGTTAAAACTTGCTTTAAATATAATGCCACTAAAAAAGAAACAAGATACTTTAAGTGCTTTCTATAACAAACTTTCTACTCAACTTCGGGCTCTCAGTAGTTTAGGTGTGACTACTAATCAATGTAATATTATATCGGTTTATCGAAAGTTCGTTACTGACCCATATATTGCATTCATTTGAAGGACAAAGAAAAAGAATTGAGTCCGAAAAAAATACTATATTAGCTCTTGATGCCATAGTTTCGTTCGAAGTGCTATCAGGAGAAACAATTAAGTAGATCGGATGTTTATTCTTAAGAACGAGAATGCAAATACTTGGCAGAAAGCCAAAGTTCGCCTCCTCCGCTGAGTTATTTATTCAAGAATCAAACAAAATATATGCATTTTGCTTAAAATATCATGCATCTCGCTTTTGTAAAACGGCTTTATTCATTATATTGGAAGAAAAGATCGTAATAATAAAAAATAAAAGACTGTGCCGATTCTGCTTGGCTAAAGGTCAGGTTGCTACAAAATTCCGATCTCAAATAACGTGTCAATTGTGTTCGAAAAGACATTTGAAGCTCATGTGTCTAAATATGGGATGCAATAATTCTGATTCACCCAAACAAGGAGTAAATGACAAAAATGTTAATGAGAAAACAATTGATTCTTTACATTCTTATGCAACGAATGAAGTTTTATTACAAACTCTTGTTGTAAATGTACATGGCATCAAGAAAGAGCGTAAAGCTAGAGCTATTATCGATATAAGATTGCAAAAATTAAATATTTTGAGATCTATTGCTTGAGAGTTAAGTTTTAATTTACTAAGTGAAGAAAAATTTTGCCATTCCTTATTTGGCGAAATGAAAACAAGGATGTATAAACATAACTATTATAAAATTTACTTGAGTAGTCTTGATGGTAATTGTACTTATAAATTAGCTGCTTTAGTTCATGATGTCATTTGTAATGACATTTTTAATGTAAAAAATGGCTCTTGGATGCATGAATTGAAAACTAAAATTATATTCTTAACAGGTATTCAAGAAAATGCAAGACCCATTGAAGTACTATTGGGTGCAGACGTTGACGGTAAATTTGTTACTGGTTTACTAGAAGAGTTAAAGACTGGCTTAGTTGTGCATTAGAAACCAAGTTAAGTTGAACTTTGATGTTAACGTATCCCGATATACCGACGAAAGAGATGCAAGAATGAATATTGTTACCATGTTATTTCAAGGAGATATTCCTGTTTCTTCACTGTGGGATCCAGAACAACTTGGTATACGGGATCCCATTGAGCAAAATTCAAAAGAGGAAGCGGAAACAGCTGTTATGCTTCACTTTCAAGAAACAGTTTGACAAAAAGAAGATGGAAGATACGAGGTTTGTATGTCTTGGAAAGTGAATCATGCGTTTCTAACTGACAATTACGAGTTGTACTTGAAGAAACTTACTTGAATCTACTAACAGGAACTTGGAAAAAAAGGTTTCAGAGAAAAGTAACTTGAAGCCTTTACAGAATGGTTAGAAGAAGGAGTTATTGTGGAAGTTCTTGGTGAAGAATTACCAGCTGATCCCCATTACCTTCCGCATAGACCCGTCATCAAAGAAACAGCCGCAACATCTTCAATGAAGATAAGACAGATTTTTGATGCCTCTGCTAAGATCCATAAGCATCCGTCATTAAATGACTGTTTATAGACAGGAAATAATTTAATCGAAACAATTCCTTCTATTTTGGCGAAATTTAGATTGAAATCAATTGGTGTAATTTCAGACATCAGAAGGGCTTTTCTACAAATATCTTTACATGAGAAAGATCGTGATTTCGTACGATATTTTTGGTTTGATTTCCGTCATACTCGAGTTGTCTTTGGCATCATCAATAATTCTTTTCTGTTAATGGGGGTTATTAATTACCATTTATCAAAAGAATGAAAAAGAATGGTATTCTGATAAATTTCTTAAAAAATTGCTAGATAGTTATTCCGATAATTATGTAACTAGAGTACAAAATAATGTCGAACTAGAAACATTCATCAAATCAGCAACTAATGTAATGAAAGAAGGAATGTTTGATATCAGAGGATGGAAAAGTTCTACCATTACTGCATCTTCAGAAAGTACAACAACCCCAGTATTAGGATTGATTTGGATACACCCTAGATTTGGATACACCCTAGATACACCCTAGAAATAAACTCAGAATCTTTGAAATTTGATGAAAGCGAAAAGATAACTAAAAGGAAAATTCTTTCACTGGTTAGTCGAGTATTTGATCCCATAGGCTTCCTTACAACTATTATGATTCAACCTAAGATTTTACTGAAACTACTTGGAAAACCAAAGAATAATGGGATGAGGAAGGGAACGATGAAATAAACAAGAAATTTTTTAAATGGATTAAGCAACTGAAATACTTCAAAAACATAAAAATCTCAAGATGGTTAGGTGTGATGGAGGAATCCAATTTAAGTATTCATACTTTTGTCAACGCCAGTAAGACAGCTTATGCGGCATGCATTTTATTAAGAAGTGAACCTAGTACGGGTTTAGTGACTATTCAATTACTTCAAGCGAGATCACGAATAATTCCTATGCTGACTATTACTATTCCACGCGTCTTGAATTAATGGCCGATACCATCGGCGTAAGGCTGTTTAATTCTGTGAAGCAAGCTCTGAAACTTCCTAATATCGATACTTACTTTTGAACCGATTCTTCCACAGTTATGACGTGGATAACTCGTCGAGAACAGTGGTCGGTATTCGTTATCAATAGAATAAGCGAGATTAGAAAATTGATAACTTCAGAAGACTGGTACCATATTTTTACTGATCATAATCCAGCAGACATTTTATTGCGAGGTTGTAGGCCTAAACAAACTCAGAAATGCAAGTGGTTGCAAGGGCTAGCTTGGTTGCAGAATTATAAAGAACAGCTGACAAAGTCATCTGTAAATGTTAAAGAATTAGAAATAGAGAAACGAAAGTCAGTCATCTCTGCTAATAACACAGAATTAGAGTCAATTTCATTACAGTTAGACAGAAAATTTTCTTGATTTTCAAAGATGACTAGGGTTTTGACTTGACTACTGCGTTTTCAACCGAAGGCCAAAGTCTTAAGAAAGTTTAAGGAACTTAAATCTGAAGAATTTTTAAATGCACAAAAGATTATTTACCGTTTAGTACAGAAGGAATGTTCTCTGTGATTAAGAAACAAGGAATAATTTGAAAAGTCTTGAAGTATTTGAAGATGAAGAGGTTATTTTACGATTGAAGTCCAGACTGATAAATGAGGAAGAATCGAAAGATTTTATTTCTCTAGTGATTCTACTATCGAAACACCTGGCAGGGAGAAGATTTATAGCTCAAAAACATTTTGCTTACTAACACGCTGAGACATTAACTCTTTTGACTATTTTACGTGAGAGATTTTGGATAGTAAAAGAAAAAAAGACTGTCCGCAGTTTTATCAAAGAATGCTTAACATGTAAACGATAAAGAGGGAAACATTTTATGGTACCTTTTCCACCTCTTCCAAAAGACAAAACAGAATTAGCAGCTGTTTTTTAAGTATATGGTGTAGATTTAGCTGCATCTTTATTGACTAAATCTTAACAAAAGGTGTAGATAGTGATCTTTACTTATTCTGTATATAGAGCTGTCCATCTAGAATTAATATCTTCACTCAGTACAAATGATTTCATCCAAGTGATACTTAGGTTCATTGCCAGAAGAGGATGAATTTCCGTGGTGTTCTCAGACAATGCTACTAACTTTATCGGGTTAAATAAAGCTTTGAAACAATTAGACTGGACTATAATTGAAAGTGAATTTATATTCAATGAAATTCGTTGACAGTTTCACCTACCCTCCTCTCTCCATAGTGGGGAGGTTTCTGGGAACGCTTGATTGGAATTTAAAATGATCGTTTAAGAAAAAATCTTGGGTGCTCCTGTTTGTCTTACGAGGAATTACAGACTCTCATTTGTGAATGCGAATCTGTCATGAATAGTAGACCGTTAACTTACATATCCAAGGAACAAGAGCTGAAGACTTTGCCACCCTCAATGTTTCTTTAGGATATTCCATTAACTGAATTTCTCGGTTTGAATCAAATTGAAAAATATTATTTTCAGATCAGATTAAAAGACTAATACTATTTTCAAATTCAGAAGGTTCGTGAAGATCTAAAACAAAGATTTAAAAGAGAGTATCTGGGTTTCCTTCGTTCTTCAGTTACCAAAAGAGAAGATAAAATAAATATCGGTGACATCGTGTTAATTGGTACAGATGATAAAAAAAAAGGCTGCATTGGGTCTGCTAGGGAGAGTAATGGAACTTTTTCCAGGAAAAAATGGAATCATCAGACTTGTAAAACTGCGTACTGTAAAGGGAAACATACTGAGACCAATCCAACGATTGTACCCTTTGGAATTGACAACAAACCACCCAAACAATCACGAAAATCCACACGATATCCAAGAGATATCTCTCAGACATTTATCTGGACATCGCTTTGTCTCTTAGATATCCACAAGATATCCGAATATTTCCGTTTTGTACACCAGTTATCCAAAGAGTCGCAGCAAATGGACATCCTGTGGATATTTGGATATGGTGACATCTGATGGATATCTCTGAGATATTTTGGATATCCTTTGGATGTTTCCTAGATATCCAAAAGATATCTATGGGATGTTCTGATATCCATGAGATATCTATATAAATAAAATACGATATCCAAGAAATATCCAGATCGAATCTTATTAGATATGACTTAGATATTTTATCTATTTTTTAATAAATATATATATGTTCCAGAATCATTAAAAGCTAAAATGCATTTTTAATGAAATTTTCATAATTAATGTTAGTATTTTCCCAATAATTTTTAGAAGTTATCAACTAAAATAATATTTTAAAATATTTTAGAGCAGTCGCAAACATTTTTTGTGGATTCATTGTTTTATTGACTAAATACCGAATTTCCGAAGGAAAATCATTAGAAATAATGTTTTGTAATGTAAAACTCTTTTAATATTAAAAGTGTAAACACAATGGGGCTTAATTTTAAGAATTTACAAATGAATTCAATGCTACTTTTAACTTTTCAAATTATTAAAAATAAAATGTAAATTTCTTTTTATTAAACTTTTAACATTTTTAAAGCAATTGAAATATATCAAAATTAAATTGTGTATTAATTATAGAGTGAATTTTGTCAATGATAGTTTCCTGAAGATTAAAAAAAGTGGAAGTAATTTCTTTAAAGAAATATTTTTTACTATTGCATCAGCCTTTAATATAAAAACAAAAAGTATGGAGTCAAGAATTCAGAATTAATTTCTGTATAAGCATTCTTAAATTTTAATAAAACTACTGATTTTGAAGATAGTTATTTTTTATTTAATGTAGATAATAAAAATAAATATTTTGTATTTTAATCTCAGTTTCAATAACTTCTATTCCTTAAAAATAAAATTGAATATTAAAAATATTAGTTTTTAAAGTAAAAGTTTTACAAAATATTAAACAGTAAATTTATTTAGAAAATTATATATACTGTACAGATGCAAGACAACTTTCAAAGAATTCACAGTGAAATGTTTAGATTGCCAAACAGTACACTTATTTGTCATATGCAATAATAAATTCACATGCCCATAAAGGAAATTTAAAAACATTTTAAAAAAAATAAATTTTTATTACGTGAAATAAATTCTTCATTGGAATAGACATTTACAGCACTTCCATGATTTATTTCTTAATAAAAGAGCAGCTAAATTCGCATATTTTTTAAATTCATAATTAAAAATTTACTCCAATTTTTATAAAAAATAATTTATAAAAATCAAATTAAAATGCAATTACTGTATTTTAACCATTTAATTGATTAATTCAATTTTTTCCTTTAAATAGAGTCGATTTATCAATAAAAACCATCACAATATTTATTTTAAGTTCTAATAACTATTGCAAAATTTTCTTACAAAAATATTCTAGTTTAAATTTATTTCTTTTAATTTGATATATTATCCAGAAATAATAAAAACTACTGCAATAAAGAAATATTAAACCTTAGAATATGCAAAACTTAATGTACTTTTATGCATAAAATAGTTTTTAAACTTTGAACATAAAAACGACACAAATCTACATTTTAATAATAACAAGTGAATATCACGAGAGTAAATAAGGTAAACAAATATCAGAAAGCAATATTTACTGAGAAAAAATTTATTTTTATTTAATCATTATGAAAACATTAACAAAGTGACTGTTAACATGAATTTTTTCCATGCCAACTGAACATCCCACTTCTCTGATGTCTCAGTATTAACTAAATCAAGAAAGAAAAATAATGAAACATTAACATAAGTAAAATTTAATTATATTTTGCAATTCAATTGTTTATAATACGAGCACTTAATGAAAAGTATACAATGAGGTCATTTGATAAAAATCTACAATAATCATTTATTTATAAGACACTTGTAAATTAAAATGTAACTAACATTCGAAATACATTTTTGACAAAAAATTGAAATACGAATAAAAAAAAAATGTTAACTTTTATAAACAGAACACTATCTCGCAGTCTTCACAAAACAAATGTTTCAAAGTTAATAATATTGCCACTTGAACAGTGATTGAATTATTTTTAATTTTTTCATGTGATAAAATACTAGCCACTAATTACTATTTATGACTTTTTATGCAATTAAATATCAAAATTTATCTAAATCTATCAGATGTTACATTAAAAAATATAAACATAATGTAACTATTAAATATCAATCTAAAAATAAATTCTAAAGTAAAGAAAAACACATAATCCTTGTGGTAAATAAAATATTGCCAATCAATCTGTCAACAAATACATTGATAACAAAATAAACAAGCATTTGCATTTTATTTGCCCAAAAGTAAATTTGTTTTAAGTGCAATACACACATTTATATTGCAAAAATAAGACATACATCCACACACACAATGAATTAAAAACAAAATTTCTTTAAAATTATTCAAAATTAATACTAAAAATATATTACTTTTTAATTTAAATTACAAATATTTCCAAATGTATACACACTTTTGTTTTCAAAACTATAAAAATTGAAATTTTTTTCTGATAACAATGGTGCTTTTAAAATGTTGATATTTATTCTTAAAATTACCTGTTTTACAAAATACACTAACAAGTAATGAAAATTAAGCAATAATAAAAAAATATAAAAAAAATTTTTTTTTCTGCTCTTACCAACAGCATTACAGAGGATTTGACATCAATTAAAATAATAGTTTTGTTAATTCTTCTTAATTCAATTTATTACTTCACACATGCATCCAACTCCAATACTACAAAGTTAAATATATGTAAAACAAAAGGTGTGATATTAATATTCTACACATATAATGAAAAATGCATATTACTCGGGAAATATAATTAGAAAATAAAAGTTTTAATTCATAAAAATATTTATTTCAAAACTAGACTATTCCTTTCAATTTGGTAAAACTATTTAAAAATTCACCAAATTTTTAAAATATAACTAAGTTCAGTAAAGTGAGCCAAAATATATAACTTGAGTTTTTATTAGACATAAAATTTTTAATGCTTTAATACAAGAAAATTTAATTATAAAAAAAGCCGTTTTATAATACTTTTTTTATCAGTAATTTCCATTTGTACATAACAAATTTTTTTTAATTTTAAATACAAGTATAACAACAGAAACTAGCCATATAACATGAACTCTAGAGAGATATTTGAAAAAAATAATTAGTAGTAAATTTTTATTTCAAATAGAAATTCAACAATATAAGAAGTTTACAATATGTTGTGACTTAAGTTTGGTAGGAATTTTTGATGAATGATACTCAATATAATTTTAACAGGGTTCGAATATCACTTGGTAGATATAACAGGGTAGAATCGGGTATCACTTGGTTTGGTCATACATTTCAGCAATAAACTTAAATCTCTGATAATCCTATCTTTGTATAGCTTTTGTGTAGTGGCAATTTTGTTAGTCGCATATTGGCGTCAAAAATTTCGCCAAAGAATCATGAGGTACCTAATTGTAAATTTATACCCTTTAATATCTACTTCTGATTTCTATTTACTATATTTGAAATAATCTCACCTAGAAGTGAAAGCAAATGAATAGCTTTAAACTATAAATAATTTCCTAAACGTAACAAAATGGTTTCTTGTGCAAAATCCTTGCAACCAGGGGATAAATGACTTTAAATACGAGGTTTTGTAAGCAATGGAAACTTATATACAATGCATGCTTATTACTTTGAAGTAAGATTCCTGTTTTGTTACAGTTCTAATAACATTTTGGCTTTTGGACCATAAGATATTAAAAATTTAAGATGCTAACTTCAGAATTGTGAATAAAATTGTTTTGGCTGGCAGCATAATATTAAATTTAGGTTGTCCATTTAAAAAGTTTTTCTTGGGCTGTTAAAACGATGAATTTAAAATTTAGATTTAGATTTTCTTAGGAAATAAATAATAGTATAAATTTTGTTAGTTGCATATTTTAAAGCACTTATAAAATTATTTTAGCTTTCATTAAATATGCATTAAGGAACAAAACGATTTGGTTTTAACTTGATAAATTTCCGCTAACTTTCCATGTCATATCTGATACTCAGAAGGTTCCAGAAGCAAGCAACCTGAAAATAATATTGACTCTGATGAAACTGTACCAGTGACTCACTCAGGAAGAGAAATAAAACCAGCTTAAAAAAGCTGGATTTATATATATAAACTTTTAAGCAAACTTTTGAACTTTCTATATTTGAACTCTAACATATTGCTTTAAATTTGCATTCCAATATTTTGAAATAATTGTATTGTGATTTTTACTTTACTATTTAAAGTTCTGCGTGTATTTTGATGTTCTATGCCTATATTATCCTTACGTTTAAGGTTTTTGAGTTTGTATCCCCAAACTCAAAGTGGGGAGAGTGTTGCGTCACGAGCAAACTCAACTAGATGTAAGTTTCTCTGTTCGGGACTGGCAACAAATGAAAAAGATAAAACGACTAGAGATGTGACTTTGTTACTTTTCTCATACTTGGTACGTACTGAGTACAGTTACTTTTAAAGTAACAAGTATTTTACTAAATACATTTTGTACTTGTTGCAACAATAAATTTATTTAAAGCATTTTTTTTTTTTCATTTCGAAACTCTAAACTAAAATGAATCAACTATCTTTATTTGATTTAAGTCAAGATTCTCATTATATGAATAAAAATTAATTGTACGGTAAAAAATATATAAGGACATTTTTTTTTAAATTGTAAATTCTGTATATTTATAGTAAACTATAAGTATGGTTGAATAAAAAAATAGACATATTTATACGGAATCATAATAAAAAACTATACATAATAATAAAAATAACAATGGAAATATCTAGATTTCATTTTAACATTTTTTTTTGTAATTTAAGAAACCTTACCTAATGTAAGGTTCAAATAAATATGTTATATATGTTCATAAAATAAAATAAAATTTTAAAAGATATAATTAACAAAAATAAAAGCCAATAAAAATTGTGCTAAGTACATAACAAGAATAACAGCTTATATTTAAAAAAAAAAAAAAAAAAAAAAAAAAGGGATGCATTTGAAAAAGAACCATAATCACTTAATAAATAAATAGACATATTTATACGGAATCATAATAAAAAAATATACATAATAATAAAAATAACAATGTGCCACGATTATTGATTTTCTCAACTCATTTATTTTATTAACAAAAGCTAAACAAACGTACATGCTTATTTTATTTAGCAATAAAAATTCATTGTCCCCCTCCCCAAACCAAAGAGATTTTTCAATTCCCAAGTATCCCTCTTCTATTTTCCAACTAAATCAATTTCCCTTCTCCCACCCAGCCTCTCTACACAATCTCACAATTCATCCGTCCGTATCGACATATCAATTACATTGTTACTTATACTCGCTCTGTCATTGGCTCTTCTGTAATTTTCACATTCAGTCAAGTATATTGTAACTACACTTATTATACTTTGAAACAGGCACGTACTCGCTGATTACTTTGAAACATGAACGTACTTGGTATTCAAAACTGTTACTTTGAAACAGGTATGTCCAGTTAAGTACAGTGTATTTGCAACTGTTTGAGGATATACGGACTCGCACTAAATTTGTTAGTGGAAGTACCGAGTATTTGGGAAAAAATTACCGATGGCAGGTTGTTGCATTCAAATACTGATTACAAAATACTGGTTACAGGTATTTCTTCCCATCCCTAAGAATGACTGTAACGGTTATGTTTTTTTAAAAATATGTATGGCGAAAGATATAAGTGTTAATGTTTGTGTAGTGCTGTTTGATTTAAATAAATAATGTTAATGTTGTCTTCAATATTGTCATCTATAAACAAAACTTGGTCACAGTCAGTTTTATAGTAAATCCTAATAGGAATTACAACTGATAGCGTTACTGCCCAATAGAGTAAAATATTCGATATCCAATAAGAAATAGAGATAGATGGAATGGAATTGAGACGTAAGAGATGGAAGGCGAACCATCTGGTTTATAAATAACTTTGTTTATTATTTGTAATGTGCTGCTAAAATACGTGGCCTTGTTTGTTATTGTTAAATATTTTCTTTAGTAACTGTTTTAATCCTGTGTAATGTCGTAATAAATGTTTTCTAACATTCTAACTTCCATTTCTTTTACGTCACTACACACTCACATACAACATTATATATATATATATATATATATATATATATATATATATATATATATATATATATATATATATATATATATATATATATATATATATATATATATATATATATATATATATATATATATATATATATATATATATTGTACCGCGCATCGGGGTTCGTGTCGAATGAGAGTTGAATAAAGCAACTACTTAATAAACACAAGACTGTTATTCATATAACTTCCACTAGATATAAGAAATTCCAGCTCTAAGAATCCCAATTATACAGCTACAATTCGTTAGATACAATAAGAAACAGCTTCCAATCACAGGTCTCAAATACCTCAGACAGAGGACAACTTCTTTAGACTAGCTGTCACGACTAATCGTCTTCCATCACTGACTGTCTTCGAAAAAACTGCTCGCCATCTTTGTCGGGCTGCGGTATTTATACCTGACTTGGCGGAGAAATCTACCAGTTTCGCCAAGGTTCTGGAAGATTTTAGGCCATCTCGCTAAATATTGGTCCTAGAGCTTAGATGATGGATGTTTTCAAACGTATCTATTTCTCGCCAAGTCACCAAATCATTAGAAAACCCGCTTTTAACGTATAACATGCCTAAATACCGCAATTTTTGCCCAAAATGTGAGTATTTCCGATGTGTCTGAGATATTTTAAGACAAATACAATAATTATTTATAAATTTGTAATATTGCCCCCTCTCCTGGACTGCACGTCCCGGGCAGTACAATCCCCTGTTAGGAGACCAAATTTGATATAAAAGAATTTACATTTTAAGAGGTTACAGAACACATTACATCCCCAAATAATTAAAAATACAAATACAAAAAAATAGAAAAAAATTAAAATTATCTATACTATTTACAAAGAGACTATGATATACTAATTTTTACTTTACATTACGATAAGGAGCTTATCTATCATAATGGTGTGAATCACCTTTGGTTTTGAAGAAGATGATTTCCTTATACGAACCACGACGTCGTTCAGTCTTTTTAGGACTGTGTAGGGAATTTTCCAGTTGGCTTCCAGCTTTGGGGAAAGTCCTTTACGTCGAATCGGTTTCCACAACCAAATTGTGTCACCTTCCTGAAATTCATGTCTGGTCACTCTTGTGTCATACCATGTCTTCATTCTTTCGGTCGTCAGGTTGATTCGGTCTCGAGCGAAGTTATGGACATCTTCAAGACGTGCCTGAAGGTCTCGAAGGCATTCCTCTGGCGATGAAGATGTATCCGGTGGACGACCAAATTGAATATCACAAGGGAGACGAAGTTCGCGACCAAAGAGCATTTGTGATGGAGTATATCCGGTAGTCTCATGAACAGCACTGCGATATGGAAGCAGAAACAGAGGTGGATTCAAATCCCAATCTTGCTGATTTCTGGAAACCATAAGTGAGAGATTATTCAAGATGGTTCTGTTAAACCTTTCTACCATGCTGTCTAATTGCGGGTGTAATGGTATGGTCTGCATCTGTCTATTCTAAGAATTTGACACATTCTTTTAAACACAGCAGAAGTGAAATTTGTCCATTGATCTGAATGAATTTGAAAGGATGTGCCGAATCTGGAAACCCATTGCTGCACTAGAACCTCAGCTACTGGAGTCGCTTCTTGATCGGGGATTGAATACGCTTCAGGCCACTTAGTAAAGTAGTCCATGACAACTAGGATGTATTTGTTGCCATTTGAAGATCGTGGTAAAGGACTTGAAATGCCCAATGCTATCCACCCAAAAGGTGCTCCTACGTTGTACCGCTGCAACCTTCTTTGGCTAAGTGTCTCTGGTCCCTTACATGCCACACAGTCATCACAAGATTGGCGTTATTTCTCTATATCTTGTCTAGTTTTGCTCCAATAGAAGCGTTCTCGAACTTTCTGTAGAGTCTTCATTTCTCCGAAGTGGCCTTCAGTTGAGCTACTATGCAATTCTTTCACAACATCTGAAATTCTTGATTTTGGAAGAACAAGCTGCCATTTGAAATTACGTCCATCATCGGACTCCCATTTCCTGTATAACACGCCATTTCTAATATGGAGTGAGTCCCAAAGAGCCCAATATTTTTAGTAGCAGGACTGTAGGTGGAGATATCCTGCCAACTTGGCCTCATACTGGAAGATTCTTTTATTTCTAAAATTGGATTTATATCTGGGTCTTCTTTTTGGGCTTTTCTAAGTCCTTTATCACACCATGGGTCTAGTTTCAATGGCGGAGAAACAGTAACTTGACGTACTGAAGGATTTACTAAGTGATAGTTCTTCTCTACTCTAAAACAATATTGGCAGCTCCCATTACACGGTTTCGTTGATAAAGTATCAGCATTTCCACGAAGAGTTCCTTTGCGATGACGTATTTCAAAGTCAAACTCCTGGATTCGTTAAATCCTTCCCTGCTGTGGTAGAAGCTCATTTCCACCATCTTTTGGTTTTGGGCAATCTCTTCGGACGTGTCCGACTGCACCGCAAGTCCAAAACTGAATTTTCGTGTTTCTGCCACCTTAACTCAATTCTAAGCTACGGAATCTTAGCCACAGATCTTCAGTTTGCTTTTTTAGATCATAGTCCGTATCAGTAGCAGAGACGGCTCTAATTGAGTGCCCGTCCTTACTCGCGGTTTGCTGGGCAGCCTCTATCTTATGTGCGTAGACTAGGGCAGATTCAATATCTCTGACATCAACGAGTCTAAGTGTTTTCTGTATATTCGGATCCCGCACACTATCGATGAAGTAATGGAGAGCCAGATCTTGACGTGTCTCATCTGGGCAGTCCAAAAATGCTAGATGGGAAAGTCGCTGAATATCGGCAGCCAATTCTTGCAGACTTCCATCCGCTTTTTGACAGCGTGACTTTAACTGTAGTCTGCTATATTCTTTAGTGCACTTTTCTCCAAACTGCAGCACAATAGGGCTTGGAAATCATGCCTCTGCTCTTCCGGAAGCGTCTCGAGGATGTCGGCCGCGTCACCTCTTTAAGAAGTCGCCAGATGAAAAGCTCAGGGATACCATCCATTAGCTTCCGATACCATCATAAACTGGGTCGGTCTCGTATACTTGCCAGGATGATTTTCCATCGAATGTTAAGAGTTTAATTGTGGCTAGGAAAGGCATAAATGCCACGTTGGGCTCTTCATGTCTGTGTGACATTTGCTTCTTCAAGCATTCAATCTCCTCATTCATTTTGTCTAATGCTTCTGCAACGTTTTCTTCTATCTTCAAAACTTTAGTTTCAACTGAAATTACCTTACATTCCATTGCATTCATCTTCTCCTGAATGATAGTGGAGGATTCTTCTTTAAACACTTACAATATCCTTCTTAAGTTTGTTTTTTTAAGCTCCACCTGTCCAGATTTTATCTCTTTCATCATCTCGGTCTTAATCTCATCTTGTCTAGCTTTCATCTCTTCTTGTCCAGCTTTCATCTCAGCCATCTGCTCCGCTAATGTTTCAAGACTTTTCATTAAATTCATATCAATTTTTCTTGTGGCACGCTGCATCAACACTTCAATCCCGCTTCTGAAATCAATTGCACTGCGCTTCGGGGTAAGTGTCGACTAAGAGTTGAATAAAGCAACCACTTAATAAATACAAGACTTTTATTCGTATAACTTCCACTAGATATAAGAAATTCCAGATCTAACAATCCCAATTATACAGCTACAATTCGTTAGATACAATAAGAAACAGCTTCCAATCACAGGTCTCAAATACCTCAGAGAGCGGACAGCTTCTCTAGACTAGCAGTCACAACTAATCTTCTTCACTCACTGACTGTCTTCAAAAAAACTGCTCGCCATTTTTGTCGGGCTGCGGTATTTATACCTGACTTGGCGGAAAAATCTACCAGTTTCGCCAAGGTTCTGGAAGCTTCTAGTCTATCTCGCTAAATATTGGTCCTAGAGCTTAGGTGATGGATGTTTGCAGAAGTATCTATTTCTCGCCAAGGATCTCGCCAAGTTTTTTCGTCAAAACATCGCTAAGTCACCGAATCATTAGAAAACCAGCTTTTAACGTATAACACGTCTAAATACTGCAATTTTTGTCCAAAATGTTAGTATTTCCAATCCGTCTGAGATATTTTAAGACAAATACAATAATTATTTATAAATTTGTTGCAATATATATGCACTTGGCAGTTTAGAAGTAAGAATACATACGCGCTCATTTATTAAAATGTTCACTACTGTACTGTGGCATAGAAAAAATTTTGATTTATCTCAGTATACATTGGGTAAAAAACCTTGATTATAAAAGCGATATTTAATCATATTAATCCATTGAATGTATTTATTAGATGTGTAGTTTATTTGTGTTTACTTTATTAGGTTGCGTGATGTTCAACATAACTTAACAAACTTCAGCATCTAACAGATATTTTTTTAAGCATGAAGCATCGATCGCATCAGCAAAGCAACTAAACATGGTCCTGAAAACATGTTTTTAAAAATACAGTTCGGTTTCCAGTTAAAATTTATACACAGTTAAAATATATAAAGGTAAAATTTCACAAAACTGAAATATGAATTATCCCAATTATTAGAAAATTTAACAATAAATTATTACTTTTTAAAATAAAATAAACTCAACATTTATTACTTTAAGTAATAGAATTAATTGGTTTTCTTTATAATCTTGTCACACACATACCATTCAATCAATTTAGAAAGCTGTTTGATAGGTGCTGGCATCTACTGGCAAAAATAACAACTTTTGTCCTAACATATATTTAATATTTTTTATAAAGTACTAATTTTGGTGAGTAAGAGAGAGATAAAAATTTTAAAAGACTTAATCTTTATTAAAGTGATGAATCTATCCGTGTTAAAAATATAACTGCAACAGCAGATGTAGGAAATATTTGAATTAGTTGATATGCATACGTGTTTGTACATCATGTAAAATGTTGGGAAAATATACATTTTCCCAATATTTTGTAAGCTGTTCGTTTCTGATTGATATAATGTTTACTCATAACGGCTTTTCAGAAGATGCTTTTTTAAATGGGATAGGTATTTTTTAAAAAATTTTTTTAATTCGTGACACACATTGCCCTCTTGATAAAAAATTCAAGTTTTCTTAAAAACCAATGTTATTTATATGATTAATATAGCTTTATTGCTTGATTCATTAAAATGAAATATTGTAAAAAACAAGTGCATATATGCTATCGATCAAGAACATGCAATAAAGACACTGATTTTTTAATAAGATTTCCTAATATATATATTAACATAAACTGTTAAAAATTAGCTTTCTAGCATTTTGTCATGAAGATTTGAAATAAGTAAATAAAAATGTAAATAAAAAGAAAATTCAAGATTGAGTGAAATCACGTAATTTCAATTAGGAAGGAAAGTATTTCAATTGTTTCTGCTTGCGCTGTGTAAATGGTGAGGCGAAATGAGGTGTCATCATTATTCATCAGTTTCTGGTAAAGTAATTCAAGAAGTAGCTTCTTAGTAATTCAAGAAGTAGCTTCTTAGCAACAACTTTTCATTGGTCCCTTACTTAAAATATTCTTGTAACTACAATACATTTTAATGCACGAAAATAAAATTAGTCCAAACTGAGAGCAGCACAATATAATCATGCTATTTGTTAATTTCTAACGTCTTCCAAATTATTTAGATGCTGGAAACACATTTCATTTTATTTGAATAAACATGGGTACAACTGGTTTCCACGTTTCTAAGATAAACAACCAAATTAAGGGCAATCATAAACATTTTATCTATTGAGTTCTGTTTCATAAATCCTTTAAAATCATAAAAAATTAAAACTAGAAAAATTGGTGACAAAAGTGAAATCCTAAAATACGTCACACTTGATTTTCAATAATATTGCTTAATGATAAAATGATAATTTTACGATTGTCACCAGCATTAGCACGAGAAAAAACAATGTGCATGTAGAGAAAAAACAAACTGCATGTAGAGTGCGTAAACAAACTTGGGGCAATTAAAATTACACAACACGATTTATTAACAAAAACATAAAATTTAAAGAAGCTAATAATTATATATATTTATTAGAAATTAATCTATATCAGAATACATAATCTATTAAAAATTTAAAGTGGTAACTAACAAACTCTACCATTGTGAGGAAAAATTAATCATTTGAATAAAACGATCAACAATTGTTATACTGCAAACATAGGCCCCAAAGTCCTGGCAAGGTGTTGTGATAATCACAGTTTCAAAAGATCGGTGACACTGCCCGGAATACCCTTGTAGGAAGAAAATCTTGTCTTGATAGGCTTACCTACCATTATTTCTTCCAAGCAACAGGTGTTGTCACATATCCATAGCTGCAGTAGTGAATCTCGGTGGTCTTCGATGACCGGAGGAAGGTATGTGCTCTTGCAGACACAGCTTTTCTATGAAATTCGCGGTCACGTTTGTAATTTGCATAAAAATTCCTCTTCTTCTCGACACCACCACAATACAAACCATTAATTTCAGCAACTCTTAACTGAATTCAATTTATTCACGTTTAAGAAGTTATGGAATTAATTTTATAAGATATGGCATAAGGAAAGCGAGTCAAATCCTTATGATTCCAGGTAAATTAGGAAACGGCTATTTCATTTTTCCAATTTCTTCATCATTCGGAAAGGTGAACGAACTCGTGAACAGTCGGATTTTTGAATGAGCCGAAAGTGTTCTTAGACTTCAGCATATGAATTATTTGAGGTTCATTCTATAACACTGTTGTTTTCTAAGGACTTAACTTACTTTATCAACTTACTGAAGGGATGAAAGGCTGGGTCACTGAGGATGAAAGAGTTAAGTCGACCTTGCCTAGACCGAGAATCGAACCTTGCAATACGCCTAGGAAGCGAGAAGCGCTATTAGTAATCCTCTGGGCTTAGGAAAATTTGTGAAATGTAAAAAATTAAACATAATAAATAATTCTCTATTGTGAAAGACTGATGTAGAAATAATTGTACCAGAGTAATTAATTAAATAACTATTATTTTCAAATGAGTCACACAGTTTTGGAAATTTATATCCAGACTTTTGAGGGCGAGTTACCAACTTAATGATTATAGTTCTGGAGTATTTTGTTTATATATACGAGTTTTGCCACAGATGCAGCTGTTTGTAATGGTTCACAATCCACTCTTAAGAAAATCGAGTGGTTTTTTACCACTCTATGAGCGATAGATATTTTGTACTCCAAAAAGATTCAAAATAAATCCTTTTCTACTTAATTGGGTAGAGAAGTTCTCTTTCAAACTCTCCATCCCCAATTTAAAGCAATTTTCACTCTCTTTTTGCCGTGTTTAAGGCACAAAGCAAATGTGATGTGCTCTGATTGGCTTAAATCATCACGTGGCTCTATGCTTTTGGTTTAGTTTCGCTAAAGTGGAGCAATTTAGTACTCCATTTTGTAAAAGCTATCTATTAAAATATTTAAAATATATAATTGGACAAAAAGGAATGCAGAAACACTGCGGTCAGTCTTTATTTCTTATAATTAATTGAATGATTAAATGAAATCTTCATATTTGTGATTTTTCACCATTATATAAACTTCGGTATTCAAAACTTTGGTAACGAAAGTGTGAATGAATGAATTCTATTGAATTCATATTCATGTAATATTTATAATATTTGAAATTTCTGATTAATTGATAATATTTCATAATATAACAATGTGTTTGGAAATTTTATTTTTTATTTCAAACACTATTTTCGGACAAAATGTAATTCATTATAAATTAATAGTAAATTATATTGAATGCATTTTTAAATTCTTTTATTTTTGGAAAAAGCGTGAATATGACTATTAATTTTCTCGTTGATTTAAATATTCACAATGTATATTATAGAAATATTATATTTAATATAGTGTATTGTACTGAATTGAAAGTGCGATTAATATCAAATACAACATTTTACCAATAAATAAGAATAAATTTTTTCATAAATAAAATTAGAAGGTTTTTAAATTAAATGTTAAGACAATATAAAGCAAATATTAATCTGCAGAATATTACTTCAGAGTATATATTTTATTTATTAAAATTTTACTGACAATATGCCTTTTATTTATTAAAATTTCACTGACAATTTTCGATTTGATTGTTACTAAGTACAGGCATTCGTAGATAAAACGAAAAGGAATTGTATGCATCAAAATCTATTAATTTGTATATTTTAGAATTTACTGCTAAACATTTTATCGATGGAAATCTAATTTATATTCGTATTTTATAGTTATCTTTGTTATCATCGAAGAGAAAAATAAAAAACAAAATTAGCAAAAGTAAATTTGAAAGATGGAGTCATTTTGAAGATGATGAAATGCAATATTAAGGAAGAAATGACTGATCAGGTATATTCTGCATAATATGTAATCAGTATAAGTTTTATGAAGACTGAGAAAATGTTAACTATTGTTATTACTAAAACTATATATTGATTCCATTGTGCTTGTAAGATTTATTTAAATGTTTGAAGTAATATTCTATGCTTGTGATAGAACGCGGTAGCTTAATAATATTTTTAAATCTATTTGAAGTAAAATTTTCTAAATTTTTTCAATTTGAATTTAATAGTTTCAAAAAATAAATATCCAGTATATATAATTCATTTAAACATAGTTTTTACGTGTATGATGCTATTGAGTAAATAACAATGAAAATTCCAATCAGTATTTTCAGTTAAAATCTCATATTATAATTTTTTGCTTTTAAAGTTGATTTTAAAATTATAAAAGGTAATTATTCAATAAACTGTACATTAACTTAATATTACTTGGTAATAAGCTTAAGAAATTTTAAGAATGTTTTAAAATCAATTTTGAAGTAAATTTATTTATTTATTTATTATTTATTTTTTTCTGCTAAATCTAAACCCTTATTAACTTTATAGTAAACTTATAATTCATTTAAAATTTCCTAAATTTTTAAGTTGAATTTAATAGTTTAAAAAATAAATATCCAGTATTTATTCCTTTGACCATAAAAATAGTTTTTACATGTATGATATTATTGAGTAAACACATATGTGTATATGTATCTATTTTCCCTTTCAGATAAAATGATTACAATTTGAAATGCCTAGTGAAATTCATTGATAAAAAATATTTGAACTTAGGAGAACATGCCTAAAATTAAGTAACATTTTGCGATGAAAAATAGACCCTCTATTGTTCTATTCTGTAACAGAATTTCTGTCTCTAAGTATCCAAAAGAGGCTGCTTTCAATGAAACATTGGTAGTATAAAACCTGTATTTTTTACATATTTAAGGACGAATTTTAAAATATTCATGAAAGTAGTAAACTTTTAGAGCAACATTATTTTCTAACAATGCCACAACTAAGCACACCATAATTTTCAATCCCTTACATAATTTGCATATCTGCATTTTTAATGGTAAACATAAAACATGCTTGGAAATTGTAGTTCATACATTTCCAAGTTTTTTTTATTGCATGTGAATAAGATATTTTAAGTTATTTTAATGCCAAAAATATTCAGTTAAAGTTTTGCAGAGACAAAATTTTTTTATACAAAAATGGAAAAAAAAATTTTATTGTTATTTTGATATTTTTTTATGATTGTATGATCCAAAAGAAAGTAATTAAAATCTATATTTTACAAAATATGCAGTATTGCATGTATCTTTCATTATATTGTAGTTTTCTAACTTGTATTTTTGAAAATCGTTTTACTTGCAATGTATTTGAATATTAGTATATGTGATACAAAAACATAGTTTAAAAAACGTTTTTAGTAATTTGTAAAATAAATTATTCATTTAGTTTCAATTGTTTTTCAGTAACAGTTGATAGATTCAAAAATGCTTTATTAGAAATAAATGTAAGTATGCATGTATATATTTTTATTTCATGTTTAACAATCCATTTTGTAAATTATGATAGGAGCTATATCTATTTCATAAGAAAGAAAATATCCAAAATTATTTTGTATTTGTTTCATTGTATATCAATAATTTATGATTTTTGCCACATTCTTATTAAAATTTTCAAAAACTACTAGATAATCATTAATTTACTAACTTAAGTTAATATGTTTTAATTAATTAATTAATGATAACCCCATTTTTTAACAAATTACACTTGCTTTAAATAACCATAAAAAGTTCTATTAATTTAATATACACTACTAGCCATTAAAATTGCTACACCAGGAAGAAATGCAGATAACAAAATCATATTTATTGGACAAATATATTATACAAATATATAACAAGTGAATAAATTTTCAAAAAATTTGGCTGGATAGATCCATAGAAATCAATACCCAGAACAACCACCTCTATGTCAGTAATAACAGCAGTTATAAGCCTCGGCATTGAGTCAAACAGAGATTGGATTGCATGTACAGGTACAGATGCCCATGCAGCTTCAACACGATGCCACAGTTCATTAACCGTAGTGATTGGCGTTTGGTGACGAGCCAGTTGCTCGGCAACCATTGACCAGACGTTTTCTATTGGTGAAAGATCTGGAGAACATGCTGGCCAGGGCAACAGGCGAACATGTTCCGTATCAAGGAAGGTCCGTACAATACCGGCAACATGCGGTCGGGCATTATCCTGCTGAAACGTAGGGTTTCGCAGGGCTCGAATAAAGGGTAGAGCCACGGGTCGTAACACACCAGAAATGTAACGTGCACTGTTCAAAGCACCGTCAATGCGAACAAGACGTGACTGAGACGTGTATCCAATGGCAAACCATACCATCACGCCAGGTGATGGGCCAGTATGACGATGACGAATGCACGCTGCCAGTGTGCGTTCACCACGAGGCCGCCAAACACGGATGCGACCATCATGATGCTGTACACAGAACCTGGATTCATCTGAAAAGATGACGTCTCGCCATTCGTGCGCCCAGGTTCGTCGTTAATCACACCATTGAAGGCGCTCTTGTCTATGACGCAGCGTCAAGGGAAGCCGCAGCCATGGTCTCCGAGCTGAGATTCCATGCTGCTGCAAACGTCGTCGAACTGTTCGTGCAGACACTTGTTGTTTTCCAAACGACCCCGTTTCTTGACTCACGGCTCATGACGTGGTTGCACGATCCATTACAGCCATACGGATAATATGCATGTGATAGGCTGCTGGTGATAGGTGGCCGTTGAGATCCCGCATGGCGTTTCGTATTACCGTCCTGATTCCATATTCTGCTAACAGTAATTGGATCTCGACCGACGCGAGCAGCAATACTGCGATAAGATAAACCGCAATCCCGGTACGCTACACTTCGACCTTTATCAAAGTCAGAAACGTTCTGGTACGCATTTCTCCTTCTTACACGAGACATCACAAAAACTTTTCACCAGGCAACAACGTCCAAATGCAATTTGTGTATGAGGAACCGGCTGAACAATTTCCTCATTTAAACACAATGTAGCTTTCGCTACTGGCGCCTGCTTTGTCTGAATGCGCTGAAAAGTTAACCATTCATTTGCATATCACAGCACCTTCTTCCTTTCGTATAAATTTCACGTCTGTAACATGTCGCCTTCTTGGTGTAGCAATTTTAATGGCCAGTAGTGTATATGATTATTCTCTTTATTATAGATAGATTTGGAATTTGATATCAGGAGGCTGACTGTTTTTTCAATAATTATCATGCATTCTATGCTCCTTGAATATTATCGTATGTTAAAAAACTTGCCCTGTAATATGGAATAAATACGTGAGAATTCATGATGATAGGTTTTATTAGGCTGAATATAATTCCAATACAGAATATAATTACATAGATATCTGATTTATTGCAGCTTTATTTTTTTAATAAATAAGGTTTCATCTTTTTTGAAGTTTTATTCTTATGAAATTTTTTGGTATTAAAGTTTGTATAAACCCTATAATGACTATACAAATATTATGAAAATTTTAGTTATTATGTTTTTTTTTTTTTTTTTTGAATTAGGTGAAGAGATCTGTAGAAGAAGAACCAGGCACTAAAGTAGTCAACTACTCTTGCTTTGCTGCGGTCAAAAGCAAGACCTGAACATGAAATATTTTTATCTGCGGAATAAAAATTTATTGATGTCGGATATTCAAGATTAAAAAGCATTCAATACTTTATATAAATGTCATCCTGTGTTAAGTACGATGATAAGCTTAGTACATTTATAAATTAAAAAATGGTCCAGTTGGGCCTTTAATTGAAACAATACATTCTTACTATAATCGATCAAGATCTAAATTTTGCAAAACATATGCATTAAAATGCAAAACATATGTATTATCATTTTTATTCTTATTCTAATAGTATTCTTTTTTGTGTTATTAAAGTATTACTTATTTTGAGTTGTTTAAATATTAAGCTCCTATATTAATTTGACTCATAAATATAAGAATATTTGTATACATATTTTTATTTAATTTTTTCTGTATTAAAAATTGAATAAATGTTTTTTGCATAATCTTGTATTTTAAGTTTAATTTCATTCTTAGTTTCATTGAAGTTATTTTCAGTTTTAACTAAACTTTGAAAATATATCATAACACACGATTTATTTGCAAAAACATAAGTCAGTTTTGTTCAATAGAATAATCAGTAAATATTTGTCTTTATAATCCTGTAACTTCAAAAAACGTATTATTAATATTCAAAAATAAATTTTAAGCTATATTTTAAATAAAGGATTTTTTCAAAAGAACTTAAATTATATTTACTTATATAAATAGTAGTGTGACTATATTTTCTTGAGAGTGCTACACTCACATGTAAAACTAAATATATATAAGTAATGAAATAAATGGCTGAACAAATTGCTTATAATATTGTATATAATTTAAAAACCACTATAATTATTCAAATCAATTAAAATGTCATATTCCACTGTACTGTTAAATTATTGACTAAAGAAATCATATCTTCATATTGTATATAACTGTCAAATAAATAAATAAATAATAATAAATCCTTAAAATAAAGAGTTCAAAACCTGATTTCTGCACTAAATTGTCAATATAAAAAGAAATCAGCAATACTTCTATAACAGATTGAAATTCACTCTTTTTTCCATCTAATTTACCCTTTTAAACGATATGTTGTTACTCTTCTTAAAAGGAGTGATTTACCTACATCTTTCAAAAGAGTGAATTTCTATCTTAAAGATTGGTTGAGTTTTGTGTCAATGAAAGAGTGAAATTTCACTCAGAAGGAGTGAAATTTCACTCGATTATTTTAAGAGTATATATTGGTTACACTGGACGTTGACCGAATTATTTCTATGAAGATTAATATTTTACATCACCATTTATAATGGTAGGGGGTATTAAATGACAATTTATTAGAACAATAATATTTTATTTTTCAATATGAACGAAAATAATGCAGACGATATTCAATTTGTAAACAAAACTGTTGAATTAAATTGAATTGCAATAAAACCACCTATGTCTTGGAGTCAAAAACCTAAATAGTGGCTTTTCAACTCGAAGCGCAATTCGCAAACAGTGGTATAAGTCAAGATATAACTAAATATAACACTGTTGTTGCAGCATTAGATGAAAACCTTTGAGAATATGTTGCCGATATTCTTTTAAATCCTCCAAAAGAGGGAAAATATTATGCCTTAAAAAATGCTTTAATCCATAGATTGATACTGAGGAATCACGCCTAAAAAAGTTACTTATAGATCTTGACCTTAGTGATAAACGCCCATCAGATTTGTTACGACAAATGAAAAGTCTCGGTGGTAATTCGATTTTCGAAGAGGTAATTAAATCACCTTGGGTCCAGAGGCTACCCCCCACAAACACAAGCAATTGTGTCAATTAGTAAGGATACACATGATATTATTGAAAAAATAGCAGACAAAATTATTTCAATCAATAATACAACCGAACTGTGCCCTGTCAAAAAAACAGTACCTTGCTTCAGTAAATCAACAATATCTGAAAGCAGTAGAATAGATATTTTAGAAGCAAGTATTTCTTCATTAACTAAGAAATTTGATGAATTTTCATTTCGAATTAGATCATGCAGCAAACCAAGATATTTCAAAAGACAAAGCAGATCTATATCCATATCAAAATCAAGACGCTAAAAATTTTGTTGGCATCACTTTAAATTTGGAAGAGATGCAAATAAATGTGTTGAGCCGTGTGAATTTAACAAATCTATTATTTCTTCGGAAAACTAGCAGGCCATTCGATTACAGATTTTAACGATAATGGCCAATTAAACTGTCGTATCTTCCTTTTTGATAAAACCAGTAATCGTCCTTATTTGATTGATACTGGTGCAGACATTTATGTTATCCCTCCTCCGAAACCAAACAAGCTTTTATCAACAGAATTTGCACTTTATGCTTCGTCCCGGCGGTACAACTGCTGTACCTCGAAAACGAGTGTCTCAGAGGACGGCTGTGGTACAACAGTTGTACCATGGATTTTTTCCCCCTTTCAAGCGCCTGACTTTTTCCCGCTCAAGTTTTACGGGGCAGTTGAGTGCGCTTTAATTGCTGCTCTTTTGTGTGTGAAAGTCGTAAAATTTGGGGACTTCTTTGAGTGGAGAATTTTGGCGAAAAACGATATTATTGGCTCCTCTTTTTAAAAGGGAAGCATTTTCACCCTCACTTTAAAAATTTTTTTCATTACAATCAGTTACTTTTTTCGTCACTAGAAAAAATATTTTGATGGCTTCACGTCGTAAAGGATTGACTGATGAAGAAATTAAAAATTTATTGGAAGAATTAGAAGAAGAAAATTTTGCAGACAGTGATTCTGATTTCTGTGATGAATCTGAATGCAAGGATATTAGTCTTTTTGATGGCAATAATGATGCAAATTCCTCTGTATCATTTGATTTTGATTGACGTAAGGCAAAAGCAGATGATAATCCTATCATTTTTAAATTTACGGGAATTACGGTATTTCTGGGCGAATAAAGGATTTAGTTGAGGAGCACGAATTTTTTTATTTATTTTTTTCAGAAGAAATTTTAAACTTTATTGCAGATGAAACAAATAGATATGCTTCCCAAATATTAGAGTTACATCCAGAAAGTAATAAAAGAAAACATGGGACAAAGTGGACTGATATTGATTTAGAAGAATTTAAAAAAATCTTAGGACTTATTCTTTTAATGGGCCATATGGATAAAGATAACATCAAAGATTATTGGTCGACAGATGAATTGATTGAAACTCCTGTTTTTAGAAAAAATATGTCCCACGATAGATTTTTTAATGTATTGATATTTTTACATTTTACAGACAATAAGAAAAAACCAAAACTAGATGAAGAATACGACAGATTATAGAAATTACGAAAGATTTTTTATTTTTTTTAATATATCTTTTAAGGAGCACTATCATCCGTCTGAAAAACTTGCAATTGATGAAGTCATTATAAAATTCAAAGGAAGAGTGATATTCAAGCAATATATTCCTACTACACATACACACTATACAGAACTACACATATAAAGAATATTTTTATTTTTAATTATATTAATGGTTTTTCTTTAATTACCAATTTCATATTTATGAGAGTCTGAGATTTTATATATTGTATTTTATGATTTTTAACTATCAGTAAATTGGTATGCTGCTTCTGCATTGGTTAACTATTTCTGAATTACATAATAAAACCTGGAAAATTAGCATTTGTCCTTACATTTTTGACAATTATAATCCCTGTAAATAGGACTATTTTTGGTCTAACCCTGACCAAAATTACTGGTTTTGAGATTGATATTTTAAAAGTTAAAATAAGAAAATATTATAAGGGAATGTTAAAAGTTTCTCATAATAATTTACACTTGAGAAAGTATGTGTTAGGAAATTCCCAATTCAAAGATTTAAGAGTCTTCGAAACATTTTCATTAAGAAACGGTATTCATGTAATATAAGAGCTATTTTCACATTCTAGATTTTTAGATGGACTAATGAAATAAATTTTTTACAAAGAAATAGTTTTGATTTAGTGTTAGAAATATGCTCTTCAATGTGAAATATATTTTATTCATTAGTCCAATGCACTATTGAATAAAGAGTACTAAACGTCACTTTTTTTTATGTACACAAATATCGGAATAGATGCTAGACATGTTTCTTGGTTTCTTCCTTTCGACGTACTGTTTATGGAAAATATCCCTGAGCACATTGCATTTTTTAATCTCACAAAATAACATGTAGGTAGAAATAAAATAAATATAAAAATGAAAATACTTTCAATCATAAATTGAGATGCGGTACATATATAAAAAAGTTGCCTTTTAGTTGTGTCAATCTTTCTTCTACGTAATTTTAATTTCTGTATAAAATTAAACTAATCACGGTTTTGGTTTTTAAAAATAATTTAAGCATAGTTTTATAAAAGCTAAAAATACTGAAAAGAATTTATTCCCAATATAAAGCTAATGCTTTTTTGCTACGATTCTAATAAGAATTTTATAAAAATATTTTCTGAGACTGATACGAGTATATTTTAGAATGTATTATTTTTGAATGAACATTTTCAAATTCTCAGTTATTGAGAAATGAACCGAGTATTACTATTTATTGTATGACACAAATGTAATTTTATTAAACAATCAACCTAAATTCTACATATAAAGGAGAAACTCAAGATTCGTCTGGCTACCTTCATTGTGCAAAACGTTTTATACTTAGCTGCAGAAACATGCAGAAAGAAAAATTCCATTTTTAAGCTTTTTCCTTAAAATGAAGGATGTAAAAGCATATATTTTAATCCATTCAATATAGAAATTTGTTATAAATAAAAATACTTAAATCAAAAGAAAATTGAAACCATTTCTGTATTTAACACACAGATTACTTTTAATCTTTTTCAAATGCAACTCCAGAAATTTGCTTGTACTTACTCATAAAAGGAAATATTTGTTAAAAATATCTTTATTTATTTACATATTTTAATATTAGGCAGGTTGTTTTTAGGAATGTTTTTGAAATATTCAGTTAGTTTATTGCTTATCAATTTTTATAACTAATTACAAATTCATTAAGAAGTTTGTAATTATTTTAAATAATTATTTCTGAAAATTCTCTGTAATAAATTAATATACACCACATTGTTTTTAAAACAGACTAAGTTTGTTTAACAAATGCATGTATATAATCTTCAAATTCTTATAACATTTCTTAATGTGGTATATAAAACAACGATTAGAAAAAAATCGATAGCTTGTCGATAAGTACAGTATTTATGGTAAACGCATTTACAATTTCATTAGAATTATGGCAGACCTAGCGCGGCGTATCTCCCTCAAAAGTTAAAGATTCGTCACGGTGAAACCTGGGGCACTTAAATGAGAGGAAAATGACCCTCTCCTTTCGGTCAAGGGGGTAGGAAATGTCATCTTCTCGCGCCGTCCTAGGAGCAGTTTTTTGAAACGATGACGCCGGACTCAAAAGGTTATGCTGCAAATTCAACTCCCATAAAAACTTATGGAACTAAGCTTCTGAAGCTGTATCTAAGAATAAGAAGAAAATTTGAATGGAACTTTATTATCGCATAAGTTTCAAAACCAATTATTGGAGCTGACTTTCTTAAAAATTTTGGTTCACTTGTTGACATCATGACTTGTTTTATCAACCCTTTAACATCACTGGTAGTCCTAACTGGAGTGATAAAAGGTCCTTCATCATTTTTAACACCTTTAGACTGCAGTCCACTTGAGCCTGATATCCTGTCCCTATTAGAGGAATTTAAATGCTTTACATCTAGAAAAGTAAGAAATGGAACAGTACAAGTCAAGCATAATGTCACTCATCATATAGTTACAAAAGGCCATCCGATCGCTTCAAAAGTCCGCAGGTTGGCCCCAGATAAATTTAAGATAGCAAAGACCAAATTTGAACATATTATCGAGCAAGGTACTTGCCGACCTTCGAGTAGTAGTTGGTCCAGCCTTTTACACCTTGTAAAGAAGAATGGAGATTGGAGGCCGTGTGGTGATTATCATAAATTCAATGCAGTAACACAGACAGATTGTTATCTAACTTCTCACTTACAAGATCTTACACATCAACTGGAAGAATGTACGATATTTTCAACCTTGGACTTAGAACGTGCTTACCACCAAATCCCAGTCCATCAAGCTGACATAGAAAAGACTGCAGTTTGCACGTCATTCGGACTTTTCGAGTTTCCTCGAATGACATTTGGATTAAGGAACGCTGCACAATTTTTCCAGCGATTCATGCATACTGTTTTGAAAGGTCTCGACTATTGTTTCGCTTACATTGATGATATTTAGATTGCTTCAAAATCTAAAAAAGATCACTTAGAACGTCTGAAAGAAGTTTTCAAACGCCTTTCAGATTTTGGAATAGTAATAAAAATTGCAAAATGTCAATTTGGTCAAGCTGAGCTAAATTTTTTAGGACACACTGTTTCTGCAAAAGGTATTAAACCAGCTGCTGAACTAGTTAAAGTCATCAATGAATTTGATAAACGTAAAACAATCAAACAATTAAAATGATTTTTGGGTATGGTAAATTTTTATAGAAGATTTTTTTCTCACTCTTCAGAATACCAATTGCCACTAAGTACCTGATGGGCAACAAAAAGAGCTCAAAAAACCAATGAGGGGACACAAGAAGCGGAAATAGCTTTCCAGAAATGCAAAATGCACCTTGTAGATGCTGTTCATTTGGCACATCCATCAACTTCAGCACCATTGGCATTTTTTGTGAACTCTTCTGACGGTGGAAATGGTGCAGCGGCTCAATAGAAAATTGGTAATACTTAGCAACCATTAGGTTTCTATTCCTGAAAACTTAATACAACGCAGCAACGGTACAACACATACGGCAGGGAACTGCTGGCTGCTTACTTTGCAGTGAAGCATTTCCGTTACCTTGTAGCAGGCCGAGCATTCACAATATTTACAGACCATAAGTGTTTTATTTCTCTTAAATCAAAATCCTGAAGAAACTTCATCTCATCAGTTAAGACATTTAAATTTCATCGCCGTATTTACAAATGACATATAACATATTTCTGGATTAGAAAATATAATTGACATGCATATCATGATTATATAGTTTATCTGTTCTTCCAACCATCTACAATAAACCAATAGCTACAGCTCAAAAATCAAAAGAAGAATTAAAACAATTTCTAAAAAACCAAAATTCTTCTTCTTTAATAGTATCTGAATTTCCAGTAGTTGGCTCAAATCAGGTAATTTACTGTGATTCTTCACAAAAAATATTCTCCCATATATACCCAATCCATTTCGAATAATAGTTTTTGAAGCAACTCATAATATGTCTCATCCAGGAAACCGTTCTACAATGAAGTTAATGAGAACAAAATATATTTGACTTGAAATGAGTAAAGACATTCAAAATTGGTGTCGGAGCCATCTTAAGTGTCAATGAAGCAAAGTTACCCGCCATGTTAAGACTCCTATTCAGAATTTTCCTTTGGTCAGTCAACGCTTCAACGAATTCCATATCGACATCATCGGTCCTCTACCAACATCAGAAAATTATCGATATTGTGTCACAGTTATCGACAGATACAGCCGTTGGATAGAAGCCATTCCAATATCTAACATTGAATCAGAAACCATAGCCAAAGCCCTTTATGCTGGTTGGATTGCTCGTTTCGGTGTCACACCATACATCGTCACTGATCAAGGCACGCAATTTGAATCACGACTTTTTCAAGAGCTATCAAATATTATAGGATTTCAAAGAAGGTGCTCAACCTCGTATCATCCTCAATCGAATGATTTCATCGAGTGATGGCACAAGTCATTGAAAGCTGATATAATGTGCCACAACAATGTGTCATGGACTCATTCACTACCAACTGTTCTTTAAGGCTTGAGAACGGCCATCAGCGACATTTTTAGTACAACACCTGCAGAGAAGCTATAAGGTGAACAACTTCATTTACTTGGTGACTTTATTTAACCTAGGCCAATATCAACAAGTCAGTCAGAATTCGCTATTCATCTTAAAAAAATCTTTTTCCTCTGTTCATCCAGTACCAGCTTCTAACCATAGTAAAAATGATATTTTTATTTTTAAAAATGTCCCACATGTTTACATGTATTCGTACGTAAAGATGCTGTGCGAAAGTCTTCATATGAAGGACCATATAAGGTAATAAATCGGAGTGAAAAATATTTCGATCTTCTCATTAAGGAAAAAGAAATAAAAATTTCCATCGATCGTCTTAAGCCTTGCGAGCTATTAGCTGGAGATCCAATTTTAAATCAAAATACATTCATTTTACCCTCTACCGCCATTTCTACTGACCATAAAACTAACAATATCTGTGAAACTAAAAAAGTTTCGTTTTCAATAGTTAAACAAATTTTTACAAGAAGTGGAAGGAGGGTTCAAGTACCTACTAGATTTGAAAAGTCTTCCAAACTTTTTAAACTCATTTTACGTTCACAAGTTCACTGGTGGGGGAGTCCTGTGGCAACAGCAACTTGTCGAAGAAACAAACAAAAATATAAACAATGAATGCTTGTGTTTTATAAATATCAAAATTTTGAATACATTATGATTTTGCTGTATATTAACTTGTAAATTATTGTGCCTCATACTTAAATGTAAAAATATAACTTTTTATAGCTGTTATTATATGTAAAATAAATATTATTCTTTCATAATGAAGATTTAAATCGAAGCAATCTGATCAGCTACACCCAAAAAGCCATATTTTCATTCTTTTATTTAGTGACTGACAAAACTCTCTTATTAACTTAAAAAAAAGCGTCTTAATCTCCTTTGTGTCCAAAATGCCCTTGTTTATTAGCTCATCATTACAAATATGGAGCAACTACTGAAGACGCTTAAGAAAAATATTTTGTACTATTCAGCTATAATAGTATTAGCCATTTAGAAAGAGCACACAAAGTTAAAATTGAAATTTATTTTTCACAACACTAATCTTAACTTAATCTTGTTTTAATGTCTTAGTTAATATTATAGGTATGTTGATAATTTTCAAATAAAAATCTTTTTAACATTTTATTTTGTTTGATTCAGTAATTTTCTAATCTCTCACGTTATAGATAGCCGCAGTTGCCACTTTTAGAATATGTGCAACTAGGAATTATTACAAAAAATAGACTTGGAATATTATTGCTTTAGGGAATTATCTGGAACTCAACATTGACTGAAATGTGTTAATAAAATTTTGATAAATTTCGATCATTGTTCAGCTGTAATTAAAAAGCAATCATTATTTTTAATCAGTGCATTAATGAATGACTCAAATCAATATTAAGTATAATTTTAACAATTATTTTTTGTTAATATGTTAAGCGAATTTTAAATAGTCACTTTCTGTTTCTGCAAAATTTGTGGGGACGCTAGCCATGAATTTCGTCGATTTAATGAAATACATTCTCTTATGATCACTCACATAGTATCAACAAGATTTAAAAATTGAATTTGGGCAAATGTATTGGTATTAAGTGTAAGAATTAGGAAAATTTAATGAATAATGATGAATTCGATTATTGTTAGCGTCAAATTGTAAGTATAAAATAAAATTATTTGTGTTTATGTATTCAAAAACTTTCTAGCAAAGGAAAATCCGATTATATTTAAAAAATACGCATTTTTTAGTTAGTTTTGAACAAAATGAGACAAGGAGAAAAGAATGTTATCACATTTATTATAGAAACTATATTTCAATAAAGTTGCATTGGGAATAAGAGTATAGAAATTTTATTTAATGTTAATATACATGAAATAAGAATTAAGGTTTTCTCTCTACGTTTACACTGAATAATAAAAATTAAATTGAAAATAATGGATTAAAATATTGTGAACTATTATTGAATAATAAAATAAAACTTAAATTTTTTTACAAAATTTATTAATTCACTTTTTATATTTTCTAAGACCATAAAGACAATTTATTACTCTTCAATACTGAAAGTGTTCAAGATATGTATATGCACATAAATACTACATATGTACATACCAAATTTTTCTGCTACTGTACATTATATTTTTGTCTATGAGAAAATGACTTTTTATATAAGTCTCAATTTTTTAATTAAATAATTAGTTTGCTGTTTATATTGTTTATGAAGATTTGAGTGGAATCAACGAACTAAACTAGATTTCAAACCTCTAGAAAATGCCTGAAGTGGAAGTATCCAGCTATGGAATAGGAATGATGGCCACTCAAATACTAGCGTGGAAAATAACAGAAAAGAGTTACAAAGCAGTCATGGTAGCTGTGAGAAAGGAAGTAGCCAGAGCAGGTTTCGACTTCGTCCTTCAAAAGGACTTCTTAAAATTATGAGGCCATTGTCCATGTTAATAGCGGCATCACGGTCGTTAGAAATAAGGTTGCTGGGCAATTACCTAACACTCTTTCTCGTATTTTTAACAATCAGTTTGTGTTTAGTAGGGGTAGACCCCAGAAGTCTTTTGGATGAAGAGGTTAGTAGTTGTATATGGAAAGAATAAGGTTAATACCTAATCCATCAGAGGAGATTAAATTTTTTCGTATCCCTTTGTTAGAGTGGTGTGGATATTTGGAGAAGAGGAATATGTGTTGACCTTGTCATTTGACTTGGTTGGAAACTAAGGGGACTTAGTTCAGTCGACAGGCAATTGGCTACCAGAAATTCACTTGCAATAAATTCTTCTGCTTTTTTGACTGTGAGAGTTTAATTTTCATTTTACTAGAGCAAGTTCCTCAGATGGGATAAGCTGCGCCGAAAACAAAATAATATCTGGTAGTTAAGTGCTTGAGTAAAGAATTGGATAAAAACTAATTGAGAACATTGAAATGAATGTGTGACTCAGGAGAATAAAGGCACTAAAACAAATTCAGAATGATGAGATAGATAAATGTTATATATAATGTTGTATATAACATTTATCTATCTCATCTTTCTGAATTTGTTTACACACACACTATATACATACATACATACATACATACATACATATATATATATATATATATATATATATATATATATATATATATATATATATATATATATATATATATATATAAACACCGATGTTTTCTAAGAACCAAGACAGTTTCATGAAATTAATGTCATCCAGAGCATGTTTTGTTTGATTGTTTTTGTGCTGTTTTTTTCTATATTTTGAAACGGTCTGAGATGCAGAGGTGGATTCTGTTTTCGTTTCAAAAGAGGATATATCAATTGTTCTTTTAATACTTTATTTTCTAAATTTTGGTTTGTTAAATTTTGTATAATCAGTCTTAGATTTATTGATAATTGAAGTAGATTTCTTTATGCTATTAAAAGTTTATAGTAAAGTGAATTTATATGACAAAATGGAAGTGGAGTAGATTTTAGTAAATTACTCTTTTCTTTGCTGTATTGTTGTTTATTTTTGTATCTGTTTATAAAGTAGGGGAAAAAAAACGTTTGATGTTCTATTTTTTACAGTTTCGTTGCTTCTAAGAAAATAATATTTTTTTATCTTGGTTACAATCATCTCTATTTCCAAGATCCATGTAGGGCAAGCTTTGGAAAATGCAGCATGTGCACCAGAATAGTTACAACACTTGGAAAGTTTCTGAAGTACAAGCGTAAGTTTCAGGAGCAGATTGTGCATATTTTCCCCACATAGGATCAGTATTCTTACATGCTTGTTAGGAGTGACCATATCTCTGACATTTTAAACACCTAAGAGGGTTAGGAATGTATGGATTTAGTTTCAAGTTTATATAAACTTCTTTTATGTATTTTGGTAATACTGGTGTCTGAAAAGTTAAGAGATGTTAGATAGGGATAATTCCACCATCACATCGAATGTTTATACAATGTGCAGCACAAACTCCTTGATTTTGAAGTTCTTCCAAAAATTCTGCTTTGCATGCAACAAGCATGAAACCAGGGTTAAAAAGGACACCACGAGATTCATTTAAAATTTTGCAAAATAATGCTTTGACTGGAAATAAACCCAATTTTTCTTTAATTACTGATTACCGAAGCTTGTTTTGTGACAACTTAAATAATATCTCCCGATTGTAATTTTTTTAATATTTGTATGTTACCGATAAATAATGTCAGATGTTCTTGTATCAGAAAATGCGATACTGCATGAAAACTCCCTGGTGTGCTTATTAACATATAACGAGTTGATGTTTTGGCTTCAATGGCTCAAGAACTAGAAGCCAAAGGATATTTATAAAAATTCAGGCTCGACGGCAGAGAAAAAGAACTTTTGAAGCCAGAGATATTGAGGTGATTTTTCAAGAGATGAATTAAATAAAATTAACGCAAAAATCAAGCGATTATACACACAAAGCAAACAGGACAAATTGAACGAACTTTGCTCAAGCCTTGACTCAAGATCCTCTAATAACAAACTTTGGAAATTGGTTAAAGGTATCAGCAACGAACAACCTCAGGTAGAGCAAAGTAACACTATTCAAAGAGAAGATGGTGGATTTGCCGAAAATGACAAGGAAGTGGCCAATCTATTGGGGCAGCATTACCAGGAAATCAGTAAACTAGATTTTACGACTGCCGATAGAAATGTCAAAATCAGGGCTAATAATTTGGTTCATGGTTGTCGCTGCCATATTCAAAGTGAAAACATCTTCAGTTAGTCATTTAAAGCGAGTGAACTTGAGGTTGCAATGAAAGATACTAATTTAAATAAGTCTCCTGAACCAGATGAAATACATGGTCAAATGATTAACAAACTTAGCTCGATTGGTAGACAAAGATTACTTGATACTGTAAATAGCTGTTGGAGCAGATGAAAACTTCCTCGAGACTGGAAGCGAGGGACCGTAATACCGCTTAAGAAACCTGGTAAACCTGATGGTACTCCAGAGAGCTTTAGGCCAATTGCTTTGACCAGTATAACGTGTAAAATTATGGAAAAAATAGCTCTCAGAAGACTCACTTATCATCTACAATCACACAACCTTCTCCCGGATCAACAGTACGGCTTCAGAGCACTACTGATCAGCTGCTTAACTTCTGTCAGGTTGTAAGAGATGCTCACAATAGGAAACCCACTAACCCCTATGTAGTGGTCTTTCTGGACTTGTCCAAAGCATTCGAAAGTATGTGGAATAATTTACTTATTGTGAAACTTTTTAAGGACTTTGGCATAGGCGGAAGGACCCTTCCTTAGATATATAATTTTCAGAGAAATAGATGTATTAGAGTAAAATTTAACAGTTCTCTTTCTGAGAGTTTCAGGATCGTTCAGGGTGTTCCTCAGGTCTCAGTCCTAAGTCCAACCCTATTCTCGCTTTATATATAAGACATCGAGAAAATCGCCAAGTTACATTGTGAAATTGGCCCCTTTGCTGATGATATTGTCCTTTGATAGTCCGATACTGATTTGAGGAGATTGGAAAGAGACACTAATCAAGTCCTTGAAGACATTCGGGATTTTGCAGAGAAACGTTAACTGTGTTTTAACCTAACTAAGTCAACGGTAGGTTTTTTTTACCACCAATAGAAAGCTGTATAATTTCCAACCCAACATCTTTATGAATGATCATGCGCTGACAGTAGATAAACACCCCAAATACTTGGGATTTATGCTTGACCCGGAAAATTTGGGCAAAAAACAAATTGATCACCTCTTGCTAAAGGCAAGAAAACGGATTAGCATCTTGAGGTACATCTCTGGTCGAAACTGGGCTCAGATGCTGATACTTTAAGAAAACACTTATGTCTAATTAATTTGGCCAGTTCTGTAATACGGCATTCCAATTTATTGTTGTGCCACCGATACTAATCTCCAGAAACTAGAAAAGGTCCAGCTCAGCGCAGCTCGGATCATCACCGGTTTAAGAAATTCCTGTCCCAGAGATATAGTACTTTTTGAGACAGGTCTTCAGCCGCTTAGCCTTAGGAGAAGGGCATACCTAACCAAATATTACAATAGACTCAGTGCTCTGGCCTCTCACAATCGCACCTCAACCTATTTTAGGGGTTGGGGCTATAGTCAGAGACTCAAGAGAAATAGCCCCTTCAGCCAATCTGAACATAGCTAAAGTTGCCGTGGAACCACATCACCTGAAACAATGTCTAGACCCATCGGACGATCTAGATGGTGTCATTTTTCATCCGGATTTGCCGGTTCACGTAAGTAAACGATTTGATAGTTCCGACTATTTGTGGCAGGTGGCCCTTGAGAGAATTGGAGAAATACCGAATGATGCCATACAGGTTTATACAGATGGCAGTAAAGACGTATTCAATCGTACTGGCAAAGTAATTTACATCAAACAGTAATATAGTGTCTTAAGGCTGAAAAAAAGAAATCCTGATTATTCTCATTGTTCCGCAATGAGCTTATTGCCATAGAGGAAGCCCTGGACACCCTGAATTCACTTCCTCATGGAGCTGAGATTTAGATTTTATCTGATAGGAAAAGTACAATACAGATTTGGCCAGAACTTACTAGAGGATTTCAAACAGTGGATGCTAGAAGATGAATAAATTCTTTCTGAATTTGCGGTGATAGGTATTAGATAGTTATTGGAGTCTCTACGATACTTTAAGGATGATTTGCTAGCAGTGGATCAAACTGACATACAAATTTAAGTAAAAATAATAGGTTTCTAATATTTTTACCATCTTCAATCGATACAATTTCAACATGACTTCTTAGGAAAACTTTGTTTAATCAGATACTTCATGTTCAAGCTAATATTCGAAGTAATATATTTCGCCAAAGTTCTTTTTTGGATTGTATATTTGCTTCTAATAATGCATCCATTCCCGCTTTCTTAATTAATCTGTTTTTTGCTTCTTTCCAAATTGTGAACGATGATTTTCAATGATTTGAACTTTTTTATGTCAAATCAATTAATCTTTTTTCTCCCTTTTAATAAGCCCAGATGCTATTACAAAAATGATTGAATTTGATGAACTGAAAAGCTAAAACAATATGCAGTATTGCTTTCTGCTAAATATAATAAGTTAGATCGGTTAATTTCAGTCCTCTCTCTTTCATTGCCGACTCGTAAGGAAAGCCAAAATTTTGGCTTTAAACGATTAGCTGCGTTTAGACTGGACTCGTTCTAAAATTGTCAGGATCCACAAATTATCATTACTGTGCGAAGATGATTTGACATTATTAAAAGATAATTATTGAACTTTAAATTAGCAACATCTTTAAACTTCAAAATGTCCCGAATTACAAAGTAACTTACGGTTTCATTTTCGTTACCCTTCATTGGATACGGACATGTATTTGGAACTTCCGGTGTATTTGGATATCCATCTTCAGGTTCTTTAGAGTCTTGTATTTGTTGGGATGTGTTATCGCTAAAAATTTAGCAGCAGCAGGAATACAATTTGAATCAGATTTTGCTTCTTCATCTTCTTCATCCTTCTTATTTTCTAGTTTTATAGCACCCGTCTCCCTACATTTAATGAGCGCTCTCTACTGCTTTGCCGTGGAACTGTTTCAGTAGTTCACTGTTTTTGGCAAGACTTTATGAACTTCGGCAGGAAATTCCCCACCTCATCGAATGGAACTGTAATATTTGTTTCAATGCTAATCTACGCTGTGGGTAGGTTAAAAATAAAATTATTTCTACCCTGAACCCCTGTTGACTCTTTAATTGTTAACTAGCCCACTTCCAAAATAGTTTATCATTTTCTAGTTCTAATTTTCTTTTCCCCATTTTAAAACTTAAGTCATTTTTTTTTCTTTTTCCTGGTATTAAAATTATCTATCACAATAAAAATTATATTTTTAAAGATTCCACTTTTGAACAATATAATAATAGTAAATAAAATATAAAAACGACTTACTACGAATTTCTTGAAGTGTTGTAATAAAATTTTAATATTGTTTATAGTTTCAACTATTTTAGGTGAAAACTGTTTAACAATTTCGTATAAATACTATTCATTGAATAACAGAATCATTAAGTCAGAGATAACAGAATTGTCTCGAGGCGTTAAAAAGTAAAACATACAAATCCATTTGTTTGTGCAAAATAAGTGTCGAAAAACCAAAAAGAATTTAAACAAATTATTCGAGTATAGAATATTTTTTTTAACTCTTTAGTTTGTGAGATTAATTATAAAATTTGAAACATTATTATTTATTATATTTCTTTAAACTAGCAATAGAATGGAAGCTACTTCTTTAGTTTCGCTCTTTCCCGAAGGATCTACGATAAGGACTATCTTCTCAAAGGACTTAAATACCAGCTGAACAGTACCTGACTTCTCAGAGTCACGCGGAACAATCATTTCAAAATTTGTTTGAAGAGTCGTATATTTACGTGAGAAAGACACACATGAGCTGTCTAGGATTCCAAAAAGTAACTCGTGATGAAATAATTCCAAAACAATGTACTATGCATAGATTAGAGAGTAATTTACACAGGCATACTTGCCAAAATTCATTGTTTTAGAAAAAAAATTTACAAAAAATGAAATAAGTTTTTTGATCACGTAAAACACATCTGGGTATTCATTCCACAAGTAAATTAATGTACAAAACAAAGAAAATACAAAAAATGATAAAAATCAACAGATGTAAAATACAGAATTAATTAAAAAACAAATCTATATAATTTTGAGATATAAATAAAAGAAAATAAGAACAACAACAATACTTCTTGGACCCCTTTCACAAAAGATACAAAGCCCATTTTCTACATAACACAATAGTTTTCAACTGGACTATTTTTTTTATTTCATTTCTTTAGTAACCATCAGAAGCTGTGATAAACAACTACCATAAAAAAACTTACTAGTTAAGAACTTCTAGTTTATAACTACATCTTTAGGTAGGAGTCAAATCTATCTCAAAGCAACAAGATATTTTCCATAGTTGCAAATTCATGCTCTAGATTTGATATCGCGAAGTACACATGTATTAAATTTTGTAATTAATAAGTGATCTGAGCTTTAATATTCACATTCTAGAAATTACATTTATCATCAATCTATTATTTCAGTAAAATTGGAGACCTATTCTTTAAACTTATCAATTTTAAATATTTATAAAAATTGATTTTTATAAAATCTATGTTAAATGTATACTGCTTTTATCTATTAATTAGAAGTAAAAAAAATAATGATTATAATAACTTTAATTCTCTGTTGTTATAAATGAAATCCCCAAATTACAGTTCTACTTCACTTTCGATTAATTTCAAAAACAGTTTAAAAATAGTGCATTATATTTAGCAATTTAAATTAAATAATATATTCAATAAAATAAAACAAGAAATAAAAAGGCACAGGTACATATGGATTGTGTTTTCAACACACATTCATGATCACTTACATACTTTTAAGAAAAGGGTACAACATATTTTAGATATTCCTTTATATATATATATATATAAACACACATACATTTATATCGATAGCACAATCGATATTGATCGAATCAAGCTTAATTATAAAATGAGGGAAATGGATTTTAAAATGAAACAGGGGAGGAAAACGTTATTTTTTTGCCTCTCTGTTCTACGAAACGGAAAGTTTTCCTGAGATAAAATTATACTGACGTTTATAACATGACGCCGATAATTTTTTTAAAAATAATTTTAATAAAATGAATTTTCATAATGGTAACAGTGTATTTTTAGTGATGTTAATGAAGGTGCAATTCACAGGAAGAAACATTCTTTACACTTCTTATTTCTTAGATAAATTAAACTGTAATGGATTAATTCACTAGTTTATTAGTTACACATATATTTAAAGTTATTTAAAATAAATCCCTTCACTAAAGTGGAATTATTTACACTGCTGGCCACCATAAATGCAACACCCTGAAGGAAACATACAAATAACAAAATTTATAACATGCATTAATGGAGGTGAGGTGCAAATGATTAAAATTTCAGCGCAGACGCACCTCATGCGCGCCTGTGACGCCACTTCAAAGTGCTATTTAAAGCTTGCAGACTTCGACGATTTCAAGTCCGGCAATTGTGTTCTCCTTGTGGTTTAAAAAAAAATTATGCCTCTTAGAAAACAGCGATTATTTTTTGATCAATATCCGAGTTTGACGGAGGAAGGATAGTGGCCTACCGAGATTATGGATTACCTTTCAGGGAAATCGGTAGTCGTGTTGGATGAAACTAAACAACTTTAATGCGGATATGTGATCCTTGGATGCAGGTGGGTACGACGGACCGACATGTTTGATCGCATCCATCTCAGTGCACCACTTCACGTGATGACAGGCAAATTGTGCGCATGGCAGTGACTGATCTCTCGGCCACATCACGAACCATAGTACAGCACATTCAGTCTGTAACGCAGCATCCAGTCTCTGCGCGTACTATTCGACGCCGTTCACGGCAGAGTGGTCTGACCGCAAGACGTCTATTGCTTCGTCTACCCTTGACGCAAAACCACAGATGTCTTCGCCGCCAATGGTCGTGACCTTCGAGACTACAAGTTTGCTTACTGAAGAAATTCGGTTGCATTAGTCATAACATTTGGGTAGACGCTCAGAGTGATTGGTGAGTGTTTATAACTCGATGAACGTGGATTATTAATAAGCGTTTGAGTAAGAAAATTTGTATGCAAGAAAGTACATTGATGTAATAATCACACAAAGAATTTCATTGAAGGTGAGTGGGAAAATGTTTATAATTTATACACTTTCTTTTTTTTAAATTATAGTATTTAAAACTTGTACCAATTATCATAATTGCCAAGCCTTGTGTGCATTGTTGTCAAAAAGGAGATTATTGTACTTGGTATACATTCCTACATTAATTTACTGGATATTTAGTTTGGCCATTATTAAGTTCAGAAATGTGCTAAAGATTTTATTTAATGAATTATTTTTTCATGTTAAGAAAGTAATATTAAGATAGCTTGAAAAAAAACTACTTGTATTGAACAAATTTTATGTTTTGAAACTAAAATATTTATGCTTCTAATTTGCGTATAGTTATTGTACTGTATAATGCATCAAGTCTTAATTGATTAAATAGAAATTAACTTAGCAATAATGGAAAAGATTGTACTATAAAAATGTTAGGAAAGATGATTAACTCATTAAATATTATACCAAAACTAGTGTAGTTTACTATAAGAATATATTTTAAATTATATAATGTTTTGATGTGTTTTATTACTTCATAGTTATAGGAACTAAACGAAGCTAAAATTAAAACTGAATATTAAATTATTCATTCCTAAATTTGAATCTGTGAGTAGAACATTGTTTGAAGAGGTATCTTACATGTCTCATTGGTTATGTAAAATTCATTAAGAAGGGAATATTTAATAACACAATTGATATTGATTAATAATAAATTTTAATAATGCATTTGACTTTGGAATCATTCGAGGAGAAACTTTATTATTGCTTATAAATATAAACATAATTATGTCTTCAAATATGAAGTTTCAGAAATTACCAAGTGGAATGTAAATGTATGACTGAGTGTCCAATAATATTCTTAAGAAATGGTTTTTTGTTAAATTTAATGTAAATGTTAAAATTTATCGAAGGCTATGAAATTTTTTCTGTAGTGAAAAAATATTTTAGAATTTACAGCAGTTACTTCATAATTCAAAGAAAATATTGAAAAAGGGTATTATAATTTAGTTGAATTAAAACAAAATTAACTTTATATTTTAAGATAATTTCTAGGAAAACACAAGTGTTTTTCAATTATACACTACTGGCCATTAAAATTGCTACACCAGAAAGAAATGCAGATAACAAAGTCATATTTATTGGACAAATATATTATACTAGAAATAACAAGTGATAAAATTTAAAAAAAATTTGGCTGGTTTTTTTTTTTTTTTTTTTTTTTGTATGTTTGTTTGTCGCTCAATGGTCATTTTTTGCACACAAGGGCTAATTAGACCGCGACCTACGGCTTAAAGTCGATTACGAACCACTACAAACATCCATGCCCAATGTGGGATTCGAACCCACGAACTGTTGAACCGAAGGCAAGAGAAAATTTGGCTGGAAAGATCCTGAGAAATCAGTACCCAGAACAACCACCTCTGGCAGTAATAACAGCAGTTATACGCCTGTTTATTGAGTCAAACAGAGATTGGATTGCATGTACAGGTACAGATACCCATGCAGCTTCAACACTATGCCACAGTTCAGCAACCGTAGTGACTGGCGATTGGTGACGAGCCAGTCGCTCGGCAACCATTGACCAGACGTTTTCTAGTGGTGAAAGATCTGGAGAACGAGCAGGCCAGGGCAACAGCCGAACATGTTCCGTATCAAGGAAGGTCCGTACAATACCAGCAACATGCAGTCGGGCATTATCCTGCTGAAACGTAGGGTTTCGCAGGGCTCGAATAAAGGGTAGAGCCACGGGTCGTAACACACCAGAAATGTAACTGCACTGTTCAAAGCACCGTCAATGCGAGCAAGAGCTGACCGAGACGTGTATCCAATGGCACCCCATACCATCACGCCAGGTGATGGGCCAGTATGACGATGACGAATGCACGATGCCAGTGTGCGTTCACCACGATGCCGCCAAACATGGATGCGACCATCATGATGCTGTACACAGAACCTGCTTTCATATGAAAATATGACGTCTCGCCATTCGTGCGCCCAGGTTCGTCGTTAATCACACCATTGAAGGCGCTCTTGTCTATGACGCAGCGTCAAGGGAAGACGCAGCCATAGTCTCCGAGCTGAGAGTCCATGCTGCTGCAAACGTTGTCGAACTGTTCATGCAGACACTTGTTGTCTTCCAAACGACCCCGTTTCTTGACTCACGGCTCGTGACGTGATTCAAGAGCACGCACGAGAGGTTGCACGATCCATTACGGTCATGCAGATAATATGCCTGTCTTCTCGGCTGCTAGTGATAGGTGGCCATTGAGATCCCGCATGGCGTTCCGTATTACCGTCTTGAACCCATCGATTCCATATTCTGCTAACAGTCATTGGATCTCGACCGACGCGAGCAGCAATACTGCGATAAGATAAACCGCAATCCCGGTACGCTACAATTCGACCTTTATCAAAATCAGAAACGTTCTGGTACGCATTTCTCCTTCTTACATGAGGCAACACAACAACTATTCACCAGGCAACAACGTTCAAATGCAATTTGTGTATGAGGAACCGGCTGAACAATTTCCTCATTTAAACACAATGTAGTTTTCGCTACTGGCGCCTGCTTTGTCTGAATGCGCTGAAAAGTTAATCATTTGCATATCACAGCACCTTCTTCCTTTCGTATAAATTTCACGTCTGTAGCATGTCGCCTTCTTGGTGTAGCAATTTTAATGGTCAGTAGTGTATATTTTTTTATTAATAATTTTTTCAGATGCCAAAATTCTTGTGTTCGAAAATGCAATGGAAATTACAATGAAGCAAATAAAGTCCACCATGTATTTGGATTTCCAAAGGATGAACATCTGAAACAAAAATGGATAAAGGCTATCCCTAGAAAGAATCTCAATATAATTAAAAATACAAAGGTAAGTTATTATTCCCCTTTTCATAACTCATAAATATTTCTATTAACATTTCTGAACAAGAGATATATAAGCTGTTATTGTAATGGTGTTATTGATTATTCATACCTACTAGTATTGGCTAGTAGTATATAAACGAACAGTTATAATTTATTATTATTATTTCATAAATTATTGACTAAGAAATAATATGATAAAGTTTTTTTATACATACATATATATAGGTAGGTATTTGGTTCAAACTCATTTTGATGCATTTTGTATTCCAGGTTTGTGCAAGACATTTTTCTGTAGGAGAAACTGAATTCATCACTTTAATTTATGAGGAAAAATGTGGCGAAAATTTAATTGCAAAATTAAAGAAACCTAGATTGAAAGGAAAGGTGCAGTACCGTCAATATTTCCCAACTGCCCTTCATATCTGTCTGCCACCACTAAAAGTGTGTGTAGTGATCCTGATGAAAGAAAACATTTGTTGAAGGAGGAGCACATTTATAAAGCCGTGTTAAACAGTATTTCAAGCAAAGAAAGTTACGATAAACAATTCGGATTTCGCAATTTTTCTGAGCTTAAAAATTGCTTGAATATGAATGAAATACCTGCTTATTGGAGTAAAATTGAAAAAGAAAACAACATTGTGTTCTTAAATATTGATTTAAATAATACTGTTCCTAGTATTATTTATGTTATAGTGGTTGATGATAAATTAAATCTCACTATTTCTTATAAATCACAAAATATTTTAAAGTATAAGGAAGCAAAGTTACCACTAAAAGTAAGTAATTTTAATGAAATACGTAATATCTTAAATCATTTTGAATCAAAATGTAAGCAATAATAATTTAATTGATAATTTGGATATAACTGTACAAATCTTACAAAACGGCATAAATCTTCAAGATAAATGTAAATTTTTAATTGAATTTTTTATTGAACACCTTAATCTTTTAAAATTAGCACCTGTAAAATATCGTTATTCTTCTAGCATGTTAATTTTCACTTCTCTTTTATTTTACATATCCCCCAAGCCTTTAAATTTATCAGAAATTCAAATGATATGATAGTGCCGGATCCAAGCACCATTAGAAAAGTAAGTTCAATGATAGAAACAACTCCAATACCATAACAACAAGATAAATATATCCTTTTATGTGCAAAACAGATATTTTCTAAACTAAGTAGTAAAGACTATGTTTTCTTAATGCTAGACTTGAAATATACATAAAACTTAATTTGGATTTTAAAAGTGGAAACATTGTTGGAAATTCTTCTGATAATACAAATTTACGTTTTCATGTTAGGCAGTATTTCTAGTCTTTTAAAGATATGATTCACATTTTCCCAGTAATTCGCATTATAGCTGATGAGTTATTTGCTTTAACTAAAAAAAAAAAATAGTTTTGGGTTTAGAGGATATAGTTTTTAAAATTATGGGTATAGTAACTGATAATAATTCAATAAATCGTAAAGCTGTATCAAATTTCAGTAACCCACCTAATTTTCAAGTTCAATATGAACATCAAGCAGATCCATCGAGGCCATTTTTCTTATGTAATTGATTCAGTGCATCTTATGAAATCTTTAAGTAACAATTGGATCAATCAAAAATGTTTTTTTTTTACGTATCTCCTCCATTTGGAAATGAAAAGTGTTTCAAACTGCTTCTTTCACCCTTTTATGAAAGATATGACATTGAGTCATCGCAATTGTTAAAATTTGGCTTTGGTTTAACACGAAAAGCTCTTTGGCCTACAAATTTAAAGCGCTAGAATGTTAGCCTGGCTTTAAAAATTTTCAATAGCAATTTGATCCAGTGTATGAAAGAATTAGGAAAAAGAAGCTAAATCTTTTGCGTTATAATGAAACAGCTAATTATATTGAAATATTTTGTAAATGGTAGGATATAGCTAATGTTAAATCAATCTCTAAAGGAAAATTTAAGCTAAATCCCATGTGTGTGAACCAATTACAAATAAATCTGCTTATGTTAGACTGACTCAAATAAAAAAGATTCAAGTTTCGTCTAATTTAACTTCGAAAAGCTTATTCAAGCGTTTATCTTAGGAAGAATTTCTAGTTACTTTTAATATATTCCATCAAACTATTTTCTAAAAATAAAGAAATGAACTTCTTTATTAAAATAAAACTTTATTTATAGTAGAATAAAGGCCTATTTTTATTATTAATTATTTTAAAAAAATACTCTTTATGAAATGACACTTTTTTTCTTTCAATAAATTTATAACATTCAAAGATAATTTTAAGTTTTAAATTTTTATAATGCAGAATATGACCGATTTTCTTTACATTTTTCTAGAATGATTTTCAAGGTGAAAGATTATTTCAATATATATGTATGCAGTTAGTCAATAAAGTCTGCGTACATCAAGATAAAGTAATATCAAATCCAAATTTAAGGTGCGAAAATGGTAGTTTATTAAAAGTTTTATTTTTTAAATATTTAGTTTCAATAAGGGACTTGAAAATTATTTAACTGTAATATTTTCTTATCTAATAATTTATACACCCATTTTTTTTTTAAAAAAAAGATAATTGGCCAGAAATCAAATCCAATAAAGTTTGCGTACAACGCAAAGGAGGGGGCTTTCTTATTTAACTTATAAACTTCAAACTTGAGAACGCAAATAAGGTTATTCTTTCAAGGTCAATGGCTTCCGAAGCAAATTTCACGTTGATTGGAAGTTACTTCTATTTTCTTTGAAAATGACAACCAATAAAATTTTTTTTTTAGTTATGAGGCAACTAATTATAAAATTGAGAGATGAAGGTAAAACTCTTCGTGATATTGGTAAAACAATTGGAAAACCATTTTCGACTGTAAAAAGTTATTCAAAACTATTTTGATAGTAGTAGCCTTGCTGTAAATCCAAGATGTGGGAGATAGAAGAAGTAACGAAAAGAGAAGAAAGAAAAATTCTTTTACGAATTAAGCAAAATCCTAAATTTACTTCTGCAAGCATTGCAGAAGACATTTTTTTTTTTTTAACTAGCAACAAGAAAATTTCTCCTGAAACTGTAGGAAAATTGCGGCGAAAGGCTGATTATCATGGACGCAAACCTTGGTCTAAGCCATACATTTCCGAGACAAATCGAAAGAAAATAATTGCTCTTTTGCAAAAATATATTTAAGCTCTTCGCAGGACTTCTGGAACAATGTAACTTGGTCAGATGAAAGTAAATTTACAATTTTTAAATTTAATGGTCACCCTATTGTATGAAGAAAACCAGGAGCAGAATTGAATCTAAGAAATTTAAATCCAACTATCAAACATGGAGCTTGTGCTGTGATGGTATGGAGGTGTATGTCGTTGTAAGGAGTTGGAAATCTTCACATTATTGATAAAGTCATGGATAAGTATGCTTATCTGGATATTCTTAAAAAATATATATATATATATATATATATGAGACAGGTGCCCGAAATTTAAACCTTTCTAATACCTTTATTTATTATTTTCCAACAAGACAACGACCCGAAACATACAACTAAAATTGTGAAGGAATATTTCTTCCACAGTCACCAGACCTGAATCCAATCGAACATTTGTAGGCAAAATTGGAGAAACGAATTTGAAAACACAATACTACGTTGTGAAATGAGCTAATTAGTAAATTGCAAGGAGGGAAGTTTCCGTCGGATGACACTAAAAAACTAGTTCAGTTAAGGCCATGACATCTGCAAGCTGTTTTGAAAAGTAAAGGATGTGCTGCAAAGTATTAATGTAATGTAAAAAAACTTAAATTTTGCTTTTTTTTTTTTGGAAAGCGTACGCACTTTATTGGAGAGAATTTCTGAGTTTTTTTTTTTTTTTTTTTTTGATGACATATATTTTTGTAAAAATGTAAGAAGTATTTCCTTGGAGGTTAGCTGTAGGATACAAATATGTTGTACCTAATGAGAAATTCGTTTCAGCAGAAATTTTCGCAGGTGAATAACACTAGTTTAGAAAGCTACAACAAAGCCTGAGACAAAAACACAAGGCTTTTTTTTTTTTTCCTGGGTCGACGCACACTAATTTTACAGAAAAGTTTAAGTCTGAATAAGAACTAATCTTTCCTTCATGTTTCTTGATAATTAAAGTAAATCTATGATTTTTCTGATACTATCAGCATATTTAAGATTCTTGGGAAATTATGACGTGAAAATTGATATTTTTAAGCAATTTAATCAAGTTCGACATCTTTAAGTACCTCATCCAGTTGGGTTCATTTTTGCTTGGTAAGGAAGGGACCCAAGAAATAATTAACTGAGTTAATTTGTAAAAAATAAATAAAAATCTTAAAAAAATTTTACACCACGTAAATCTTTTCTTTAAAATGAAGGTTTCTAAAGATTTGAAAATTACTATCATACAGATTTAGATTTGCTGAGACCGACCTAATGTAATTGTATATTTTAGGTATCTATTTAATTATGTGTTATTAAATTATTTCTAAAATTTTAATGAATATATGAGAGTTTGGGGAGCAAATAATTTAGAAGTTCCCCAAGGTGAGCGTTGAGATATAGCTTATTGATCGGCCAAAATTCACGATAATTCTTATTTTTGTTGGTTGTCGAAGTGAGTAAAAGTGAGTAGTGAGAAAAATTTAAAACATTTGTGTATTTCTAATAATAGTAATTTTAAAAGCAAACTATGAAATATGACATGAAATGTTTTATACATTGTTGTTCATTTCATTCGGAACAAAATTTTTCGTAGGTTATGTACATTTCCTATAGATTTTATAAATACTTTAAAAAATATTATTTTCACTTATATTCATACCAGTTTTTATTAATAACATTTCAGTTTGATAAAATTTTATTTTTTGCGACAGTTTTTCTTTGTTATTGTTTCAGAATAAAATTATCACATTTTTTTTTATTTATAAAAGGAAATAAAGACAATATTAAAAAATATTATTTTTGTTAAGCAAAATGATTTATATATAAACTCTTATAAGAAATTTAATACTACATCAAATAATATTTAAGGACATTAAAATTCGACAAAATTTTTATCCTTTGAATTTTTAAATAATAATCTACATCAGATGGGACGAGCGATAATAACATTAATTGAATGTAATTTTTTTTAAAAAAGAACAAACTCGCATACTAAATCAATATTATTACATAATATATAACAATCAATCTTTCATAAACATATAACTTGACTTAGACAGCTAGTATAAAAATCAGGACTCAAAGAACGTAGAATCCTGCTGTATTCACAATCTTAATGAGCTATATTTCAACTGGCCCTTCAGGAACCTTACTCAGTAATTAGATTAAAAAAATTACCATATAATATCAATACAAATAATTCAGTAAATAACGTTAACATAAAATTTAAATCCCCTCAAATGCATAAAAATGGAAATGACCAATCTAACATTCCAGAAATATTTTCTCTGAAAAAATAAACTATTTCCGCCACTTCCATATTTATAAGATTTGTAGTAAAAAAAAATGATACAGTACTATGAATCTTGAGAAAGTTTAAAATTTAAGAATGAAAGGATTAAACAATGAAAAACGATAATTGAAAACCTCATTAAAAGAAAGTAATTTTTAAAAGGAACTATAAATTGGGTAAAATTATCATAAATAAAATAAAACTTAGTGTCATTTATGTGACACATCTCCCATATATCCTGCACCAATGACCTCTTCTCTCTTCTGATTCTTCTTTGGCATTTATTCCCCAACGTGACAATTATTAAACTCAAAATATATTTCGCGGAATAAAATTGATATTTTGATCAAAATAAGATTGCGATTGTTTGGAAAATTATGTTTTCTATAAAATGATTTGACGACACTCTACGTGCTCTATACCTCTTGCTCCCTCTAGCTACGGCATTGCCCGATACGTTATTATTCAATCGGAGCTTCTACTAAGAGAAATGAATTTTCGCATATACCCTCTAGTTCGATTATAGGAGTACCGGTCACTATGAATTTTGAAATGCCTTAAATGAATAATATATGAAGTTACGAGCCTTGTTTTCCTGTGTCTTGGTGTGATAAAAGCTAGCGTGTTTTCAGATATCCAAGATTGAGTGAAAATCCTGCTCTTATATCACAGCTGCATTTGCCGAAAACAAGACATTCAAATCCATGTAGTGTTTCTATGGAAGTCATTTCTGATATACTAATAGCATAGTGAAACGTAGTTGATATTCTGTGAATGTAGGCGCTAATGTCTCTTGTGACAATTTACAAGATAATGACCGGCAGCATATGGTGCGTGTTGCTATGAATTGTCTTCAGATTTGCCCAAAACTACCTTGGCTACCCCATTTCCCTCTTACAGCACATTTGACACGTTATGAGAAGGCGATTGTGATTCTGGAATAGTAACGAATTTATTCCGAAAGTTGAAGATAATTTGAGAAAGTTTGCAGGATATAACCAAGAAGCTTTATCAGTGGTGGTAAAGATACAAGGAATGATCTTTGTAACAGTTAAATTTTTTTGAAATAAATTATCAAATATCTTTATAGTATGTTTCTCACATCCAGCAATTTGTATGACATTTGAACAACTTCTTTGTGAGTTGAAATTTTTGTTATTGGTTACACAAAGAAAATCATTGAAAAATTAAATAGAATTTCCTGAAAAATTCTTAATACAATGTTGAATTTGTTATCGAGATTTATCAAAGGGATATAAAATTAAAAATGGAGTATTACGATGTGGTGAGAAGCATTATCTGCTTTTTAATGGTGATGAGGCTAACATACTGTTCATACTCTGATTATTATATCTAAAAATATGAGCTTCCCAATGCTTTTTCACTTAAAAATGATAAAGAACTTACAGGCATTTAAAACAAATTACTGTCTTTGAACTGTTGCGTACCGACGCACTTCTCTATTCCTAGCAGAGTTGATATCTACTAGTTAGATGGAAGCTGCTGGGTAGGAATCTATGTAATTTAGAAGCAGGAATTAAGCAGAAGACTCAATATTTGACCGGCTAACCCCAGAGGTATTATTTCACTTGGAGGTTATTGTAACGACGAACTATTACACGCGCCCTATTTACCTAACTTCTTAACATAACAAATCTTCTTAAATCGGGATTCGAATTCACTACCTTCGGATAATGAGAACGATGTCGTAAACAAGCAGCCCACAGCGGTCTCGCTGAAATATTTTGTGATCCATTATCAACCATGTGAATCGGAAGCATTTACGACATTCATTACGTTGAGGAATAAGTTTGATTCATTTGCATACATATTGTGGGAAAAATTTCATTGATCCGTTAGAAGCAAAAATATATGGACGTTCAAAGTTAGTGTCATCATTTAGTTGAAACATTTGCTATAGGAATTACATATTTTTAAAAGTATTTTATGGCTTTTGACAAATACCAATAAAACTGGAGAAAAACCTTGAATTATACAATAATTAAACACATGTACTTTATTCGTAAAAAGCATCTCAATAAACTTTGGAATTGAATATATTGAGGATAATCAAAATGTGGATACCTAATAGAGGTGTTTACAGCTGGTATATGTTTTGAAAAATTTAAGATTTATTTAAAGAGATTTCTGCACACAGGTTATGATTCAGTATTTTTATGTGCAGTATCTCAGGTTCACATAACATGTTTAAATGTTGAATGCAAGTGAACTATAATTTTATAACATGAGAAATGATTTTTCATTGTAATTGTTCATTTAGTTTTGCATCAAAATATCCGTTTTAAGTTTTCTCGAATAAACTAAAGGTAAATTCATTAAAATATAATTACCACAATATCAATTAAGAATAAATTATATAAAAAAATTAATTTTAATATTAAACATGAGTTTTTTTTAATTACAAATGCTGAATATTCTTCTCAAATGTCACTTTTTTAACGAAAGAATAATTATTTACAAAATAATGAGGAATATATAAATTCAATACAAATACCCAGTTAGATCAATTATTCTTAGAAAATACACAATCGATCCTGTGATTCAAGATCAGAAGTCAAATTCAAGGGTGCAATTAAAGGTGAGAAAATTCACAGGTGATAAGGGATTATTATCATAATGTTAAACATAGGAAAAAAATAAATGTTTAGACCCTTATTCTCTTTTCTGACAAAATTTTCTACCATGAGATTGCCTGAAAACGTGCATTCAAAATATTTTGAGAATATATAATTATGTAAATACAAAATAAACAAAATTATATATTTCATAAATACAGTAATTATAAAAAAAATGGTCTTTTTGATTAATAGATATTTTACAGATATCTATATATAATGAGGAATAATCAACTGTTGTTAATATATGTAGCGGATAAATAGTATAATAGTTAATATACATAGAAGTCCTTATAAATTTAACACATTTGTCATAATAAAATCGAAAATTTTCCATGCGCTCAAATAGGTAATGCACGCAATTATATTAAATTATTTGTGTATAACGCAAATATTTTATAAAAATTCATCTCCGATGTAAGTAGCTGTTTTAAATTAATTAAAATATTTGATAATCATCCAAAACAATTTACATAATTTATAGAGACTAAGTTTGGACTAGCAGAATTAAGAACATAAAAAGGTTATATTTTCCTTATAACACTAAAGATAACTATAACATTCTCTTTTTATGATTAAAAAAAAAATATATATATTTTTGTATTACAAAATCACCATAAAATTGCCCATTACAATGAGTGTACACTGTAGAAGAATATCGTTATCAGAGATATTTTGTCGTTCTTGAAAAAGTTTGCTTTATGTCAAGTGCGAATCACATTTGTGATTATCACTTGATATTAAGCAAACTTTGGGTCAGTTAATTGCTGCTTAAGTTATGCTTTACACCCAAAGACTAATTGAACTGGAACATAGTTTAAAAAGTGGATTTTGAAATACATTTTAGGATCCCTTATCCGGCTTCCCAAAAACCGGCATTTATTATTATTTTTTTTTTTGTAAGTTTAAAAAATATTTCCGACCTAAAACTTCGTTCTTTCTATTTGTCAGCCCGTCCTATTGTAAGAAATATAATACTATATAACTATATTAATATATATAAGCAACATTCCAAGAATTTTGAAAACCATGTTGCGAAGCTTTCTCTCATTGTTATCTACGACGCTCCTTGGTATTCCGTACTGCATTCAGAGAAACAGAACAGAGTCGTCCCGTATTTCAAGGTCAAAGGATAAAATGATTAGCAGATTGAATGTCATAGACCTGATTGACCATCCAATCGGGTTAAGCGTACGGAAGGGAAGGAGGGGTTAAATCAAGGATTGAGCATATTTTTTAGCCAAGAGGTGATTTTGTATTTGATCGAATCTATTAGAGTTTCAGTTGAGCGATTTTATTTTCAAACGTGCAAGGATGTCTAAAAGAAAAAGCGAAAACAGTTATATAAGAGAGGTGAAAACAAAACGCATTTTCCTTAGTATATTCCAAAAATTTTAATTACTGAGGAAATAGACGGAGGAACATCCGTAAAATCACTATGTGAACAATACGGTGTCGGAAGCTCCCCAATTTATGACTTAAAAAACCAGAAACCAGCATTGCTGAAATTCTACAACAGCTATTCAGCTAAACTAATGAAAAATCGTTAAACGTTGCGTCATCCAAGAAATCTAGATTTGGATATGGTGTTAATGGATTGGATCCGACAACGGAAGAGCGAGAAAGTTTCATTGAATCGTGCTGTTATTATGACCCAATAAAAAGTGTTCCATGAACAGTTAGGCCTAATAAGAGAGAGAGTGATTATTCTTCTGGGTGGTTCAACAAATTCAAGAAGCGTCACGGATCGAGAATATTAAGCATTTGTGGGAATAAAGCGTCTGCGGATAATGAAAGTGCTGAATCATACTCCGAGGAATTTTGCAGTTTAACTTCTGATGATCAGTACTCGCCAGAGCTGGTGTATAATGCAGACGAAACAGGGTTATTCTAGAAATACGTCGTAAGAAAAGCATACGTAACGTCAGAAGAAAGTGTACCATCCGGAATTAAGGACTAAAGAACGTCTAACGGTTCTTGATTGTAGTGACGCAGCAGCCACTCAAAAGTGCAAATTGCTGGTTATTCGTAAAAGTGCCAGGCCTCGAGCATTAAAAAATATAAAGATTTTGCCTGCTATTTACAAAAGTAATAAACATGCATGAAGGACCCAAGAACTTTTTACAGAATGGTTCAAAATGCATTTTGTTCCAGAAGCTAAAAATCATAGTAAAGCAGGGCTTCCAAATAATTCGAAGATTTTGCTTCTTTTGAATAACTGTTCGGCTCATCCCGAGGCATAAACTCTTGAAAATCAGAGTTGTCTTTATACTGCCGAATTGCACATCTTTGATCCAGCTACTGGATCATTGTATTCTAAATTCGTTAAAATGCTCGTATAAAACTGCTTTTATCCGAAAATATTTAGAACTCTGCAACTCCAGAGAGGGAATGATAGATTTTCAAAGTAAGTTTACGATCAACGATGCCCTTTTTAGTATTGCTAATTCCATGAATTCCTTGGACAAGAATACTCTGATCAATGCTTGGCATAATATCTGGCCTCTTCAATTTTTCTTGAAGGACAAGAAAACGAAATATTCTGTGATTTTCACGTGTCACAAGAAAAAGAAATGATCTAAGAGTTGTTAGAATATGCCAAAAGCATTTCAAGTGAGGAAATAATAGATGAAAAACCTATACAAGATTCCTTAAATGCTGAATAAATGCTCCGACAGTATTTCAGTTAACTGATGACGAGATCGTCAGTGAAGCGCTCGATAGGAAAGACACCGATTCTTCAAGTTCTGATGATACCGATGTAGAGGAAACAGAAAACATTTCCATTGATCGTTGTCTAGAACTAACGAAAGAGCTTATTCACGGAATGGAACATAAATCGTTTTTTTAAAGAACACGATATTATGTTCATATATAAAATACAAGAATCTTTATTGTCCAAAAAAACCAAAGCATTAAGAATGTAATTATTAGCGATATGTTTGCATCAATAAGCAAAAAATAATCTTACTTTGGAAATTTTAAGTTATTTTCTTATACATGTGTGTGTGTGTATTTTTCATTGAAAATATTAACGATATAGTTACTTTTCCTCCCACAAATTATTTCATGGATGGAGAAGGGGTATCGCGAATTTTTGCTAATGGTTATTGAAATTTTCGGCAGAGCTATCCGAAAACCAGAAAATTCCAGTAACCGGAATATGCTCGGTCAAGAGGTTGCCGGATAATGAATCCTAAACTGTACTACAATTATCCACACTAGAGTTAGGAATCAAATCCATAAACTCAGAATGGTTTTTCATTCAATGGTAATTTTTTTCCCAAAAACGCTAATTAGTCCAGGACCTACAGATTAAAGTGGATTCTAAACATTAATATCCAAGATGGAATTTGAATCTACAAACGGTGAATTTTTTATCAGAAGGCAAAAATGTTAACAATTCAGATATTATATATATACTCAGCCTATCCAACTTAAAATGAGAAATATTTTATTATTCCCTTTAACTTGCACAGTGAATTTTTTACATATTTTTTATGAGCATGTATACATTTTTAAAAATGCAGTCTATTAATAAAAAACAAAAAATATTAATTATGGTCAGAGAAGTTATACAAGGAAGCAATTAAAAAATTAATAACTATGATTTTATATCGTAAATTTTTTAACCACAGAAATAAAAACAATTTTTTCTTCATTTTTATTTACTTTTACTTTTTTTACTTTTTGTGGAATGCTATTATACATAAGGGAGACATGTATTTAAATAAAAAAGGAAAAAGAACACTTCACATAAAATACATCACAAAATTGCTTATGATAGTTCAGACTTTGGTATTTTTTGAGTTGTCAACCCAGTAGTTTTGAATTGTCATAGTTTCCAAACTGTTTAAGAAAGAATCATTGTCGAGAGAACTCATCTCTTCCGAGCTTTCCTGTAAGATAAAAATAAATGCTTTGAAAAATCCTTTCACATAAAGAATGTTATAAGAAAGTAATCATGGATTTAACTGTAGAAGTAAGAATACAAGAAGTAATATTGTAAAAACATACACTGTTTTTAGTTTTATTTTAAAGGAACAATACAAGTGACATTAAATTATGTTAACACAATATTTAAGATTTTTACAGTAAAGCTAAAAAGAATACCGTTTATCATAAGAAAGAGTAAATAAATCAAAATTTTATTAAGATGGAAAACTTTCATTAATGAGAATCTCCTGCCCTTGGCCAATTTAATTTTACAAAAGTATTTAGTTAATTCCACAAATTTTAGGATCAGATATTTTTTTTTAATAAAATTAAATATAAAGTAGGCAAAAATTTTATGGATTAAAATTTTTTTTTATAATTGAACCAATACTCACAGGAGTATGACTTGCAATAAAAGTATTAGTATGTAAACCAGAACAGAAAATTTTACTAGTCAGCATGTTAAAAATTTACTAATCAACATGAACAGATTTCCTGGAATGGCTTGATTTGTTTGCCATCTTACATATTTTAAGAACACAATGCACAATTTGAAGGTTGAGTGTCATTCACAATTTAAAGTTGATTCAAATAATTACAAACATCCACATCTAAATTTGAAATTGAAATCAGAAGCTAGTATTAATAAACATTCAGTTGTTAGATTAGTACAATTTTTAGAAGAAAACAAATTAAGTTGTCTATGAAAGCGTTAAATGATCAGTAGAATTTTAGCTGAATTCAGTAATTAATGTAAAAAAGTTACTGAGTAAATATTGCATTATAATTTGAAAAATGGAATTTATAGAATCATAAGAAATCTGTTGCAGATATTAATTGGATGTTAAATTTTGCAAATGACAAAATTTATAAGAGGTGAAATATTCAACAAAACTTGGGAATCTTGTTGCTAAATCAAATATTTATAGTGTTAAAAATTTCACAAAAAAAAAAAAGTAAAACTGCATTATAATGATCACAAATTAAATGCAAATGTTTAGTTTCAATTCTGGTTGCTTAAATCTGTACTAAACAGAAACAATCTTTTAACAAGTAATATACTATGGCAGTACTTCTAACAATTTGAATAGTTATAAGAATATCATAGAAAAAGACTATACTTAATGAAACTTCATATAGACTAAAATATTAAAAATGACCAAATTACTAAAATTATAAGCGCATATAAAGATGTAATGACCCTTAGGTACCCTAAAATTATATTCCTGCAAGTTGCATTAAATGTAACTAGAGTAATATCAAATTTGTCCAAAATTAATGAAAGGCTAGCACAATTTTTAGTTTGACACAGATTGATGAAATACATTTTGCACTACACAGAGATCAGAACAATCAAATCTGGTAAATACTGACAACCCTTAATCAGAAGCAGACAGAGAGCAAGCACTTAATTATCTTAAAATTAAATTCATAGTAACTAATCATTCTTTTAAAATAATTAAACAGAATATTTCATCCTAATAATCTATGAGCAATTTGTAAATTTAGAAATAATACCTAATGTTACAAAGTGATATAAATAGCACATTTCTTTAGAGAAGAAAGAAAAACTTTTGCTCATATGGTTTGTAGTAATATGGTCACTTTTTGCTTATAAAGATAAATATGATTAAGGATTACATTCTAAAATGAACAAAAAAAAAAAAAATGATTGAGGGAGGGTTAAATCCATGAGCTTTTGAGCTGAATATCACAGTAGTGACCATTTAACAATTAACTGATGACAATACAAAAGCTCCACATTGAGATCTCCAGTGTAAAAAGGATCATTGGTAGAAATACCAATTTTAAATGCCAAACTTTTTGGTAAATTTAACATCAGTTGATTTTAGATTGTATGGTTATGAGAAAAGCTTTTGTATGTACAATTTTTACCACTCTTTGTATTGAATAGAACATTTTAACAGGAAATTACACCAAATTGTTTTCACTTTGCGGCACTTTATATATTTTTATTAGGAATCAAAATCTTTTTCAAACACATGGCAATTTTAGCACTTCTACCAGTGTTCATACGAATTTACGAGAATCACATTCCAGGAGTCAAATCAAAAATTTCTAGGAGGTATTGACATTCATGATAAACATTTTATTTTAAAAATTGTTCTTAATAAAATATGCTTTTAATTATGTACTTGCAATATTTTTCAATCATATTTATAAATAACAGAAATAAATAATTGTAACAATTAATGAGAATTTTTTTTATTAAAGTTAGAATTATATTTAATCATTACTTCAAAAGCCTTCAATGAATTTACAGCTATAACAGAGAAAAAACTTTATTTAAATAATCAATATTCTGTACATTACTGAATTAAACATTATATAAAATAATGGGTAATTTTGGAGATTTTAAACATTTTTATTAGATTTCTATTCATTAATTTATTGAGTTATCAAGATATGTATAACAATCTCTCTTCAAATAAATATACTTATTCAAAATAAATAAATGCAAATATTAGCTAAAGTTTCCAGGAAGTGATTTTTTTCCAAACTCTTTAAAAACTATACAATTTCACATTCCTTAGTTATTTATACAAACACAGTATTGCAATTAGAAAATGCTAATTCTCCATCTCTAAAGCTTTTGCTTTTAATTCATTATTAATAATTAATAATGCATTAAAATAATGAATAATAATAACATTGAGGCGCCACAGTGAAACATATTTGATATTTGCAATTAATGTTAATTTATCAACTCTTTCAGCTTCCTCAGCAATTCCTATTTTAGACTTTTCAAGTTCATATATGTTATCTTCCAAATGCTTCACTGTTATCAGTTCATCATTTTTTCCAGAAGTGCTTTTTGCTATCCTTCTGTTAACAGTTGCATTTTTTTTTTTTTTTTTTTGCTGCTGCTTTAATTTATTTAAACATAATTTACACTTTTAACTGACATGGGTAGCAGAGTGAGTCTTTGCATTGTTGACACTCTAATGTTTTGGACGTGATCATCAATGATGCACTTAGTCAGAATTGACTGATTATTTAAATTTTTTACCAATAAATTTTTGTTCGCAGAAAAGCCATGTTCAATAGATGCTTGACTAGGATAAACTAGTAAAATCATATTAACTACTTTCCTTAAGTAACAATTTTGTCTATTTTTCAGTAAGTTAAAAAAAAAAAAAAAAGAATCTATTCTATCTTTAATGGGATCAAATTTCTAATCAATACAATCTATATAATATAGTCCAAATACTAATAAAAACTTGAAATCTTAAAGGCAGTTGAAATGATATAAATTCTACAAAACAGCAAAATTCTTTTTTTTCTGAACCATGCAAAAGCCAATCTTTGTATGGCTTTTCCATAGTCCATTGGTCATTTGAAAGACTTTCCATAAAAATTATTATTTATTTTATTGATAAGCAAATTCATCCCTTTTCATTGAAATTATACATAATTTTCACCATAGAAGATCTAGGAAGTATATTTTAACTCAAAAATTTTATTAAATATTAATATTCAGTGAATTTTATACAATATAAAAGAAACAAAAAGATAAAGAATCAATTAAATTTCCCTCCCCCCTGAATGACCTATGTGAAAGTCTTATTTGTGATTACTCTTCACTTCACACACATAAATCTAAATATTACATCTAGCCCTGATTGAACTGTATAACCTTGAAACTATTGTGGCCGAACTAGATCTTTATTTTAGTCAACAGTCATGAATACAATCTAATATCGATCATGCTGCTATACATTGGTAACATTAAGAGCTACTGCTCAATTTTGTTTTTGAACAATTTTAATTAAAATTTATAAAACATATAAACTCAAAAAATTATATACACTAAAGTGAGTAAAAATTCCAGAAATATCAAAGGCTGTTAAAAAATTTTGAAATTCCAGAAATTTCTAGCACTTGTATAAATTCTGTGTTGTTGGTAAGACAACATGTGTCAAACGAATGATTTTTTGTTATATGAGAAGTATAACAAAAATTAACCATTGTGGCAAATCCTATGACACCATTCTTTCAAATTCTGAAAGTTGCTAATATGGTTTTGGCATTTTTGATGAAATAAATACACTTATAATCAATCATTTACAACAATCAAATGAAGATGCAAGTTTAATGCATATTTACAGTACTCTTTTATGTATAGTTCACAAGGAGGTTCAAAGATAGCATTTTTAATATGTTCATTATATATTTTAACAATTCAAGCAAATTTTTTTTCATTGAATAAAGTTTCAGAGTTCCATTTTTCAACAGGAATAACTTTAAAAGGGTGTCAACCTTGGAACAATCAATGTACAGTAGGGCAATCTGTTCTATCTTTCATAATGAATTTTTATACTCTACTTATTTTGATATTATGTATATAATGCCTCTTAGTTTACTCAATCATCTTTTTTATCTTAGTTTAACTCAGATAAATAAAATTAATTACAACTTAAATAGTGAAATTTGCTTTGCTTTTTATATTTTTTAATACCACTATCAAATAATAGTAATAAAGTAATAATACAGAGTAAAAAATGAGTTTATGAAGTAATACTGACATATTTCAAGGAAAAATGTGCAAAATTACAATATATAAAGATTATAAATCAATAAGTTAACATTAAGTTATACTAAATATTTATTAGACTATTAAAAAACAATAATGTTAATACCTTTGGAAGCTCAATATGATTATTTAAGTAAATACTGCTACGTAAGCTATCGTCTAAATAACCACAGTTATCTGAATTGAATTTTCCTTCAACCACACTTGTACATTTCCCATTATATTTCTTATATAACAGATATATCACAGCACCTAAAAGATAATAAAACGATTCCTCAAAAATTAAATAAATTCTCTTTAAAGACCAATAATTTTCATGAAATTCATAAGAACAATAGTTCTTTCAGAAAATATACAGGATTAGCATTAGTGATTTATTTATTTTAAAAAAGAAATCTTTCCAAAAATATTAAATCAACATAGAAGATATATGAAAAGAATCACAAATTCATATACCCCTAATTAATGTTTATTATGTCACTTTGATAATTGACTAGACATGTCATGTCCCTAAAACTCATTCAAAACATTTTACAGCAAAACAGCATTCTACTACAAAATATTGAATTATTGATGGTACCACAAAATGTTTTGTTTACAAGATGTTTTTTTTTTATTTATTGTTCAGGACTCTTTTAGCAAAGTGCACTGCACAGATATAACTTATGAATAGCTAGTATATTCAAGGATACAAAACTTTATCTTATCTACTTCACAAACTTCACTAGTTTATGGTTCTCACATCTCTTAGGCAGGCAGCAAACCTGTGCACTGTGTTGCTTATGGATGGAGTTTCACTGGTGTCTGTTTTGAGGATCCTTGGTATCTGGTATACCAGCCAGCCAAAAACACAAAACAATCAGATCATTAATGGCATCATTCCAAATATTGACCAATGAAAGTTTATTTATAGTTTAACTTGCATTATTATTGTATTGTGTATTTGTTATTTTTTCAAATATGAAAATATTAATCATAATCAAAACACCAAGAAATATTGCATGTTATACTTTGATTTAAATATCAGCAGCAAATATTATTGCTGAAGTATGTTTGGATGAAAAAAAAATTTTTTTTAAATAACATAAAGCTTATTTCAATTAGCCATGCAACATATTTAAAATAAAGTTATGAATATTTCTTTGAAATGAATTTTTAAACTATGAATAATAACTAAATTGGGAAATCATTTTATAAATTTTTTTTTTACATATACTTATGCATTATAATAAAAAAGCTAATTTAAAAATAATTACATTTCATTTCAGAGTCTGTTTCATAATATTTAAATAAAAAATACAAATAAATTTATTTATTATATTAAAGTTAATGTATTTAATGTATGCATAAAAGTAATTATTAATAAAAATTTTTATTTAAATTAGAGTTTATGCAGTGTTTTAATTGCAGTTTAAATTAAAAACGCTTTATTATGGTAATTTTATTAAAAACTAAAAATACACAAAATATCTCCTAATTTTAAAAAATAAATTTCAATGTGGAAGATTTAAATAAAATGAAAATAGTTTTGGAAAATCTTGTGAAATTTTTACCAGAGAATTGCTTTTTGCAATCATTACTAATTATTTAACCAAGATCTTCATATGGTAGCTTTTTTAAAATTTTTAATAAAATAATTATCATCACATAGGTTCCACAAGCACCTAATACCTACTGAAAAATATATAATCGAATAAATAATTATATATTATAAAACAAAAAATATAATTCTAAATCATATTGACCAATTAAATTTAACTTGCTTTTAAAATATTCAATGATAAATTCTTCAATTTCTACAGAAAATTTTAACTCCATGTTCTTATACAAACAGCACAAATCAAGTAAATATACACTTGTCACTTGGTTGTGGATTAAAGCTACATCTCAATTTGGTCATAAGTGACGTCATTTCGTCTATGGCTTGTGGACAGCTGGTAGTCATTCACCATGTCCAGGTGATGGTGACCAATAGATAACAAGTAATACTTTTGAAAATAAGTCTTTTCAAAATGAATGAATTATTTTTAATTAACCCTGCATATTATCTATAATAAATAATGACTGATAGTAATGCCAATCAATTTCAACATCTACATTCATTCTCAAATTAATCATTACAGTGGTAATTTTGAAACTGCTTTATGCTGTACAAAAACATTCTACTATGTTAGGCACTGCAAACAGTGTTAAACATTTTTATCAGAATTTATAGGGTATATTTACTTTTATCAGAAATGAAATAGCTTTAGTGAGTGACCTTAACAATATTACTGTTGCTTTTAAAATCGAATTTAAAAACAATTGAATTTATAATTACTGTTGCTTTTAAGGCTTAAATAAATTTAAGTCTTAAAAAGTGACAGTAGTATTGTTGTAGTTATTCAAATAATATACAGTTTTAATTTACAATATTTGTACTAAAAATTGATATTTTTTAACCTAAAATTCTTGGAAATGATAAGATATTCTAGATTATTGAATTCAAAATAATCTTAGAGGTTTAAAAGTAGAAACCAAACTGTACTATTAATATCTTTTATCTAGAAGCAAATGTAAAGTTGAAATTGTAATAAGATAAATCAAAAATTGCATTAATGTACACATTTATTTATCTACTATGGAAACCAGTAATAGAAGTTATACCAACAATCATATTTAAACAAATAATTGAAATCTAATGCTTGCCATTAATACAAACTAATAAGCTTGAACTAACAATTTTTGCAAAAATAATGTAAATTTTAAAAATGATCTAAAAATACGAAAATATATTGAAATAATTATTCATATGATACTATGAATTGTATACATTTTGATACAATTATATAATGGACACTTCATAAAACATTTTACAGTTTTATGCATTCAAACTGTAGCATAAATATATTTCCATTTTACAAAACTTTTAAGTTTTACATTATTAAGTTTTTGTAATTTTGCACTTTTATCAGCTAATTATATAAAAGGCTTATTTCAACTGTAATCAATAGAATTTAATGAAGTAACTAAGCATTACATAAATATTGTTAAATTCTATAGGTTTATTTTCGTTTCAACACACACACAAACATTATAAATACAATACTTGAAATTAATGTTGTTAAATAATGTTCACTTCTGAAAGCTAACTCTATTCTTTTCCCATAATGAAATAAATCATTCTGAAATATAAATGTATAAAAAATCCTTTTTATATGTTTATGACTTTACATGCACAAATCCAGAAGATAAAATATAACTACGAGTAATGAGAATTTAAATTAGTAATTCAGAATGAATTATTGAAACCTATGCTTAAATAAATACAAACCAATAATTACAGCTATTTTATGTTTACATAATTAATATTTTTTGACAGTTATGAAATACAGACTATTGAAAAATATTTTATGTATAGTAGTTTTAACATGTAAAAAACTTGCCCACATTTTATTTTTAAGAAAAATAACAAAAAATATACTATAATATATTTTTAACAAGCATTTAAAATTAATTGAAGTATATATAATAGTTTGATGGTAAAAATGAAAAATAGATAATATAGTAAGAATAAAAAATAAACAGCTTACTAAAATTATAAATTTTTTTTACAATTATATTTGTTTTTTAAAATTAAACTAACCATTTATTTATAAGTTTCATACTAAAATAAATGATTGACATATGGAAAGTAAATGAAAAATATACATATGAAAAATAAATGACAAATGGAAAGTAATTGACATCAGAAACTAATTTCATACTTCATTAGTTATTTTAACCAAATAATAAATTCATCCAATTTTCATAATATAAATTAATTTATTGCTAAAATATATTCTCAAGTAATATGAAAAATTGTAATGAACAATTGTGATATATTACTTTACCTAAATAATCATATCATTCAAATTTATTGTATTCCAACATTTCTACCATAATCAACAAAATGAAAATTTAAATAAATTCAACAAAAAAATTTATATATCCATTTGATAAATAACCATACTTTAATAAGCCATACTTACTAGATAAAATAGTTACAGACACTAAGACAGCAATTACAATTCCAGCAACAATTCCTGATGACAATTTTTCTTCTTCTGTATCTAACATAGGTACATTACTAGAAAAATTTGCTACATCATGAATGGATGGGATTGTAACAGTACTATCAGTATTGTCAAATTGATCAGTATGATTTAAAATTGCAAAATGATGAGTATTAAACACTATTGCAGTTTCTGTACTAAATTCAGGTAGTGTTGATGATATAGAACTTGATATAATACCTAAATGGGTCAAAATCGGATTCTCTGGTATATGACTAGGCACATCAGAGATTTTATCAGTACTAATTTTAATGGCTGAGGCATCTTTGACAATATCATCATTAAGTGATGGTATTTTATAACTCAAAACCGCATCAGAAGATACTGGAAGTAAGTTAGCCTCTGTATCAGTAAAATTATTTTTATCATGGGATCTCATATATGATTCTTCATTGTAAGACATATCTGTTTGATGATGCTTAGTTTTCTCTTCTCCAAACTTATAATCACCTCCCAAAGAGCTTTTTTCAACACTGGATTCAATGAATCTCAAATCTCTCATGGGTTTAGATGTATTTCTTTTTGGCACATCACCTGATACAGGTACTTGTTCTTGAGAAATAGGTGGCTTAGAATACTCAGTAGGCACAGGGGGTAACCTAGCTTTAAAAATAGATATAGAAGGCACTTTCACACCAGAAGAAGGGTTTGTTTGATGGTCTACAGCAGGTTGTGAATACTTAGCAACATCAATGGCATCAGAAGGTTCAATTTGAAATACTTTTTCACTTTTAAGTTTGTTAAAATATTTAATATCTTTCTGCTTAAAATGGTCATCTTCATCAAGAGATACATATCCCACATTATGCTGAAGTTTATAAGGTAGAGCAAATTGTTTCACAGAAGCTAGGCTGGAATGATATACAATTGCTTCTGCTTTGCAAAATGTGATATGAGGTAGACATAGAAAAGTGAAAATTAGAGTAGCTGAAAAATAATTAAAAAATATTAGATTAATATAACATAGCATAAATATTGATATAACGACATTAATATAAGTACTAATACTTATATTAATAATAATGAATATAAGACATTAATATAATACCTATATCATGAGCATAAAAATAGATTTAGTAAAGTTAAACTTGTGAGAATATTCTGATTTATGCAATTTTAAAATATATGCAATATATTGCTTTCATCATCACATTGCATACTTGTTCATATATTCTTTTCACACATTAAAAAAAAAGTTATAAATATTTTAATACAATTTTCTACAATATGAATTTTGAAATTTGCATTTATCTAAATATTCATTTAAATCTTCAAGTTGTTTAAATAATATCCACAAAAATACTTATTTTTAATCTTTTTATTTTAGTGAATGATCTTTATTATATTTAGGTTTTACTTTGCAGCATAAATAACAAATAACTTTCTAAGAGCTGAACAGAAACAATAAATAACCAAAATTAAAAATTTAAATCACCATAATTTACTTAATTTATGACAAATACAAGTTATGATTTATTAGGAAAATCTATGGTATAATTAACTTTACAACACATTTTAAACAAAAATATTTATTTTTCTTGAAAAAACTTGTAATTTAAATTATTTAATATTAAGACATTTAAAAGAACATAATAATTAATAATAACATAATAATAATTTCACACAAATTCAAATAAATGGGCATCCTGTTTATAGAAACTTCACATTTCATTAAATAATGATACAAAATATATATTAGCTAAATTATAACATAATATTTTTCAATTCACTAAAGAAAAATAAGTTTTAATGCTTATTTAATCTTAATCATTTAAATTATATAAGTGTTATGACTGGTATTTTTAAAATATTATTAAGGATATATATTTGAAATTAAGCAACATGAAGCACCAATTTTTTTTGCCTTACTTTTAACCTAAGATTTAATTTAAATGATTTGGATTATGATACATATATGAATAAAAAATAGCATTTATATAGAATAAAGCTTCAAAAGTAAATACTACATATTTTTAGGCATGTATGTCAAAATAATTTGCCCAACCATTCTTCTTCTTAATGGGCTTGCACGGTACTGGGCACCTCTGCTCGATAGCATTTTGTGCCATAGCCTTAAGCCCATGAACTCTTAGTTCCAATAAATTGGGTCATCCACTTTATTTATTAAGTCAGACAAACCTTTAATGGAGCTAAGATGTAATTCTAGTATTGATGATTCCTAAAGTATTAAAACAAATGGAGGCTAGAGCATCAGACTCAAAAATGATGTGATGCACCGACTCATCACTCTTAAGATATTTCCTACAATTAGGGTCTTGAACGAGTCCCATAGTATGGAGATGTTTTCTAAAATGATAGTGTCCAGTGATGAAGCCTACAATGGTATGTATCTTCACCCTAGAACAACTAAGATGCCCACTCATTAAAAAATGTTTTAAGATTTAATTAAATATTTGTAATATGCAAATAAAAAATCTCACAATTTTCAACTTATTGAAGAGATCAACATACCTTATAAAGCATGCATGTTTTAATTAAAGGGTTATGTAAATATAGTTATAATTCGGAAATGTTATAAAAGAATTGCGTTAGATTTCTTTTTTTAGGAAAAAAAATTACTTTGAAATCAAAGTACCATATTTTGTTGTAAAGATATTTTGTTATTAGAATGGTAACAACATAAATTGCTATAATGTTCAATTTTCGTTTATTTCTTTTTAATGAAAAGATAATTTTCCTTCATTAAATAAAATCATAACTCCACAAGAATTCCTGTAATATCTAAATCATTTGAACTAAGGATACTTAACAGTGCTTTGAAATCAAATTTACTAGTGTGACAAAAGCAATCCCATAAGCATTACAATTCAAAAATATAAACTATTTCAAATATTTGATATAAAAAATGTGTTGATATAACAAACGAGTCAAAAAAGAATTTTATGAAATCAGACATTTAAAACGTTGTCAACAGAAAATAATTTGAAAGAGAATGACTATGGGAAATATAAAAACAAAATTTTTCTACTATCACTTTTATGAATGTGAAGTTAAAAAACAAATATTTAATACTTCACTTTCAAATGACTATTAAAGACAATTTTAACACATCTAGAGATTCAAAGATTAAACAAAGTATAAAGTATGTAAAAAGAATTGTTACTTAATTAATTTAAGAAGACTATAAAATAACTCTGAAATAATAAAATGTAATACAGACATTAAATATCAACGGAAGTTGAATCACTCTCACAAAAAGGCATATATATAAACTCACCAATGGTATATAAATTTGTTCAAGGAAAAAGAATCATTCTGGAAATACAATGCTGGATGGTATTAATTGTAAATAATGTTCAGAATTAACTTATATATAAAATTTTTAATTAAATGAAACAACTAACCTTTTTTGCAAATTAATCATTAAAAATGAGTCCTGACACATTTTTAATTTCATACATAATCTTAAATAGCAGTATTTTTCAAAACATTTGATGATTTTACAATTACCTGGGCTTTAGATTTTATCTCTAAACTGGAAATAAAAGGTAATTAAAAACAAATTTTTAAAGGAGGAAAAATAGGATTTCTTTAAACATAAAAATATTAATTAATAAGAGGTGGAAAATAACAAGCCATTGGAGCATAAGTTATTTAAAATATGCTGACTACTTATAAAAATTTAAAAATTAAAATATTTTTACATTTATATCATGAAGGCCCTAATTTTTCATAGAATTTAAAAAATAAATTCAACAATTTTAACCTTTCCTTTTTTTCAGCATCTTATTTTGGAGAATTATAGAGAATTTAAGTTTTTATTATATAAAGTTTATATATGTTTCTTAAAAAATCATTCATTTAGGAAAATTATGTATTAAACTTGCAATACAGATTTTAAAATGAATTTTCCTAAGATAGCACAAAATATATTCTTTATTATTGAATAAATAATTGAAAATAAAATAAAATGAGAAAACTTTGAAAATTGGTAGCTATATATTTAATGTTTGTGATACATTATAAGTAATTAGATACACTTACTATGTTTCAACCATATAACAACAGAACATTTATTTCTCTTTCTACTCATTACGCCTATTAATCTGGAACTTCAATGCCAAAATTAGCCTTTAGAGAACACATAACACACTTTTGCAACAGAACCTGCAAGAAGTAGTATTAAGAAAGTTACACTACAAATATAATTTAAAAATTATTTTTTAAAGATAATGAAAATATCTTATTAACAATGCTAGAGCAATCCAATAGTGACAGAGTTGACTATGACACTAACTATGACAATGTGGTTAGAATTACTTAATTTGTCTGCTTTATTCTTATAATAATGATAAAACTGAGATTCTACTTCATTATTGATATGCAAACCGGAAGTTGATTAGGTATGAATAGTGAAATTCTAATTAACTTAGATTGACTACAAATAACAAATAAATTAAAAAAATATATTAGCTGAATTTAGTAATAAAAATTAATTATTAAACTAATTTTTATCTGAATGAAAATTTAGTCTTTAAAAAGAGTAAAATACTCTTTGAAAAGGCACAAAATAAATTATACAGTTAAAAATTTTAAATCAAGACTTAATTTTAAATGGAAATATATTAAGAACTTTGTAAATAATAATTTTTTAAGGTAAGAATTTCTGAAGTAACGTTTTCACTTAAATATTAACGTAAGTCTAAAATATATCGGTGCAAAGAACATTAATACTTTAGTAAATAATCTGATGAGACTAATTTATTTTTCTTAAATGACGGAAAGACAGCATTACATATAAATTATTTATAATAGCTTAATAAATTTAAAATAAGACATTAGACTTTTAAAATTCTGATTTCACTTACGTACATTTTTTTAAATATGGAAAATATTTATATTAAATTAAAGTATAAACAAATAAATTGCACTATACACGCAGAAAGTAATAATTTATAATGCCAAGGGTGATGCAAACTTACTCCCATTTGTACAAGTAGACATATGTAAAAACTTAAGACAGGGTTAACTTCTATTATTAGCTAAGTTCTTTTGTTAAAGTATGGCTTCTTTTTTTACTTTCAAATGGAGAGGAAGTGACAGCCGGCAAATAGACACAGATACCCAAAAGATGGAGTAACTACACTCGATTTTATTGACATTTTCCCTGCCAATAAAGATATATTTGACACAATATTTAGCGATGACAATCAATCGATGTCCAAACGAATGTAAGCGTTATCATACGAAATTCTTTTCACAAAGACAGCGGCATTAACAAATCAAAACAACCGAAGACTTTACGACCATGCAATTTTCCTCTAACAGCCGCGCTATGGAAAGTCAGAAGCGAGGAATGATAATGATTAGTTCTGGGATTGGGATCGGATGAAAATGAAAATAAAATAAAATAAATAACTAATGTACGTAGCGCCATCTATTTCTCATTACATGAGTTGAAAAAAGTTCTACAGGAAAACCACATAATTTATTTTTTAGAAATACACACATAAGAGTTAAAAAATATTTCTCGTAAAACCTTATATGCACAAGTTTAAATGCAGTATAATTTTAAAGAATAAACGTATACATAACAAATTTTTAATTTACTTTTTGTGTATTTATACGAAGTTATTAGTAAATTTTAAAAATTTTCTTGATTGAATTAATTATTTTGTGCCTGCGATTAAAATCTGCTACTTTTTTTAATTTATAAAGGATAAATTAGCATTAAAGTGTCATACTTTCTTTAGTCTTCCATATAAACATAGCTTAAACATTAATTACATAACAGTTTGTAAATGTGAAGTAAATTAAATCGAATAAACTCTGAAATTCTAAAACATTTCAGTGCATGGAGAACATTTCTTTTCAAACTGTTACGTTAGCTATACCAGTACTTTTATTGGTTAAAAGGAAAGTATGATTTTATGACAAATATTTAGATAAGAATTAAGGATTTGAAGAAAATAGTTCATAAATTTCACATTAATTTTCTAAACACTGATGCATAATTAAATTATATTTGTGAAATTATCTATTTATGTGATTTTTCATCATTAAATTTTCGTTTAGAGTATGGAAATAGTTTTTCACACAAGTATATGTTACATAAATAATTTTTAATTTGAATAATTGGTATTATTACTAAATACTTCCAATTAAAGAATAGATTGTGCCAAAGAATAATGTAAAAAAAAAAAAAAAAAAAAAAAAAAACGCAATTAATCACAAATATTGTAAGCTTTTGTTGTGTAAATTTTTCACCTGTATAAATCAGATATGTAAACACGACTTTATCAAAATATCTTCAATGTTGTATATTGTACTTTCATTTTACATACATCTTCGACAAATTTTTGATTAAACTCATGAACTGTAAGTGAATACACGCATTTTAATTCAGAAATGTTTTACTTAAATATGCAACGCAGTATATAATGTTTAGGATATATATAACCATACAATTTATTACATTTTTAGCAATCCACACACATATTATTATTACATACATTAATATTTAGTGATTATTGTTGCATCTACTTTCTCTCTCTCTCTCTCCTTGATTTAATATATTAAAGGAAATTAGTATCTTTTCCCTATTTAATTTCCTTAATACTTATTTTGTTGCTTAAGACTATAAAACAATTCAAAAGCAAGAGTCTTGTGTAAATATCATTATTAATATCACATTTAATTTCTTTGATCTAAAATACCAAAGTTTACTGATATCCTTATTCAGAATTAATATATATTCTATAATACTGTTTTAGTTATTTTACACAATTTGTTGCAATTTGTCACAATTTTGTTTTATAATTTTGCGGTATTTATACTTTATATGTATATCAAATGTTTTCATATTAATTTAGAAATTTATGATAATTAATTGGTTTTTATATGATGCAAAAGATTACGAAATATATTAATCTAATTTTTACATGTATATAAAGGTTTGAATTTGTAATGAGGAAAGAAAAGTTTAAGGATTAGATCTGGAATCTCTCTAAATGATCTTGGGACGTCATTGATTTCAACATGGTTTATAAAAATTAATAATTAAAACATTTTATATACCTAAAGCTCACTATTTCTTTTTCTTCTTATAAAAACATTTATGGAAAAAATCAATAATGTGTCTATTGTTATACTGATGAAATATTTGCGACATAATTGACATACATTAGTTTATAAAAATATCTTATATTTTGAGATTAATAAAAATTATTATGGAATTATATAGTTTTACTATTAAGTGCATTTTGGACATCTACACTGTATCACTGCAATAAACTTACAAGATACAAAAGAACAGACAAAAATGAGCTCTTAGAATTAATACTTAAATATATATGACGAAGAACAGTTTTCTTTCTTGAAAAATGTGTTTCTTTTATCAACTATTAACTTTTTGACTATTTTTGAATACTTTTTATCTTATTAACTTTCTGAATTAACTGATAATTTAAAAGCTTTTTGATATAATGATTAGTACTACATAATTGATATAGATTTTATCGTATAGCATTTCTTCTACAATTTTTTTTTTTTTTTTTTTTAGTGCACCGAAGAGAATATACCACATTCGATGACTAAATTATGAACTTATTATTTTTGAACTTATGTGATAAGAAGAATAGAGAATTCTTAAAAACTACAAATATACTTTTGAAATATCAACTCCACATAAATACGAATCCTGTTCTAATTTCTAAAATTAATAATATAGTGGAAAAACAGAAAACATATTCATTGTTTTTCGAATAAAAATGTTTTTACCTTTAAAATGTGATTAATAAAAGCTTGACACAATGCCAGATTACATAAACTCATATGAGTATGTATCTTATGAAATGTTAACAGGCTTGAGATACATGTTTCTTATATAAGTAGATCAAATTAATGTTTAAACTGTGTGTATGTGTGTGTACATCACACTCTCTGGTACAACACTAAAAATTAAATATAATTTAAGAGACTATTTTTTAGAAAGACTGTTAGTGCCATAATGTGTGCTCAGCAAAAATAAATAAATAAATAAAATAAAAACCACTAGATAATAGGAAAATCATTTTGGTACCAAAATAAAAGAAATTAACATCTCTAAAAATACACATGTATGGTATGTTTAGTTCCAAACTTATGTATAATTTAAATAAGTAATAATTTAGAATTCCACTTTCTTAGGGAGTTATATTTTACTTATTACGAGAAACAGCAATAATATGTCACTTATATATATGTGTACAATATATGAACAAATGTGGTATCTTTATACAACTGTCATTTATTCTCGACGACTTTATCCAAGATTTCTCCTTGTGGACACAATGTATTAAAAGTACTTCCTAAAATTAAGCGTGACAACAGAGGTTAAATTGAATTCTTTACCAATATACCGGGTGATTATAATTAAAGTCCCGATTTTAAAAATCGATAATTTTAAAACTACTGGTCAGAATGACTTGATATTTTAGCAGAACAATCGTAAGGCCATGAAATTTTGTTTGGCGAAAGAAAAAAAAAATAGTTCCAAAATGTGCCGGGTCATCCAACGAGTAATATCAGGAGGAAAGTCCAAAAATGTATTCGATAAACACAGAAATGTTGTTAGCCAAAAGAAAAAAAGTAAAGTTCAGGGATTTACTAAAGATTTATTACTGAAAAGACAAGGATACAGCGACAACAGCGATTATGACAAAAAAAAGAGCTTCATGGAATCAACACCTTGCTGATGATTAAAGCATAAGTTGTTCGATATGCCCTCCGTCTTGTTCCGCTACTATTTGGAAGCGCAAAACGGCATGCTCCACAACAGATCGGAGGGTATGACGGCTTAAGACGTCATACCCTCCGAAAATGACGGCTTATGATCCTGTCATCTCCGAAATTAGCAATCAGTAGCTGCTTCACAGGAGTAGCAATGTGCGGAGGAGCGCCATCTGGCATGAATATTGTGCGATCCACACATTGATGCTGCTGGAAAGACATGGTTACGGAAAAGTGTTTCATACCGCTTGCCAGTAACGGTACAGGTAACGGGACCAGCAGGTGTGATCTCCTTGAAGAAAAACGGACCAACGATAAACGCTGCCGTTATTCCGCACCACACAGTAACCTTTTCAGACTGAAGAGGTAATGGCTGTAGCTAGGACGGATTCTCGGTCGCCCATATCCTGCAATTTTGGGTGTTTACAGAACCTTGCAAATGAAAGTGGGCTTCGTCAGACCACAGAATGTTCCATGGCCATCCGTTGTCCACTTTCATCCGGGCAAAAAATTGCAGTGCAAAAGATTGACGTGCTTCCAGGTCAGCCGGTAGCAACTCCTGCACATGAGTTATCTTATACGGATAACAGAGTAAGATCTTCCGTACGATTTTACGCACCGTGCTGTTCGGCATATCCAGCATTCGGGCAATTCCCCGTGCACTGCTGATTCCAACATCACTGTTAACCTGTTCTTGCAATGCTGTAGCCACATCTTCCACTGCCGCAGCTGAAACTGGTTTTCTTCCTCTACCCCGTTTAACGTCAAATGAACCAGTCTCTTCGAATTTAGCAATCATTTTTCGCAGACCATTTGCGGTTATTGAACCCCATTTAATGGATTTTAATGTCCGAAACTTCCTAAGAGCTGTAAGTGCACAGTCATCGTTCTTATAAAAAAACTTCAAGAGCAGAGCGCGATCCTTCAAAGTCAGAGTCATGATGAAGCATTTAGGCAAAGAGCTGGTGCTTTGCATTTTTATAGCAGCTAAGTCTCATGTGCGCATGTCACGTATTAGTAATTTGCATATATCTAGACAATGTTAACGCTGACAGCGTCATTTATCGGCACATTGTAGAACTTTTTTTCTTTGCCAAATGAAATTTCATTGCCTTACGATTGTTCTGATAAAATTGATAAAATATCAAGTCATTCTGACCAGTAGTTTTAAAATTATCGATTTTTAAAAACGGGACTTTAATTATAATCACCCAGTATATATATATATAAATTTAAATAAGTAATAATTTAGAATTCCGCTTTCTTAGGGAGTTATGTTTATATTTTACTTATTACGAAAAACAGCAATAATATGTCACTTATATATATATATATATATATATATATATATATATATATATATATATATATATATATATATATATATATATATACAAAGAAAAATAATGAAGAAATATACATGTGGTCCATTATCTTCAAGATTATCATCCCATTATTCAAACCTAAATACGAGTTTGAATAAGCATTTTAATAAATATTGCCATACCTGACTTATCAAGTTTTCTTTATTTATATGTAGAAATTATTTAAGAATAGTTTACAAAATATCTAAAACTTTAATCTTTTACTCATTTTAAAATATATATTTACCAAGTTTTTAATCCCTGAGTGATTTGTTTTCCTCTTTCTCACCCAAATGAATAAGAAAGTAAATGTTTAAATAATCGAACAATGATGGCAACTTCTTTACCATTGATCAATATTTCTATCTTTGAGTTTGTCTACTATGGTCTTATCTATTTAAAAAGTGGCTCATTTTATATTCGGACAAGGTATGTGCGTTGGAAATTGTGCATGTGTAATAGTAGTTGTGTAAATATGCGTGAATAAGTTTGCGATTCTCTCACAAACAAACGTTTTAAATATGATCATTTTTAAATGTTTAGATATTAAAATATTATACATTTCTTCAATGAAAGCTTCTCCTAAAATAATAGATGACTTGCAAGTAACAGTGAAGAGAGAGCCTATATAAATTATAATATAAATTAATTAAAAACTAACACCATATTTTTTTTTATATTTCCAATGGCAGATTATAGACAGTTACAGCAAAATAAATAAAAAGGATAGAACAATAACTCAGAAAGATATTGCTACAGAGTCTATTAATATAACATGTCTCTAGAGCTTCCCAATAGCGCTCAATTAGAAACGTCTTACGAAGTGCAGGGCAGCGAGGAAGATGCGCTGCGTCAATGACCTCACCAATGTTGCAAAGAGTGCAGACCGGAGAAGGAACGATACCAAATCTATTTAGATGTTTCCGCACACAGTCGTGCCCGGTGGCAAGGTGGAATTCAGCTACCGCTCTATTTCTTGGGCTATTGCGCAGATCTAGAAGGGCATTCTTCCAAGATTTAAGAGCAATACGGTTAGCAAGCTTTTCATGAGTTCTGGACTTAAGAGTTTTTTTGACAAGATGCTTAATAGAACAGAAGGGCATAGCGCGTGTAGAAGTCTGCGTAATTAAAGCGCCCATCTTTGCAAGGTAATCTGCATTTTCATTACCTGTGACTCCGCAATGGGCAGGGATCCACTGGAGGACAATGGTCTTCTCAAGGGATGCCAGGTTCTCAAGATGTTGGTGGCAGTTCAAAATGTCCTGTGTTAAGGAATTATTAGAGGATACTATGGCCAGCAGAGCAGCTCTTGAATCACAGAGGACAATAGCTTTTGTAAATTGATCTATGTGGTAATGTAGCTGAGATAAAGCCAAGCGAATTGCCGCGATTTCTCCATCAAAGGCAGAGCCCCGTCCCACCGGGGCATAAAAGGAAAAGATTTCGCAGAAAACTCCGGCACCAACATTTGGTCCTTTTGATAGGAGGGATCCATCGGTAAAGATCCGGAGCCACTCTGGCTCAGGATAGTATTTACTCAACACCTCGTAAGCCAGGACTCTCAAAATAATAGGATCCATATTAAACATACACCATATAGAAAACTGCAATTTTACCTTGATTATCTATCGGAAGACTTATTTTATTGTATCTTAAAAACTGTTAAAAGCCAGTCTGATCATTATTGAACAATGGCTTTGGAATTTCCTGAGTTTTCTCTTTTATGATGGGTGAAGACGGTGTGCCATCTAGGAAAAGTTCGCCAGGATGACAATATTAGGAGGACATTCTTCACTTGTTATGTCATCAATTGCGCAGTATCAATTCTTTCAGAATTGAGAATGTTTCAAGAAGCAAGAAGTATTTATAAGTATATACAGAAGTATTTATAATATGTATAATGATAAAGTGCATGCTTATACTATTGCTGTTATATATTTATAGTTATAGTTTAATGCTACATTTTATAAATAAATTTTTATCCAATCGATGTCTAAAAAATTAAATAATGAAATATTTCATCTATTATAGTAGGTCTGAAAAATCATTTATTTAAACCATTTGTTATACTCAGATTATGAAACGCCGAGCTGGCAGCCGAATGGTTAGCGCTCTTGCCTTCAGTTCAATAGTTCGTTGGTTCGAATCCCACCTTGGGCATGGATGTTTGTAGTGGTTCGGAATCCACTTTGAGCCTTAGGTCCCGGTCTAATTAGCCCTTGTGTGCAAAAAATGATCGTTGAGCGACAAACAAACCAAACCAGATTATGGAACGCTTGAATTATTTGCAAAGAATGAAAGCAAACAAACTATTAATGAATTTATCGAAACATTTATCACTGGATAAAGGCTCTAAAATTTCACATATATTATTCTTATTTATCTTAAAATAACATAAATGCAGTTAATTGATTAAAATAATTTGTAAAAAGTACTATCAGTCAGAATACAAGCAAGAAAATTATTTTACATTTTTTAATGGAATGCTTCAAGGTTGAAAACTTTTGTTAATTCAATTGAAAGAATGCTGTAGCATCCGCTTGAATTCGAAGAATAATTCTACAAATATATTTCACTGAACTAAATTGTAATTAGATAAATTACTTAAATCTTCATTTTCTTTTTTTATATTTCTAAAATCTTATACGAAAGGTTGATTTAAAAAAGTTCCTGAATTTACAATATAATCTCTTAGTGTGAAATTTATATCGAGTCAATTTTTCCCTCTGAAAAAATGAATTTCAAATTATGATAAAAATTAAACATAATATTCAGACTTTCTATCAAGATCTGTCGTAAACAAATTAAATTTTAATGTGTTATTTGCTAATAAAATTTAAAAATTTATTTAAAATGTCATTCTCAAATTATTGAAGAGCATTAAGTTAAAAAAATCTAAATTTCAAGTGAAGACAAATAAATTTAAATATTAAATAAAAATAAATACGAATATTATTTAATAAAATGTGGGAGAAATTTCCAAAACTTTTAATCATAGAAACATAAACTAATTATAAAACAAGAAATGTAATCATATCATTTAAAAAAAAAAGATCAAAAAGTCCTGTTTGTTATACAATTCAAGTGAAAAAAATATACATAATTTTAACCAGTTTGGCCAACGGTCCTCAAAATTTATAAATACGATAAATCTTGTAGAAATAATGAGGCATCTCATGATATATTTACAGGATATATATTTTTAATTCTTTTCATTTATTTATATGCAAGATTCATCTGACATTCGCAGATGTGAGAATCATTATTTGTCAACAATAAATCAATTCCAACAAAAGCTTCCTTTATAAGCAAGCAATATTACAAGCTCAAAACTAAGTCAAATTCTTGCTAGGTTCTATGACTGTTTTATTTATTCTTCCAACAGAAAAGAGGATTATCCTTTCTCCCTTTAAACGGTTAACAAATTCAAAAGAAAGATAATTTCCCCTAGAATATTCTATAACCTTAAAAGTAAAATTCATCGTAATAACTTTGTATGACAGTACATGATAAAATGGTACATCAAATATTAGCAAAATTTCTATTCTGAAGCAAGTATTTCGAGAATTTTGGGAAGCATTAGGAAACCGATCGAAGATAAATAATTAACAAGTACAAATAAACATCGTAAATGGGTATGTAGTGACTCATGTTAAAGAAAAGGTTCATAGTACAGAAACAGAAATGATATGAGAACTTTTAACTAGAATATCGCAAGAAATAGATTTCGAATGAGATTACTTCTTACGACCACGATTCAATTGGTCTACATATCTCTAGTACTATCTTTGAGTTTGTCAACAAGTTTAACATTTTCCGACGTATTTTGACCTCGTCCTTTATCCTTAACATACAGACACCTTTAACTATTTTAGTTATTTTTGCTTTCATGTGATTTAAATTCCTGTTCGGATAGGAGACAAAATGTTTACAAAATGATACCTATTCTAAAAAATCGAAGATTATTTTTTCTAATCTCTTTTTTGCTGGTTTGGTATTTGTAAAACATAAATTACTATTATTCATTTATTTGTATGACTATTGATGGCTAAATCTTCTATTTTGCAATTCTAAGCTAAATAGCAAATATTTAACAAATGATTCGGCAAAAATATTATACGCATTTATTTAAAAATAAACCAGATATTACAGTTTCATTATTACCTGAGCAGTCAGTAAGACATGGGCCTGAATATTTCAAGACTATTGCACTAATAAAAAAGATGCTATCTAAGGTTCATTTAATCTTTACATTCCAATATTATTTTATTTTACTGTGCAAAATTGATTTGCTATCAATATATTTTTGCCGTTTAACAATTGGTAAAGGCCAACATTTAAACAGATCACTACATTTTTATTCTCGGTTGAAACAATTAACAAGGAACCTTTGCACAGTATCATATAGCCTAGCAGCTTGAAAACATCTGAAAACTACTTATAAAAACATTTAAGAATTTATTTTTATTATTTTCCCAGAGCAGTTTTTCATAGACAATGGACAATATTCATATGTTAAAATGGAGGAAATCTGGAAAACTATTGAGAAACTGCCTCAAAAAAGGAGATAACAGAATGTATCTCCCTTTTTTTACATCACAACTGTTTCCAATTGTATACCAATGGTTGGTATCAAATCTAGGACCTTCCACACTGAAAAGCATTGAATTACAGAAGATCATGTCACTAACTTCAATGGCATCACAGATGCAAAGTCACAAATGATATCTCCAATACAAAATCACATTAAATGCATATTAATAAACATTGTCAAGGAGAATGACAACGACTTAACAATTATATACCATAGCTTTTGCACAAAAATAAATATGAGTTCATTTTTTCACCAATTTTACAGTTATTGCATGGAATCTGCATTCTGACTAGAAATGATTTTTTCAAACAATACCATAGATTAATTTCGCATCATTCCATAATTTAAGCAATGTACAATATAAAAAGAAAACAAGCTTAAAACATTTTGGTAGCAAAAACTTGCGTGAAAATCACCTAACATCACGGTACTTGAATGAAATTTATAATCATGGTTAATATGATCATAAAAATTCATTCACATTCTTGTGCTACCCCATGAAATTTGGACTGTCCTTGCACACAGAAACAAAAGCAATTCAAATGTGCTAATGGACACTTTAGCCTCATGACGCAAAACGGAAAAATATGCAAACTAATTCTATTTTGGTTTTCTGTTTTCAAGAGTTTCCTATTTTAAATATTCTTGAAAGCTCTTCAGTAACTGCTCTGACACGGTATTATACGCTGGTTCTTTTCCCTTTTGTTTCATGAAGAATTGTCTATTTCACTTCACTGGTTTTGGTTTTAGCTTTACTAATTTTATGTTTTGAGTGGCTATTCTCTCTCTCCTTTTTCTCTTGAATTAGGGCATGGTAAAGCATCATTTTTATTTTTATTCGTCTATTGTTCATAGCTTTCTTTGTTTTACCAAGCTCACGTTCCTCTACCTGAAAATTATTTGCTAATTCCAATCGTGATAGTAAAACAGGCTATTTTTTGCCACTTTCCTTGTCATGGAATGCATTTTAGTTAAAAATTTATGATAATTTCCCTTGCTCGTTTTAAATACTTCCTTTGCACATATCTTGACGAAGATTGCTTTGTTTTTTATTATAAAATGCAAATCAGTGAAAATACTATAAAAATGTTTTATGTTTTCCATTGTACTAGTATAAAATCAACAAAAAATAAGGAATAAAATTATTATGAAATGTTTTATGGTTGGATCTTTAAAAAATTTTTTTTCGTTGAATTCAAATTTCAAGATAATAGAATTTTCAATATCATTTTTATCACATGAATTCTAAAAATGTCGGACATTTTTAGGAAAGTTGAAATTGTTTTTTGTTGATACATGACTAGGAAGTAAAATAAGCGTATTCCTCAAAATGCTTAATATATATATATATATATATATATATATATATATATATATATATATATATATATATATATATATATATATATTGTAGATATCATACATTTTTCACAATAATTATAATTTTATCTGAGCAGATTTGAAAAAAAAAATCAATGCATTGAAATTTTAGCTGTATAGGATTTCTCCCTAAATTTTACTCTCACTAATAAATATGAGGCAAATTAATGCTCTGATTGATCAAATATAAGATGATCTTACCAGATTTGTTATAACTTTACTAAGTAATTCTCAAACCGTTTTAAAATGCATTTAAATTTTTATAAAACAATTAATAAGCTATATTATTTCACGATAGTTTTGCGTACTTTATTTTATGATATTTAATACATTTGATCTGTTGATTCGTAAATTTAGGTCTTGATGTGGCTGTATCCCATTTGAATTATCAAAAGAGTGGCTCTGATGGATTTTAAATTTCTACATTAAGTACTAAATATTATTTGCAAAAATGGCTGGATCTTAATCTATGATCATAGCTGATGATAAAACTTTAAAAAAAAATTGCTTTTTATCATCATGTACAAGGTAAACACTAATAGATTGTAAGAAATTGCACAAAAGTTTAAAAATGAGTTTTATCAATTAATTGATTATAATAAGAAATTCTCTTTTCTGAGATTAATTATTCCTTACGTTCAAAGGTTCTTTCTTATATTTATGAATATATTGAATAATAATAGATACAAAAATTAACAATTCTAGACAAATTTACTTAAAAATATACTACATGAGTGCCGTTGTATTTCTGAAGAGCATTAAAAAATATCCTTCATGATATCTGTTATTTTTAGAATCACAAGCGCATGCCATAGAAATCAAATTATTTCCTTCCGCTTTTGCGCATCTGTTAATCATTTAGCAGCAGAACAGGCTGACCTTTTTCATGACGCTGCTTATTAAAAAGAAAGCATCGCCTAGCAATTCCTTCTACATCTGTTCACTTTTTCTAGAGTAGGCATCTGAGAATTAATCACATTTTCAAAAATGCACAGTAGCGTGTAATTCATTTTACCAGTTTAGTAAGAATGTGATTCAATGAATTTATTCTGCCAAAATGTGTTTATTCAAATCCACAAATAAAATACTTCGCGTCATTAACTATAATGGACACACTTTAAGTTATTTTTTAAATGATGTCGGTTTCGTAAATTTGATCAAGCGCATCATTGGCAGTATTTTTTTTACGTTCAATTAGTTGCATCACTAAGCTGCGACCCTTAGGAGCATTATCAGTATAGTTATGCTCTTTTCTGATTATTGAACTACAATTTTTAATTCTGTTCATATACACCACTTTATGAAGTACGTATTCATTATGAACTAGTAACTGTCTGAGAAATGAAATTCTAAAATAGCATTAAGAGAATTTTTGTTTTTACGAATAGAAAAATATTACTAGTAACTGTCAATATTTATATCTTATATATGTAACCGCTATTTGAATCCAAACGGTGTGGATTCAAAAGCAAAGTGTTATTCATTTATTTATATATTGCTTGCTGTTCATTAATTTAATTTTACCATATTCTGGTGTTCACTTTGCAACTGCCCGAGACTTAGATCATTAAGGAAAATTATGTATATTGTATTAAATTGTTTTTTATGCATAAAATTGTTTTTTATGCATAAAATCATTTCTTTGCATTTTATTTGTATTTAACCATAATTTGCAACAGTGAAGCCCCAATACAACATAAGCGTAAAATTAATAAGCAGATATATAAGTACACCCCATAAGTTATTTACAAATAATTACCCAAATTAGGCAATTCATAAAAATAAAAACACTGCGTAAAATGCTCTAATAACATAAAATTATAGTTTTAAGAATAATTTTGATATCAAAAATACACGTACTCTTGCTATTCCTTTAATTCCTTAATTTTTTTTAAAAAACATTTTTAGATTTGGATTTCAATAGTTTCTCTTCTGTTATTTTGAAATACTATTTTTAAAAATAGCAAAAGCGTGATATTTTCCGGTGAGAAGCTATTTATTCAAAAATATTTCAGCGGGTGTAAAAGAATGGAGAGAGCTTAGGTTTTATTGTAAACTATACATGACGTCTTTTTGACGTCATTGTATCGATTGCCTGGAAAACCTTTGAGTATTAGGACTTCCTGTGCCACATGAATAATGTTGAGCACCTGAAGTATTATTTCGTGAACCTTCTTTAAGAAGAATATGAATTTTTCTTTTAATCTCTGGTATAATGCATATGAAAATAAGGAAAATCATCATTTCAAACAATTAACTGTTTGTGAAAAGCAAAATTATTTTAATTAGATTTGCTCTTTTTAATTAAAAAATTATTTTTAAATTTAAAAATGACACATTTTATGAATATTTTTGTATAAATTATATATTAAGTCTACTAAATACTGTTAATTATTGATGCAAAAGTACATGCAAAGTATATTTTCAAGCATTTAAGTTTACGTTAACAAAATATGTTAGAGGGTACAAATTGCTTTTAATGTGCTAAAATAAGAATTTACATCAATGAATGCTTTAAGAGAAATAATGCAAGACAAATAATGAATTTTTACTTCCTATAAATGTATTTAAATACTAATATTCGAATTGCAATTTTATTCGAAATAATTACGTAATATATAAAGTGAACATGCATATTTTCAGTTTTTACATACTTGATTCTGAATATCATTTTTATAAAGATAACAATATCCAAAAATCTTTAATTGAAACTTTCATTTTAGAATTGGGAAAAATATAAGATGTTTTGATAACATGTATTAATTTCTTACTTTATTAATATTTATAATAATTTTAAAGTAAGTAAATTATATGTTTTCAAAATAAGCTATATAATTGAATGGATCTTAAGAGCAATAATCTTGTAAACTAGGTGCCGTTAATATCAATACCTCAAAGAATTGATTTTATAAAAATAATAATAAATCTCTATACAAATAGTTCCTCTTCATATTTGTGTGAGTGCTTTCCAATAAAAAAATACAAAACACACATATATTTCTGATAATATTTGCTTATAATTTAAATTTATTCTTAAGTAATTAAGCTGATTCACTTTCGTATAAATTTAAGTTTTTTTATCAATTTTCAAAAGATTTCAATTAAATTTCTACATAAGGTCAGGAAAATTGCAGAACTTCAATATTTTTTCTTAAATTCATAACTTTTATTTGAATGCAAACCAAGGTAAAATGTATAGCTAACTATAAATATTAACTAATTGCCAAAATAAGCGATTTTACTCAATACTGACTTTAAAATAAAACGAACTTTAGTTTTAGAATTATGCTTCAAATTTTTACAAGAACATAACGATATTAGTTTTTTTTTGCATGAATATTAACAAATTTATAAACAGATTTATTCTAATTATTTTAGCGTTTCATAAAAAATATTTTTTCTAAATAATTTGCATTTTTTTAAATCTATTAGATGCTACTGACACAGAAGCTTCACACAAAAATACTTAGGTTAATATAGGTATATTACTGCTTTTTCAATATTATTTCATTTATTATTCAGTAGCACTATTGTTTAACTTAAACGTTGATAAACTTTTAATAAATTTAAAAAAATTTAATTTATGATACTTATATAAATTATTCTAAATAAAAACTTAAAATGTACTTAAAGGTTGACAACAATTTTTATTCTAAGAAAAAAAAACTCATTTAATTAATGTAAGTTTAAAACTCCAAAATAGTTAAAATATCCAAAAATTTGTATTTTACGAAAAATTTAAAAATTGTTTCATTTACTAAAATTTATTAATAAGTGAACTCCATTAGTTATGTAAGAATTCTGTTTGAAAAAAATAATGAAAGTTTACATTTCATCGGAATTGGGAGAAAATATTTAAATTACCCACTTTTCAAAATCAAGTTTTTCTGGTTATTATTACAGATATATTAAAATGATTAAAAAATATTTTTAAATGATCTTGTATACTAAAAATTATGTATTGTCTCAAATGAATTAAAAATCTAAATTTCATCTACTAAAAAGCCTATCTATCAAAACGTATAAGATATTAAAATCATATTTTAACTTAGAAAAATAACATTAAATATTATTAACAAACAATTATAAAAGAATAAGTTTTAAGAAATTTTGGCAACAAAATGAAAATTGAGAAAATGAAAGAATTGTGAGTTGCTTCATTTTTTCAACATGAGAGCTTACGAATGACTTTTTTGAGAAGAGTGAATATTTAAATTAAAAAAATGTTTTTCTTAGAATTTCCCAAAAAATCCTTTTCGATTCAAAGATAATTACAGCAAACTGTTAAAAATTAAATCTAAAAATATTTTTTAAAGATTTCCATCCGAAATGAAATCCATTCGATTGAAAACTTAATGAGGCATAACTTAAAGATCATTTTTAAGCAAGCAGAAAATTTTACACATAAGTGCTTATTTACCTAGAAAATGATACAGAAAACCTTGAAAATTTTTCGGTTCTTACGGACTCTCTTCTTTTGTTTGTTTCATTCTTGTTCTATTTCCCAAAGTCCTTCAACAGGTGCACTTTGTTTCAAGATCAAGAGAAAGTAAAACCTTAAGATAAGAGAATTTTAAACGATTAATCGATTTGCTACAGTCCTTTCGATTGAAGGTTACTTCATCGTCCAAACATAAGCACTGGAGGAGTGTCCTTTAACTATAGCAAGTTTTGTGTGAAGTTTTTCAACCAAATTAAATAATTTGAAACACAAAATATATTAACTCCTTTGCAAAATAGTTATTCGAATGACACTATAATTGCATATAAATATAAAATTCAGTTAATGTATCTTACAATCAAACGAGAAAAGTCACAAGTAGATTGAATTTTGTTTTTATATATAACAATATTTTTTGGTTTTTAAAAATGTTTATTCTCTACTTTTTAAATTGTTCTATTAAATTATTAAGAAATAAATAACTTAATTTTTATTTAAAACAAATTTTAACTATAAAAATCTTACAGCTAGATTTCACCGATGAAATTTATTAGCATACTAAGCAATTAACACATTTAACTCTTAATTGTGCTATAACAATTTTTTTTAAATTTAATTACTGGTAAACTGATTAAATAAATGATCATAAGAAGAAATTTAGCTATATATAATGAGTGCAACGAACACTAAATGGAAAATTTTAGCTGTTTACTTAATATAATTACGCATTGTATAGTTATTATTGCAGTGGTATTTCCCAAAGTTTCTCTTACAACATCCTCCCTTGTCTCTACTGTTAATGCATTATGGCCAAGACAAAATAATCCCAATTATAATTCCTTATTCGGAGTGCACATGATTTAATATAGCGAGCGACATTAAGTTACGAAATCTAAGCAATTAATTCAATTTAGTAAAAATATATCATATTTTCATAACGTAACAATAGCGTTATATTCTACTTCAAACAGCTTGTTCGAAGAATCAACTTGTTCAACTAAAAATGATTTTATTATTAATACTGTTATCTATAAGAGAAAAGTTTTGCCATTACATGTACAAACTTTTGCAACACAAATTATAACTTGATACATATATTTAAGGTCTTATTTATAAGAAAAGATGATTAATTTTGGTTAATTAATTTATGTGCTTCAATTTAGGTTACTACTAAATTAGATACATAGATAATTTCAGTTAAGACAGTATCACTTGAAAATGAAACTTGATTGTGAAGAACTATCTAATTCGATTACACGCAGCAGACTTAGTAGCAATGTAATTACGTAGCTGTATAATTCAATGATATCATTCAAGACATCACGCGCTACAGTTTTAAATCCAGCAGATTCCCAAAGAAAATTTTCATTTTCATATCAATTTTCATTTTTGCTTAAATTACAAGCTACAGTGTTTATTGTAAATAAGTCTTTTATAAGCATATTATCAAGTCTGGAATAATTTTTTTATAATAATGATCAAAATGCACAAGAGCAATGAGTAAAATAAATGCGCTAAGATGTTAAATTATCGCTACCAACTGCTTAACATATAAGTTTTTTCTTTATCATGTATGCCTCGAATAAAAAAAATTATATTTACGTACTTTCAGCACACTGTCGCCGCCGTGGTTAAATTTATTCTATTTCCTAGGATGAATTTGGTCTTAACACGGCTCTAGACGTGATTACTATAATACATTAGCCTTACATCTCAAGTTAGTTAAAGAGGATTTTTGAAACTTCACAGTATTTTGCTGTTAAAAATTCATTTAAAACTTCATCGAGAAAGCTAGAAAATTTATATTCTATATATTGACAAGTTTTCTTAATTTGAAGAAAACAAGAAAACGTGCTGAGAATTCATTTGTTCACAAAGCCATTATAGTTGAGAATTTGGTTATTTGTAATGAGTTTGATTTATGCTTTTAATACTATTTCAAGTAGTTCTGGGGACTTTTTCGTCTCAAATAACTTACAGTTTATAACTAACACAATATACAAATAAACTGTTTTTTTATTAGTATAATAAGTTATAAAATCATCTAACCATGTTTGAGACAAAGGTTGGACGTATTTCATAACGTATTTCCATTTAATATTTTTTAGAAGCCTCCTGTTGAAATCTTAAGGAATTTGTTGGCATCTGTTGATCTACAAAGACATTTTATAAACAAAATGAAATCTCTTCGAACTTTCACCTTCACTTTCACAAAATGAAAGAGATTTGAATTGTTACTTTCTTTTATGGACTCGTCAACTTGGATTTAATGAAATGGTAAAATATTCATGCATTTTACTGAGAGTGCTTTCGAATATTTTTAATAATCGATACAACTGAGAATGTTAGTGAAAATATTACTCAAAAAATGTTAAATATTCTTTGACACTTATTCTTATGATTGATTGCTTTCAAAAATCTAAAGTATATATATTCGCTAAAGTAAATATTAAATAACAATAAATTAATTAAATATTGTGAAATCTTTTTAAAATATTTAACAGAAAAAGTAAAAAGTAACCCGAAATGTTCAACTCAGAAAATATTTCAAGAATCAAGAAAAACATTTCTGATAAGAACATGATGAATCATCTTGAAATCAAAGGAAAATAAGGTGAGTAATAAAAATAAAACAAGTAAAAATGGAAATTATAAAAAGGAAAAGTTCCAAAATATAATATTGAGAAATGACAGAAATAAAAACTTGTCCCTTCTCCTCAGAGAAGAAGATATTTCTATTAAATGTAAAAATTCTTAAAAAAAAAAAAAAAAAAAAAAAAAAAAAATCACAAATGAGAATTGTTTCTGACACCTTTGAAAGAAAAATTAATAACAGTTATAAACAGAAAGAAAAATCAAAAAGAAAAGTTTCTCAAGTAAAATTGCAAATAATATAATGGTACTAAACGTTTTAAAATGCTAATTCATCCATCCATCGCTCTCCCTCTCTCTTCTTATATATATATATATATATATATATATATATATATATATATATATATATATATATATATATATATATATTTATACATACAAACATACATATATATATATATATATATATATATATATATATATATATATATATATATATATATATACATACATATATATATATAGATATATATATGTATGTATAGATAGAAGAAGGTTGTTAATAGATAAAAATTTAAGAGACGTGGGGTAAGTAAAAAAACCACAAATAATCAAAAAAAAAAAAAAAAAAAAGATTGGAATAGGAAATAAAATTGAATTTTAATTTATTAGGAGAACTGAGAAGGCTGTATGATATTTCTACTGAAGAACGAGCAGAATAAAAAGACAAATTAAAAGACTTCTGCAAGAAAAGGCTCGAGTAGAAAACATCTCATGTGTGATGTTAAAATTAAATGCGAAAAAAACTGAAAATTATTATTTGTCCAGAGATGATAGGAAGGAATGATAAAAAAAGAGAATTTTATTAAAGTCCAAAAAAAAAAATTATAAATATGATAGTATAAATATTCTATTGCAACAATTAAAATTCTAAAAGTCATCAACAGCAAAGCGAAAAAATTTGAATATTAATAACTAAATAGTTCGAAAAGAAAGAAAAAATCAAACAAGAATCACTAAATTTTTAAAAATCTCAATAATGAGACTTCCGTAATTATTAGAATTAATAAAAAAAGGGAGGCTAACATTCAAAATGAATCATTTCTGAAAGGGCTTATGAACAACATTTTGTAGGGTTTCTTGACCCAAAAAGTTAGTGAAGAAATTTGGACTCTAAGTTTTAGAATATAACAAATTGGATGAAAGAAATCATTATTTTGTAACTCTTATTTTAGTATAAGGGGCTTTTAAAAATAAAAATTTGTAAACAATCGGAATAAAATTGTTGATTAAATTTGATTTAAAATATTGAGTGGTTTTATAAACTCATTGAAATCGAAAATAACAAGGAATAATATCTGATAATTTGCGAAAATTTATTTAGAAATATTAGTTTCAATTAACAAACTTAGTTTTTTTTTTTTTAAAAAAAAATGAAGTCTTTTCTTTTACAATATATTTTAATATTATTATTTATAACACTTATGTTGACATCCAAGTAGTTTACTTTAGAATTATAATTTATTTGTATAAAGATTCTAAAGGAAAAACTAATTCTTATAATTAGAATAATATATATGAGATTTTTTTTAGTTTATAGAGCTTGGGTAAATTTCAAGGATTGAAAGAGAACTGTTGGTTAAAATTAATGAATAAAAAGTCGTCGATATATCTGATAAAATTTAGTTTATAAGATGAGAAACGTGGAGAGATTTAATGAATTTAGTTTCTTCAATAAGTAAATACAAATTACAAATATTTGAACTAAAATTAGTGCCCATTGGTATATTATTAATTTGCTTGTACATCTGGTTATTAAACTTAAAATATTAATTGCTGGTTAAACTTAACGAAAATTGTCATTTTGCTTTTATCAATTAAATGTCTGAAATTGAATATTTTAAAAATATTGATGATTATGTGTATAAATTTAAATAATATATAATTATGCACAATTTTTAACTGAATAGATAAATATACTACTAAAGTTTTGTACATTAATAGAATACAATGGTATTTTTAGTTCATTCCAGATAGCTCTTTCAGTTAGCAAAATATAAAATAATGTTCAATCAGCAAAATATAATTTTCAATTAGCAAAATATAAAATAATGTTCAATTAGCAAAATATAAAATAATGTTCAATTAGCAAAATATAAACATAATAGTATTTAGCTGAATTAAATAATATTGCGCTGGATGTTTGAGCTCAGGTTTCTAACATTGATTTTGTTTACCATATTTCGTTTGATAATATGGACATAAATTGTTCTTAAATTTAAATTTTCTGCTTCAATAGTACTATAATGCAAGAAATAAAGTGTTTCGAATGCATGGGAAAAAGCCTCGTAAGTTTATATACCTTTGAAAATGCAATTTTCGAATGAATTGTAGTACTGCAACTTTCAAGTGAAAATAAATCGAGAGAGCTGACAAAATAAGATAAATAACATCGCTATTGAAAACTAATAGAAGTTAACATTAGTTTTTTCAAAAGCGTTAAGTAGCATTGATTTTCAAATGATGTACAAGAAGTCTCATGTGCCATGTGTTCTGAGCTTTGCACTAGAGTCTGTCCTGTAGTTTGCCTAGTACACTTTAAAATGTGCTGGATTCAACACAATGCGAAAAATTTCATTTAAAATTAAAAGAAATTATTTTTGTTTTTAATATTTTTGATGTATTATCGAAAAAATAAAATAAAAATCGAAACAATACTAAGATTTATTTTGTAAATTACCAACATGCTATCAGAGATGTACAAGATCAGTCATTTGCAATTTTTTCTTTAACTTGTTTCTTGATTAGGGTTTTCTTTCGTGAGCACTTTTAAAAATCAAGTAATTCTTTTCTTTTGAAGAGAGCTCGTAGCTGTTATGCATTTTTTTTTTGTCTTGTGCCAGCTATGTTGACAATATGGGGTGCGGTGCTCTACTTTTTCCTACTGAACCATATTTGGTGTGGAGTCCGACTGCTTCAGTACAGACATGCCATAGGGACCCATTTATAGAATAGGCAACCATTCACATATCATTCATACACAGAAAAGACAAAGACAGGATAGATAGAGAGAGAAAGTACATCCACGCCCGAACCGGGATTCGAACCCAGGACCTCCCTATATGCAGTCAGGCACTCTGAGCACTAGACAGGGTGGTCAGCTTGTTATGCATTCATATACAAAAGACCTTTTCAATGGACTCGATTCAATATAAATGCAAAAATTAAACAGAAAAAAATTCGTAGAATATTCTTTTTATCTGATTTTGATTGAAAATGAAAACGGTTTCTAAATTTTTATTGAATCGACAGAAATTTTCTCGGAGTCTGCAAAGACCACGCCTTATACTAGATCAGAGGTTTCCAGCTTTCGCACGATTAATTTGTTCTTTTAAGAGATGCTATTTTAAAAATTTAATATTTTCCTTTGGAAAGAAAAAATTGTTCACGTGTTTCGCAAAACGAATTCATTTCTAAAGTCAGTATATCTCTTGGATATACTAGAATCAATGTTAATGGGATTCACTGTAAAAGATTACAGCTTAAATACAAATGTAAAAACCACCATTAAAATAAAGAAGTTAATTAAAATTACATTTGTAGCTTATTATCCTTAAAAATTAAAAAAATTGACGCGTGCACGTTTCCGAAGATTACCAACATTTTCGGATCATGTGATTTACCATGGACCATCAAATGATGATAATAATATTAGAGGAATACTTTTTCTTCCTGTCAATTTTGCTTCTTCGTTTATAAGTACTTCATGCTTTAAAAATTTACTCTCTACAAAGGAGTTTGTGTATCTTATATACAATATTTTAACAATTAATCACTAGTATTGCAATTTTTTCCTTTTCGTTTTACGGAATAAGTGATTGAATTTTAAACTCACATTTACTTAAAATTTCTTAATCTAACAATATAAAATTTTTGTTCGTCTAAATCGTAGTCATAGAAAATAAGCTGAAAAAATATTCCAGAATAAGCTTGTCTTATATGTTATCTTTACAGATGTGAAATCCGTTATTTCTTAGAATAACCAAGTATTTCATGATATAACTAGACAAATCAGTAAAAGAATATAAAATTACTGAATTCTACAATTTCACTAAACATTCTACAGAATAACGATTACTTGATCGTTAAAGTATGAAATAAAGTATTTGTGGAAATTTTTTTGAACCATTTGTAGCTGCTTTTATCCAGTTTTGAACCGCTTATCATTGCTTTGCTGGTAAATACGCTGGATTCCGCTGCTTAGAATGTTTTTCCATTGAGGAAGGCTTCGAATTGTAGCAAGAGCTCGATGTTAGATCTTAAAAGTTCTCATCTGTAAAAAATGTGCTCTTGTTTCAGAAATAATATAGAATACAATTAAGTGTCATCACAACAATTATTGCTGGAACAAATAATGAAAAGTAATTTAAAGTATTTCATAAAATTTTAATTAATATTCTCCCATATTTTTATTCGACAAAGTTAACCCAATGATTTCATAAAGCAACAAATTTTCTTCCCAGCAATTTTTTTTTTTGAAAATATATAAATATAACTATTTTTGAAAGATTTTATTCTTTTTTCGTTTAACTAGTATTATCAATACAATAATAATAAATTATAGAATCTGCTTTTTTTAATTGTTTATAAATAGATAACACATGATAGGGATAAATGCAATTTTCGAGACATTTTAGCTATTTATATTCAATTAATATAAAAAATAATTTTGAAACTGTTTATTTTTTAAATAAACGGTCTATAACTAGTTATGTCATAGAATAACTTGATAAAATATAAAATTTTTCATCCATTTTATACTTTAGCTGATTTACCTATTTATTTCATGAAATACCAGGTCATTCTATGAAATAACAGAATTTTTAGAGGTAAAATACACTACTGGCCATTAAAATTGCTACACCAAGTAGGCGACATGCTACACACGTGAAATTTATACGTAAGGAAGAAGGTGCTGTGATATGCAAATGATTAGCTTTTCAGCGCATTCAGACAAAGCAGGCGCCAGTAGCGACACCTACATTGTGTTTAAACGAGGAAATTGTTCAGCCGGTTCCTCATACACAAATTCCATTTGAACGTTGTTGTGATGCCTCATGTAAGAAGGAGAAATGCGTACCAGAACGTTTCTGACTTTGATAAAGGTCGAATTGTAGCGTACCGGGATTGTGGTTTATCTTATCGCAGTATTGCTGCTCGCGTCTGTCGAGATCCAATGACTGTTAGCAGAATATGGAATCGATGGGTTCAGGACGGTAATACGGAATGCCATGCGGGATCTCAACGGCCACTTATCACTAGCAGCCGTGAAGACAGGCATATTATCCGCATGGCCGTAATGGATCGTGCAACCACGTCACGAGCCGTGAGTCAAGAAACGGGGTCGTTTGGAAGACAACAAGTGTCTGCACGAACAGCTCGACGACGTTTGCAGCAGCATGGACTCTCAGCTCGGAGACCATGGCTGCGGCTTCCCTTGACGCTGTGTCATAGATAAGAGCGCCTTCAATGGTGTGATCAACGACGAACCTGGGCGCTCGAATGGCGAGACGTCATATTTTCATATGAAAGCAGGTTCTGTGTACAGCATCATGATGGTCTCATCCGTGTTTGGTGGCATGGTGGTAAACGCACACTGGCAGCGTGCATTCGTCATCGTCATACTGACCCATCACCTGGCGTGATAGTATGGGGTGCCATTGGATACACGTCTCGGTCCCCTCCTGTTCGCATTGGCGGTGCTTTGAACAGTGCACCTTACATTTCTGGTGTGTTACGACCCGTGGCTTTACCCTTTATTCGAGCCCTGCGAAACCCTACGTTTCAGCAGGATAATGCCCGACTGCATGTTGCCGGTAACGGACCTTCATTGATACAGAACATGTTTGGCTGTTGCCCTGGCCAGCACGTTCTCCAGATCTTTCACCAATACAAAACGTTTGGTCAATGGTTGCCGAGCGACTGGATCGTCACCAAACGCCAGTCACTACGGTTGATGAACTGTGGTATCGTGTTGAAGCTGCATGGGCATCTGTACCTGTACATGCAATCCAATCTCTGTTTGGCTCAATGCCGAGGCGTATAACTGCTGTTATTACTGCCAGAGGTGGTTGTTCTGGGTACTGATTTCTCAGGATCTATCCAGCCAAATTTTTTGAAAATTTAATCATTTGTTTTTTCTGGTATAATATATTTGTCCAATAAATATCATTTTGTTATCTGCATTTCTTCCTAGTGTAGCAATTTTAATGTCCAGTAGTGTATATTTTTCCTTACGTGAAAGAAACTAGCAATTTATTTAAAAGGTAATTTTATGATCAAATATTAAAATGAAAATAATTAAAAAATATTAAAAAGGTAATTTTGTGATCAAATTTTTCATGCAGGTAAATGATACATAATTATATTTAACGAATTTTGATTAACTGATGTTTTTGATTTTTGTTCGTTTAGAAGTAGTATGTCATGAATAACCTGTCAATGTACAAAGTTTCAGTTCAAAATATATCTAAATATGTTAAAAAATTCGCACTTTTTTTTTAAATTTTCAAATATATATCATGTTTTGTGCAGTTATATGCAGATAAAATCAGTACATTAATTGAATAGTAATTCCGAAGACAGTCCAGAATTTAATTGTAAGTAAGCATTTGATTAAAAAAAAAAACACTTTAATGAAAATTTTGAGTTAGATTAAAATAATTAAGCAATTAACTATTTCTAGTTCATAAAAAAACTACTGAAATCTCAAGGCTCTAATTATGAATGTAAAGAATAATTTTTTAACAACATGGATTAGAAATTTTTTTCAATTGAAAATATTTTTAACACGCTTAATTGGGTAATTATATTAATATTAATTGATTTTTTTTAACTGTCACTTTTCAAGATCAACTAAAATGTCCAATCAGCAAAATAATGCAAATACGGGAACATTGTTCACATAAAAGCACATTTTTTTACGTTTATCACGAATAAAGTAGAATTTGTTGGGAAAACAATTGGGTAATGAAATCATCTATGTGTATCGGAAGCTTAAAAACTCAATTTCCATTGCCACATTCTTTCATTGTCTCCTCACTTAGCATTTGCTTTAAATATTGCAGAAATGTTTCCCGTAAAATAATCCCAATTGTCAAATAATTCAGCTTAGCCAAAGGTTGCGCACGTGTGTAGAGTGAATAGAAATCTTTATCTTTGAGAGAAGTATTTTCACTGCAAAAAAAAAAAATAAATAAATAAATGTCAGTTGTAATTCAGCTTTGTTATTACTTAGGTCATTACCTGTTATAACTTATGCTTTTATCTTCATAGATACAAAATGATTCCCGTTATTTTGTTCTTCAAAGACAAAAATATTCCATTTATTTGTTGTAAATAATAGAAATCGTCAAATATAATGATATTCCTCCCAAAACTAATAGATTACTAAATAATGTTTTCAAATTTCGTGTCCTAAGTTAAGTTTGTTTTCCAAATAAGATGGTTTATTAAAAATATGGGGTTTTTGGATACTTTAATAAGAGCATTTACGGGATACATTGTACAAGATAGGTAATTATACAATTTATTGTTATTGAATTTCTTAAGTTACTCTTATTGAAACTTTTGAGTTCCATCAAAAATAGTCAGAATATATTTTTGATAAATATAAGTCTGTAAATAAATGAGTAAGTTTTGTCAAAAGATTACAATAATGTAAATGGAAATAAGAAAAAAACTTTCCTATCCTTGGTGAAATTACTTTATTTGTATCATCGTTTTGCTTTACATTCATATTTCTTTGGCCAGGTCAAATTAACAATCACATGAACCGCAATTTCACTGTTACATAAAAGCCACAAAAAAGAATTCTCTCTGACGCACATATATATATATATATATATATATATATATATATATATATATATATATATATATATATATATATATATATATATATATAATTATTTATTTTAATAAAATACTCCGCACATTTTTTAAACTTTTGAATCTTAACTAATCTAGATTTTAGAACCTTATTGAATCCCACTATCATATATTTTTTGTGATGACCAAAACGTTGTCAACAAAATTTTTTTGTTGTACCAAAATTTTATTTCTAATAAACACATTAATAAAATTATTTTTAAAATAATTATATTTGGAAAATTATAAAAAAGAAAATGGAAAGCAAAAGGCAGTTAATTAAATTTTTTGATTGAACCTTGCGTAACACTTCCTAGTAGTTCTATGTATATAAGAAAAAGTTCCTTATTTTTTTATGAAGATTTACAACTTTGCTTCTGATTACAATGATGATCCCGTTACATCATATTTATATAGTTCAAATACTTAGCGAGGAAGATAATTGCTTTCTTTTTTCGTAGGATAATAATGAATTATGTTTATTAGAATTAATAAAATGTCATTAGAAAGTTAATAACTTGGCAAGAACTTCATTAGCTTCATGATTCTTTTAAAAAGAGAGGGAGCAATTCTTTTTCTTCTTCGACTCAGTAATAACACCAGAATCTGGAGAGTCAAACGAGGCGATCACCTGAAGGCGCAGAGGTCTCACAGAAAAGTTCTGAGTTTAAAATGAATATGGAAAACTCAAGTATAAGGTATACTAGATAAATTATAGATTTTCATGGGATTTTTAGTTGCGAATTTTCTACGTTTTGCAGTATGTCTTCCTTCAGAATTTTTTATTTGACAATTAATTAAGGCATTGTTTTGATGTTTTTAAAGATTACTAGGAAGATGTTGATTATCTTAAAAATAAAGTGACACTGAAGATTTTTAATCAACGCAGAAACAGATTTAATCTTAAAAATTTCAGAGAAAAGTCATAACTTGAAATAATAAGAATTCTAACAAAGTGAAACTGGGAAGAGATTATGCAAAATGCTTTCCTTTTAGCAATACTTGTTCGATAATAACGTTATTGGCTGTGATTATTAGCAGCACAAAAGAGTCGGTAATCAAGAGAGTTAAATAAGGCTTTTAAGTCTTAAAATTGGCAGTCTACTTAAATAATATTGTTTTTTTTAAAAGAAATTTATACATTTTTAGAAAAAAAAATGTGAAGATTAATTTTGAAGAAAGGATATTGTCCTGATATATGTAAATAATTGAATATTCAATCAAAATTATACATACAGAATGTATATTCAATTATTTCTGTATTTACTTTACATATAGTTATACACAAAATTTACAATAACCAACATACAAATAAAGGCTTTGTATCTAGTGTTTCCTATATGCATAATTTATAAATCACTCAATGTATAGAATTTTTTAATGGCAGTGAAATCATGATTGCTTTCTTTATAATTTGTGATATTTTGTTTTCAAAATAATATTACAAGTGAAGATTATGATCCATAATATTAAAAAATTATATTCAAATCCATAAATCTATGGCAAATAATATAAAACTATTTTATAAATGGATTAAAACTGAACTTAATTTGATATTCTTGAAACTGAAATGAAAGCTGATAGCCGATTATAATTTTTTCCAACATTTTCAGATTTTCGATTCCTATAAATGTCTCGCTTATCCCAAACACGCCTAAGATTCCTTCATAAAAATGGTCAAATTTCCCTCATATTTCATATTTTCCTTATTCTTTGAAATTTCACCATAGTTATTTGGATCTTTTTCATTGCTTTTGTGCCCCTGTTAACGACCTTAGTAACGAATTCACTTAATTTCTAATAAAATGTATCGTGATATAAAGCGTTCCAATTCCACTCAAACGTTTTTTTTATGTTTTCTCATTGAAAAAATGACTAGAGTTTTGAAATGGTTTTATATATACATTTATGTTTCTAATGCCCGGCTGCAATAGAATTTGTACCTTACAGCACTACAAGGGAGGGAGGGGGAGTGATTGCAACTTCTGTAGAAGAACACCTAGGAGTGTGTTGCCCCGAAAATGAGTGGATGTTCGTAATTTAAAAGCAGGGACTAAGTAGAAGACTCGCCTACTTGCCTGCCACTCCTAGAGCCAGAAGTATCATTTCACATGGAGGACATTGCGATCATGACATAATTAATGTTCCCCACGCAATGGACATGCATTTATTATTTTACAATGCACAATGCATTTGTTATTTTACAATATTTGATTTTATTATTCAGTTTCTTAGGGCACAGCTGTTTTTTTTAGGGACTTGTATACATACTTTAGACAGAATACAACCATTTTACACAGTCCAAACAAACTCAAAAAAATTTACTTGTCTAGTTGTTGATAATGAATTTGCATAGCAGTTGTTGTTGGTAAGTTGATAATGAATTTGAACTTTTATCAAATATTGACAATATAATAGAATAATATAATAAATATAGTAAAATAATCTTAGAAACAGGAAGACATCGTGATCTCATATAGCGTTAGCCCTTTGGCTTACAAATAATAAAGGAAATAAACGTTAAGCAACTGTAATTTTTTTCAGCGATACATTGTATCACACTTTAATAAACTATGTAATCAATGAAGAAATAATAAGTTTCTCACATAAATTGCAAGAAATTCCTTATAATCGTTAAAAAAAAAAAAAGGTATATGAGAGGGAAAATTTCATGAAAAATTTTCAATGAAATTCGACAACAGATTATGGAAAATTAGTGAAAATATAGTTTCTTATCGTAAATGTGATAGGGTGGTCAAAGTTATAGATGAATATTAATATCGAAATTTTTTTAAAAAAATCTGTTAATAGATATTGTAAATTATGCGACAATGTTCAATTTATTTTTTACACTGGTAAGTGGTGAGTTCATAAAAAATACTTTCAAATCTGATGCATCCTGAGCTGATAGGAATTTTTTTAATGTTTTAGTGAGTAATGTTAATTGAAAAGAATTATTTTTGTTGAATTTTAAATATATGAAATTTGTTATTTTTAATGCATAATTTTCTTTTTATGGATAATAAATAATAATTATGGAAACTATTGTCTACATGAACTTAAGTAAAATACATATTGTCCAGTCACGAAATTTCAACATGTTAGCTAATATTGAAGGTAATGCAAAACTTACATTGAATTTGATATAATTAGATTTGAACGCTTTTCTATTGCTTATAACTTTCAAATGGTGAAAATATTTCGCTCCATTTAGCACAAATAAAAACTTTTTATAAGTGCAAGGAACTGAATTTAGTAAAGAAATAAATAAAATAAAGGAATGAAATTAGAAACGACAAAAAGGCAATTGATTGTTTAATGTCTATAAATATATTTTTCTTAAAATTCTGTTTGATAAAAAAAAAATAATGGACTGTTAACATTTCTTCTTTCTTAATGCGGCAGATATAAATGCGTTTGGTTAATCATAGGCACATTTCTAAGCATATTATTGTTATTTTATGCAAGTTTAAATTGCAGATAATTGTTAAATCAATGTCATTAAAATGTTACTAATATATTTACAGAAAAATAATATAATATGCATTATATATGAGCTGCTATTTCATTTAAAAAAGAAAGTAGTACATTTTTTGCAAGTACAAAAAATGGTTAACTTATATATAAAACTTTAATAAACAATGTATTATTTTTTTTTTTGTATTTATTTCATCTCTTAAAAGAGAATAGACGTGCCAGTCAAATATAATTGCTTTTTTTTCCGCTTAGAGGGTTGTGTTTATGTCTTTATCACTTGTGTTCTTTTATTTGTTTTAGAAAGTAAAGAAAGTAATGTTTTAAATGTGACATTCGAAGTGAGCAAGACAGGTGTTTTTGATTTCTTTAATTTAAATTGAGTTCATTGACTTATCTCGCGAATTTAATGTTGTGTTGTAAATAGTCATTTAAAAATTTTATGCTTTTTCTGAAGCATGAAGTCTCTCTCACGCAATGTTTTTGCGTGGTTAATCTTCAAAGTTCATGATTTGTAGATGATAAGTGTTAGCGTGAATGACAAGAAATCGTATTGCTACCTATATTGTTTGATGAGTTCCTTTCGAAGATTTATTGAGTGTTATGCTTTAATACACTTTTAGAACAAGAAAATTTATTAATAAATTTATGGTATGTAAGCAAAATATGACATATTTGCAATTTATGATAGTATTTTTAAAATTATATGCAAATTACCTTTACCAACTGAAAATGATGGAGTGCAAAATTGAAAGAATTGTATCTTTCTGTCCAAGGTTTCTTAAACTATACATACTATTAAAGATTCATTACACATTATTCGAAGGTTAAATTTTTGCACAAAAGTTCTAATAATTAATTTCCATATTAACTGTGAAATGGAAAAGCTCAAGATGTCAGAACAAAATTTGCAGTAGGGAAGGATATGTTCTTTACAATAATTATTAATGGAAACAAAAAATACTCTTTCTGCTGTAAATCAAAATAGATAAGCTTTGATTTATATGAAGTGCAATCACTTCGGACACTAATATGCCTATTTCACATATTTTATGCATATTGTCTAGTAATTGCTATAGCAATGTTTGAGAAAGTTTGCTCTAGTTTGACAAGACTGTTATGAATTCCTTTATAGCTATAAAAAGACAGTGTCTTTTAATAATACATCTCAAATTTGTTCAAAGGAATTTCAGTCTGAAATATATCTATGTAATCTTCACCTGTTAACATTATTTGATAGTTCACCCGTCCTGTTAACATTATTTGATAGTTCACCCGATAGATTATGATTTCATACAAACCTAACAACACTCTCTCACTAGCCGTTGCTACGCACCTAAGACATGTTGTTAAATATTTATTACTTTGATATCAATCTATCATCTACCCCTGATACAAGGGACAGAAATCCTGTACAGACAGAAAGTATAGACCCTCTGAGTAGGCATTTAAAGTTGAAATAGATAATAGTATAATGTTGATGGTCAATAATATAATTTTACTTATGATTATTATGTATGACTAATTATGTATGATCATAAATACTTGGAGAATCACCCCATCTGATAACTTATCTATCCAAAATACAATATGAAAATCAGTATAAAATAAAAAGTCCTGAAATAGGAGAACCTGCAAATTTTACTTCATTCTAGTGACATAGCTTAGCAAAGTAATGAAATAACCTATTTCCTGATGCATGCCTATTTTATAATGAAAGCCAGCTCCTTACTGCACTAAATAACATTCAATGAAACAACTTGATTATCAATATATTAATTACGTTTTCAAAATAATACATTAAAGAGTTAGTTTCAACCCTGCTTGTCCAGCCACGTCACACAGTGTCACGAAAATAGTTGAGTGGAATTTTCTCATTATATCAACACACATACGTGACAATTATGTATGTACATTTAATCCTCAAGGCATATTATTACAAAAAACTGACGTCCAGCAGCACCACTAGTCTACGACACTCTACCTGTATTAGTTATAACAAGCGAAAGACCCCAAGCAAATATTAATTTTAATGCACTGGCTTGTACATTTGATACTAGGATCACATTTATACTTTGTCAGTATAAACAGAATAGCAATAGTTATTTTAACTGCTGAATTTAACACATTTCTTGTTTTTATGAGGTAAGTTATGACTGTTTTTCTTAATAAAATTAATCCTGAATTATCTTTCTAGTTGCATTAGTATTACTTATTTCAATATCAACTAGATTTATTAATATGTGTGACATAACTAGTTAATAGTTATGTTAATAGTTAACATGTGTGACATAAATAATAAAGTTTAATCACTATGCATTTTATATTTGTTAAATGTACAGGATATGCAAAAAACCACTGATTGTTGCAAATTCACACTTATATTGATAACAAACCACATATCCATCCTACACTCGTGTCCATAGAAAAAGGATAATGCAAGTTGAGGCAAAGAAAGAGACAGAAGCAAAACAAATGTGACTTATTTATAAAGTCTATTTATTAAACAAAAGGTAAAGAGCAAAAACACATTAATAAAAACAGCGATTTTTACTCTCTGCAGCAAATTTTAAAAAAAAGAACCTATTTACAAAAACCAATATAACATGGTTGGTATGATGGTTAATACCCCCCCCCCGCAGACGATGCAATATTGGCAATACAACACCTAGGCATGATGAATATCAAATTATAGATATAATCTTGGGGAACTTAACACCAGTCATCAAGCAATGCTCTCCGAAGTTCCGATAAACATGAGGGAGGGGGTTGACGGGCAACAATCCATCGGTCAAGCATATACCATACAAGCTCTATTGGATTCAAGTTCGGTGAGTATGTTGGCCAGTTCATACAGTGATAACCTCTGACTGAAGGCATTCGTCTACAATGTTTGCACGGCGAGGACGGGCGTTGTCATCCATAAAAAAAATTCTGCATCCATGGCTCCCCGAAGCAAACGTACATGTTAGTCCAGAATGACATCCCGATAAATGTGGCTTGTCATGGTTACATTCTGAACAAGTAGGTTAGTTCTTGAACCCAGAATAATTCCTCCCCAAACGAGCAATGCTGCACCACCGTAACCATGTCGTTCAATGTTGTTCTCTTGGTGGTAACGGGTACATAAATGTCTCTTCACATGAATGTCCCACCAGAATCAGATTGAAAGCAAATACTGGAGTCGTCGGAAAATATCACACAAGACCACTGTAGCGGTGTCCACAATGCATGCTTTTTACACAATGCAGGTAAACCGCAGGCGACAGTGAGTTGCGGTAAGTGGAACACATTTGACAGACCAACGAGCATAAAGAGCGATGTGCCCTAAGCGTCTGCACCCTGTCTGCCTTGAAACTGTCCTACCGGTAGCTGAAGAGAGCGGATAAGACAGGTCTGATGTTGTGCTCCGTCTGTTTCTTTTGGCAGTAACTGCCAAATACCAGTCCTCATTCGACGTTGTAACTCGCGGGTGATCTGTGCTATAACGTCTACTCATATTACCATCATCTTGGAACTGTTGCCAAAGCCTGGTGATGACACTCTAGGTGACTCCAAATTCCTCGGATACTTCCAGCTGGGTACGTCCACATTCCGATAATTCTACCTCGTAAAACATCATCCAAATGCTTCCTTTGCGCCATAACTATGCGGCTATTACACTGAAAACCTTTTAAAACGCTTGCGAATAATTTACTTCTTTGAAACTATTCCTTATATACCCCTCTCTTACACTCTCGTCATTGTGACGAGCTATCGGTGCCATTTGGTGGTTTCTTGTAATTTGCATATTAATCTTCAAGATGCATGTCATACTTCTACACATGTGAAATTTTTATTTTAGAGTTCAATTTCTGTGTGATTCTGAATTATCCTTAATTTAAATACATGAGCGTAAAATCCTCCTTAAAAAGTAAAACACTGCATGCAGATTCATTTGCTAATGAAGGGAATAAAGGTAAAATTATTATACTATCGTCACAAAGTTTTCGAGACATTATGAGGACTGGTATTATTTTAAAACACAATTTGAAATATTGATTTCTTCTAATGAGCATTTAGATGAAACTCACAAATTATTTTACTTGCAATTGTCCTTAACTGGAAATGCACGATAAATTTAAACAACAGAAGATAGTTTTTCTTCGCTTTTTCATGCGTTACAGAAGCGCTTCGATAATAAAAGGCTTAGTAATTTATAGACGAATCTTAGTCCATCCAGCGCACAGAGAGATTTACAAAGAATTCTTTGGAGGGAAGGTCCAGACATTTCAATTAAAACATTTAGACTTAATACTGTGACATATGGAACTGCCTCCTTACCCTACCTTGACACAAGAGTGCTTAAACATTTATGTGATGATGAAGAAACTTCGTTCCCAGATGCTTCTAGGGTTGGATGGGATGATTTTTATATAGATGACTTATTAACGGGATCAAATTATCGGAATTAACAAGGCAATTACTACTCCAGCTTGTACAGTTACTTTCACGGGCAGATATGTCCGTTCACAAATAGAATTCTAACGATGATAGTCTTCTCGAAGGTATCACTAGTAGTGAACATTATTCCGTCGGAAATTCTGAGAAAAGAAGTTTGGTTAAGGTTCTAGGAGAAATGTGGAAACCTCAACTATATTGCCTTTTATACAAAGTTACAATTCAATGTACAGACACTTATACTAATCGCTCTGTATTGTCAGACATTGCGAGGATATTCGATCCTCATGGAGTTATTAGTTCTGTTGTAACAAAGACAAAATTGCTGATGAAAGGTTTCTGGCTCTTAAAAATAGATTGGGATGCTTTGCTTCCAGTTGCTCTTTTGAAATGATGGATAGAATTTGTGTAACTTCTCCACAATTAGAAATCTTAGTTATTCCAAGACATTGTTGGAATGATAGATATATTACTATTCACGGGCTTGCAGACGATTCTACTTCTGCTCAAGGTGCAGTTGTTTATGTGTTGTGCAAGTTACCAGATGGAACTATTTCGGTTCATATTTTGCGCAGTAAATACAGAATTGCTCCAGTAAAACGGATCACTGTTCCTAGACTGAAACTTTGTGCAGTTTTGCTGCTGTCTGAACTCATGCAGAAGGTTAATAAATTCTTAGAGTCATCAAGGACTGTGCCACAATTTTATGGTCCGACTCCACTATCGTTTTGGCTTGGATAAAATGTTGGCTCATGAACTGAAACATTTGTCAGCCATCGAGTAGCAGCTATATAAGAGCTCACTGCGAACTGTCAGTGGTGACGTGTGTCCTAAAGGGAGAATCCAGCAGATCTGATATCCAGAGACTTAGCTCCAGATGACATAAATAAGGACCTGTGGCGGATTGGACCAGCATTTCTTAAGGAACGCACTCAATTACAAGAGACTAGTATTCCAAAATCTATTGTTGAAAATACTGACTACTCGAGGGAACTAAAACAACCCGAGAGCATTAATACAACTGTCACAATAGAAAATTCAGTTTTAGGTCATACTCTTATGATTACCAATAACTATGTTAAACTTGTTAAAATTTTACGTTTTGTTTCAGATTTCTTCATAATATTAGAACAAAAGATGAAAAGTGTCATGGACCGATCTCCAGGGAAGAATTTCATTCCGCAGAAATAAATTTTATGTTTATGGTTCAATTAGAAGAATTTAGGGAGAAGAATAATCCTTAAAGGGAAGTAAACCCTTTCCAGGTAAAAGTTCTTTAAATTCCTTAAATCCTTTTTGTGATATAAACGGTATCATTAGAGTTGGAGGGCGTCTTCAGAATTACAAAATAGGTTACCAGAAAAAAACACCAAACTATTCTTCCTTCAAAAAGTAAGCTAACTAATTTAATTATGGAACATTTCCACAAAAAAATTTCATATTGGACCACAAACTCTGGTATTACACAACACAAAAATTTTGGCCTATAAATGATAGAAACCTGGCAAGGAAAATCGTACATAATTGCGTTATTTGTACAAAAAACAAGCCTATGTTTGTAGAGCAGTAAATGAGAAATCCTCCTCATGAGAGAGTTACGATAAATCCTTCATTTACAAATAATGGTGTAGATTTTGCAGAACCATTCCTTATTAGGTATAGAAATCAAAGTAAGGGTATACTTCACAAGGTTTATGTTGCTATTTTTGTCCGTATGACTAATAAGGCTATTCACATTGAGATAGTTTGTGACTTAACACAGGCATTTATTACAGCGTTGAAAAGATTCTCTGTCCGACGTGGAAAATGTAGGACTTTGTTCTCCGACAATGGAAAAAATTTTGTGGGTTCCCAGTCAGAACTAAGCAATTGCATCATTTAATAAATCATCCAGATGAGGTACTAGGTATGTTCCCAACCTCTGAACAAATTAAATGGTCCTTTATCTCACCTGGAGCTCCGAATTTTGGAGGACAATGGGAGGTGAATATTAAATCCTTTAAGCACCATTTATTTAGAGGTGCAAGAAATGCTAATTTTAGTTACAAAGAATTTCTTACCATAGTTACGGAAATCGAGGGAATCCTGAATTCGAAATTCTTCACTCTGATGTTGTCAGATATCAATGACCTTGAGACCTGAACGCCAACCGTTTCTTAATTAGGCTGCCCATAACTACAATTGTTGAAGCAAATATCGTTGATATTCCCATAAATCGTTTATCAAGGTAGAAGCTAGTTGAAAAACTAACTCATTATTTGGAAGTGATGGAGCTTGGAATATCTAAGTCATTTTCAAAATCGCAATAAATGGAAATTTTTAAAAATGAATGTCAGCCCAGGTATACTAGTAGTAGTAGAGGAAACTAATTTTCCCAAATGTAAGAGACTTTTTGGGGAGAATAATAGGAATTTTTCGTAGTTCTGACAATTGTGTCAGAGTGGTCACTGTACGTACTGCTCATGGGATTATAAAAAGATCCATTACAAAATTTTGCATACTTCCTGTAAATACTGATTAGAATTGTTGTACTGTCATAGAATAGTAGTCTCTGAAATATTATTTATCATTATTATTTTCTGTATTGTTTAATCGCATTACTGGGATTTTGCCGCCATGAACAATTGTTCATCAGGCGATAAAGCGCGCCAATTATGGCAACCTCCTACGTTTTTGTTTCTCTCTGAAAAATTTGATTCAGGATTGTATTTTTTTGTAGCGGTATAGTCCACGTTCAATTTCGAGCTATTGAGCTGAAATAAATATTTGTTTTAGTTTTGTTATCGACGGATTCTTTATTTAAATCCTACCAAGTAAAAAAAAGTTATCAAATCTTAAAAAACTATCAAAATTACAATAAAAGCATGAAATATAAAATTCAGATTACAAAAGTAATTTTCAATAAATTTTTCAAATTTCATTAAAAGATACATTAAAGTTTACTCATTCAGTTGAAAAATATATATCAATTGCACTGGTTTTCTAAAAACTTCTTTTTGGTTTTAACAACTCAAGACCTTTCATGTCCATCTCTATTTTGAAAAGTTTTTTTTTTTATATTTTAAATAACTATTTGTAAGTCTCACAGTAGTTAAAATCTCGAGAATAATTTGACGTGTACAAAACCTTTAATCTTCACTTCTTAATGAACATGCATAGATTGAAAATGATGTACAGTTTTCAAATCAAGAAGGTAATGTTCTTTCCATTTGATTCAAAAGAACTAACTTGTAATGACTTCTCTTGATTAAGGGTTTTCTATTTGATACTCTATTTACTAATTTTGCAAAATGAAGACAATAGTCATGATTTTTTTTTCCTTATTGCAGGAAGACAAAAAGTGTTTAATGATTAGGATCAGAAAAAATTATTAGCCACATAAGCTAAAAATTTGTTAAATTAAAACTATCAGTCACAAAAGTTATTGGTCGAGTTAGTAACATATCCAATTTCAGTCAAAATTGCAGCCAGTTCTTCGAACGTGAGAACTTTTACAAGAATTTTTCTGAGTGGCTCTTTAAATGATTTCATGAGCTGCTCGTAAAATCAATCTCACCAGGGAACTCTTTCACCGATGAATTTCCAATTAATGACATGAGATGAAACGAAACCCTTAAATTTTAAACCTTTTAAAATGTTGAACAAGTGCATAAAATATCTATTTGCCACTTTAAGCGATTTAATGTTATCTGAATAAACAACTCTACAACTATCTTGCTTGGAAATGAATCTCTTAAATTCGAGTAAGAAATGTTTTGTAGACATCGGCGACACTAATTCGAAGTGTATTCTTTCAGTTAAAGCCTTATATATATATATATATATATATATATATATATATATATATATATATATATATATATATATATATATATATATATATATATATATATATATATATATATATATATATAAGCCCATTTGACTTGTTTATCGCATCTGTAAAGTATTGGTCCGCAATTTTAAAAAATAGGATTTTCTAAAAGTCTGTCTTTTGGATGTTGCGCAGTTATTTGGTTACTGCATTTTCACAAACCAGACATTCATTTATTGCATTCTTGAAGAGTTGTCTCCCTTTCACAATCCAAAACTTTCTTTTGAGCCTTATTAGAGCAGATATTCTCCCTTATGAAAATTTTTTGTAGGCTCAGCAGGTATAACAAGTAATTCCTAGAACTTCGAGTTTTTATGTAAAAGAATGGGTTGTTTTTCATCCAGGGAAAATATTCCGCTTTCTTTAATATTTACTTTTTTATTTTCAAAGTATTCCTATGTTCTAAGGAACTAATTTTATAACAGCTACTAATTATTTAAATTTTTCTCAAATCTATTATCTATGACTCATAAATTTCTTGCTGGTTTTTTTTAATCCAATATTTTTTTGACATTTTTAATTCTTCAGTTTTGAAGGTCCCTTGCATTTTGAAAGTTTTTTTAGCAATGTTTAAGAGTCAAAATACAAAGTTAGTTTACTTTCAATAATTTGACATAACTGCTGAATTTATCAATGTTTATGATCTTTTTATAATTTTTGAGGACAGCTTCATTTTGTGAAATGTCTCTAAGTTTGCTATTTAAAATTCTGAATCTTAATCTTTTACATTTTCTGTCTCGATTTTGGGCCAAAATTGCTCTGCTCATGTAAGACAGGATGATCTATGCCTTAACATGCATTTCTCTGCTCAAAATAGCAGCTGAGCTTTCTTTTCCTGAGCAATGATTCCCTTTCGATGGTTCAGTCAACTTTTGAAATTATTCTGGCGTATTTTTAAAGAATAACTTTTAACAAGTCGGTTTATTTTTGATCCACTGGTAAAAAAGAGAAGAATGTGTAGGAAAATAACAGGACTTCTAACACTTAAGTTTTATAAATTTTATCACACTATCAGAAAGCAGTGCTCCCATCAATTCCAATCTTGGCAAAGGAAAATCTTTAAGGGAACAACTCTGCTTTTCGATGAGACGAAACTAGTCATAACTAGCCCAGATGACTTAAAAATATTTTACAGTACCGAAGGGCTATTTACATGCACCCAAAAAGAAAGGAAGTTGCACATCGATTGCATCTAACTCTGAAAAATTATAAGAATCTGGAATTATCACCTAACTTAGTTCCTTCACTTAAACTCAGATGAATTATTCTTTAAATGGAGAGATAAAACCATTCTTTATGGCTTTTGTATTATCTGAAATATTGCTTTATCCCAAGAAAGACCTAATTCCTAAGCATTCAGAATAATAATTTTCAACTGAATCACATTGGGAGCCACAAATCCCATATTATCAAAGATTCGACCAGTAACTTGTAACAAAATCTTTTTGTGTCAGTCCTTTTCGATACAAAGGATCATATACTGTCTGAGTCAAAGTAGAACAACTCTCTATCAGTATCCCAGAAAATTCCAAGTACTTTATAATTTATCATATTTTGACCGATTGGGTACGATAATGTTTCAAAAGAGAGAAACTATTTTCTTTTCCTAAATAAACTCCACAGAGAATTAATTGCCTTTTTATGTAAAGGTGTATTTGCTTCGCTAAAAATCTGCTCCAGTTGTAAATTCCATTGCAGTTGTATAGACAGATGCAATAGTATTTTGTCCTCCTGTGACAACAACGTAACTACAGTTGTTCAAAAGTTCATAAGTTTGTAGGAAAAGAGAAAGATGCGTTTTCAATGATGTTTAATCGTTGCACTTAAGAAGAAGGGTGTGCTGTTTATTTCTAATAAAACTATTAAATCTAAGAGCTTCTAAAGATTCAGAAAAAGAGGAAAGATTGCCACTCCAAAAGAACTTTGTTACGTTTTTCTGTTTCTACATAATTATTCTTAAATCAGTCTATCAAACTATCCTTCCAAGGAAATTTAACAACATATCTACCATCTCGAAACTGAAAATTCTCCTCAAATTCTTGCAAAATTTTGTCATCATTACAACTTAAATAATCATTAATTGGTTCAAGTCCAAGACTTCTAATTGTCAGAAATTTTCTAACTGTTTTAAAATATCTTCTTCTGCATCTACTTTCATGGTGAAAGTATAAGACAAGTATAAGACTTTTTATTAAGGTCTTATACTTGTCTTACTATACTATATCTATTACTTACTATAAGTATAAGACTTTTTATTAAGGGGCTGTGAGACTCTAGGAAAACACAATCCCTCGAGAGAGATTCAGAAGTGCAAGTTTCCAATGAATATGTTTTATTCTAGCCGTCATAATATCATACAAATTTTCTGCGCTGATTAAAATTGAAATCTCAACATCTTTATTTGACGCATCAGCTAATTTTAAGTTTTTCCAATGTTTGTTATAAATTGAAATGTCTATGTCAGGCGGGGGAATATGAGCAGCGAATATTTTTTCTAATTCTAATGCCTTATTTTCTAAACTTAGTCTAACTACTTTAAATGTTTTTTCAATATTAGATTTATTCCCAAATGAATAAACCGAAAGTTTTTTTAAGAAACACAAGAAGTTTTAATAGAATCTTGAGAAAACTTTTCTTCAATAAAACTTCCCTGTGTCGGCCAATAAATGTCAATTTCTATATTGGTTTCTATAAGAAGCAATAACCGAAGTGGTTTGCAGTAAAATTCTTTGCGATTTAGTTCCGGTTTTACAAGAAGACAAATTAATAATAATATCATTATTTTCTTCTTTTTGTGTGATAGAATCTGTTTTATTAGAATTATTTTCATAACCTTTAGCAAAGGAATTTTAGCTGCGACTTTAAACCACAAAATGAATATCCTTTTTCTTTTTTAATGTTTTTTCAAGATAAAATTTATTGTTCACTCAAAAAGAATTTATTTTTGTAAATCTCGTTTTATTTCTGACACACAGGAAAAAGAATCATGCGAGTTTTCTCCACAAGATATACATTTATTATTAGATTCTGTGTGACTGACAAGGAGCTCAGCCGCCGAGAAATTGTGTTTTTGAAGAGCGTGTCGATTATTTTTGAAAAGAGGGAGTCGAATTTATTTTTCCTTTGATGGGAGAATTGAAAGAAAATGGCTCTTTCGCGACTCCTCTCTGAAGCAGAACTGATCTTCAAGTGAATAAAGCAATATCTCATCGTATTATATCAAAAGTGATTCTAGTGCATCGAATTAATCCTCATTAACAATAAATGCTATTATGAATTATTTCCAACCATTAATATAATGTTCAATGTACATTTGTTTTTTATTACAATAAAATATCACTATATGAATATAATGACTTATTACATACAGTTTTTATTTTATAACGCAAAGAATTTTGATCACAATATGTATTTCTAAGTCTTATGAATAAGAGCTATGTCTTGGTGAATTGCATTCATTAGACATTGCTTTTTTTTTTTTAAATAGTTTTATGTAGTTTCGAATTTGAGTTAATTATTCAATTTAGCGCTTAGAAAAAGCGTGCACCAAAGATGTTGCTTATCATAACTGCATATTGTACGAATTTAATCAATTGTAAAAAATTGTAATTTTGTGGTGAAGAAATGAATTTCAGTATAGATTATAAACTTATATCTTCTGAGATCATTACGATTATAATCATCATTACTGATGATCATAATTGAAGCTATATGTAACAATTTTAAAAGAAATTACTTATGTCCGTATAAAATGGAGGAATTCTTTTTAAAAAATGTTTTCGGGCTATAATTTTACTTACAAAATTTCGCCATTCATGAAATTAGTTTAATAATTACAGTAGATAACAATAATAAAAATACTGACAAAAAATTTCGTAATTAGCAGAAAAAAACAAAATCAAGGTCTAAAACTAAAGTAAGAGGTTCTTATGAATGGAATGAACAAAACAATACATGAAACGATGGTTGTGCAAGAGAAGATTTTATGTATATAGATAATTAAAACTAATCCACAAAGTACGTAAAGGCATTCTTGATGGGTCACCTGGGGTATTGTGATCACTTTTGGACAAGAGAACTGATTCGACTGAGGTTCAGGATATGAAAGGGATTCCGAAGCCTTACAAATATTTACGCCGAGGAGGTATTCAAACCCACAAATTGTTGAACCAAAGAATCAAGCCTTTTTACTAACTGAGTAAGCACATGTTGAAATGTTGAACTTTAAATTATTATGTTTCCTTAGAACTTGTTTAAAAGTATATTTAACATGAAAAAAGAGAAATCATGATTAAAATTATATAAAAAGTTTATAAAATAGCAGATTCCTAAGACTTCTACTCTGACGCTCTTCATCTTTAGACAATATTCTTTTTTCTTGGTACGAATTTAGAAACATCCTTATCTTTAAAATCATAGCTTAAGTTTTTAAAATCACAAGTTTCGTAGCCAGAAGTACTGTTTAACTGATGCAACAATTTGAAGTATATTATTAAAAGAAAAAAAATATTACTGATCTTAAGAATATATTTTCTCATTTATATTGAGTTTTTGCAAATCCCCCCTGGCACTATAACCTATTTATCTTCTGAATTGGATCAACGATGAAATATAATGTTAAGCTAATTTACAAGCAGACATCAGTTTTTTTAAAAAAAAAAAAAAAAAAAAAAACTAAATCTGCAATCAGACATATGTTAAAAAATTCCCCAATTTAGAGCAAGTTGCTTGAACACAGTAAGTGAGAGAAACACAATTAATTCTTTTTTCCGAGACAAACTCCTTCTGTTATTTGTCTCTTGCTTTCCTTCAGTAAGTTTGACTGCATACGAAATAAAAGGTAGTATTCCACCGGAACGGTTATTTCATACGAATATCATTAGTGACTTGAACCGTGACGACCCGTTGCGAAACAGCAACCAGTGACTCTGCCCATAACAAGTTAACTAGAGTGTGACATCTGTTCCGCAGGACAACGAAAATCATTGATTATTATTCAGGGTCAATGACTAGTTGCGCTTATTTGAAGCTCCTGAAGCTACACAGTTTAATCAGTGAAAAATCGTCCATAATTTTTTAATGAAATGTCTTCTCGATTTTTATTTAAATCTATAAAGATATTCCATTGCTAATTTAATACTTCTTTCAATGATGGAATTAAAATGTTTGGTAGTAAAATTGTGGAATTCTGAATTTAATTTTGTTATTATGTAATTCTGCATCAGAGAAAAATTAGTTTTGAAATGGAATAAATACCTCAAGAAATTTTTTTAATTAAGATTCTTTGAGCAATTTTTCTTTCTATTTTGACTTAATATTTTACCATGATACCGAATAATAATTTATAAAATTTTCAATATAAAATCTATTAAGTGTGAGGATGTATAAATTATTTTATTCTAACTAATGCATTGTTTTTATTTTTCTATGTATAATCCTACATTATGAACTTGGATAATGTGATTGAAAATGCGGTTGGTATGATTTGAATGACAATCATAACGAGAATGTTTTTATTATCAACTTCATTCACGTCGGATTAAACTAAAATTTTAAAACTTTTCGTATCAATTTATTTTAAAAATTTTTGAATAAGTAATATCAAAAATTGAACAAAACAAAGAATTTGATTGATAAAATAAATATATTAAATTAGGCTACATATGTTAGATCCGTTTCTAAATTATCATTTCTGCTGAGCTAGCCAATCAGCTCTTAGTTTTCAGCCAAGTGACGAGGTAGACATCTGAGCTGGCATTCCATGTCATTGAAGCAGAGACCCATTTAACTTTTGGTGGAAAGTAGTACTCATTTTGGTTTAATTAGCACTAAGAACTGAGTCTTAAAAGTGGTATTTTATTTATAGCTGGACACAAAACCAAGCTCGATTATTTACTTTTCAAATAACCACTATAACTGAACCATTAAACTTTGTGAGAGCAGCTATGCCTCTTTTAGGTATTTGAAAATATAAATAATTTTCTCTTCTGAAATCACAAATTATGCATTTACATGTTAATAATAGTAATAATTATTAAATGAATATACAAATAAGTGTGCGTGCGTGTGTGTGTGTTGTAGCGAAGCTGTTCAAAGTATAGATAAGGTCTAAATAAAGAATAAATGGTGGTATAATTTTAAAAAAAAGAAATTTTTTTTCATTCTTTTTACAATAAAAATGCTTCACTTTACTTCTCACTCTGCAGAAGTTTTTGCACACGATGACTATAATCTGGGAATAATAATGGAGTAATTCAGAACCATTGCTTACACCCACTCCCGTTGTGCGAATGGAATCCACGTAGCTGTTGAATGGAAAGCCAGACATATATTTTACAGATTACTTGCAGAAATATTTAATTACACAACTCTAGAAAGAGTTTTCATTCAAAAACTACTAGACCTGGGCATATGAATAATATTTTGGGAAGCAGTAAAAGTTCAAACAAATGTTGATAGTCATCAAATCTATGCAAATTATGGAAACCTATATAAATTTTGCACGAAAAATGTCCGCCAAAGTAAAACTTCAATAAAACCTATTTCTTCAATTTTCATCAATGAATAAACATGTTTAATAGAAGAATCATTTTCATCACGTATTATCGTCACAGATTTAAAAAAGGAAGAAAAGAAGCAGAAGATCAGGAGCCACAATTATTAAAAAATGATATTAAATACTTTTCTGTAAAGAAACAAAATAATAGTTTTAAAATCAAACAAAATGTATAAAATTAACAACTGTTTTTCCTATTTCCACAATCCGACGGATGCTAAAGCAATCAACAAAGGAAAAGGAAGTAAATTTCTAATCACGTTTCACATGTAAGTTCTGAAAAATTAATTGTTTGTTCTGTCGATGAGACGAGAAAAAAAATTTAGTTCCATTAATTGTTGAAATTAATAATGAAGGATATTGTAAGAAGTAGGTTTGAATCTGAAATTTTTTTCAGAAACCCAATAGGATAATAAAATCATTTTAATTTCAGCTACAGACATGAGACAATCTTTGTGCACTAGTCTGATCTCGTAAATCTTTCGAAGACTGTTATTAGAATATAATTTTCAGTGGCCTATTTCTTCACGGATTGATCACAGCTAAGCACTTCGGTCCACATTTTAGTCCTAAAATTGATACCTGAGTATGTTTCTCTCTTTTTCATACCACACCAGCGTAGAAAGATAGGACTCTACGGAAACTTCAATATGCATGGGCTCTCTCAACACGATGGACTTTGAGTGTGTAAAGTATTGAACCTACTAACTTCCAGATACAAAAGTGACACTTTCCCTTATAAGGATACAAGGGCCATTCCTTCGATTCATCATAAAATTAATAATAATACCTTTATTTCATTACTTTCAATTCCGGCTGCCTATTTCTGAAAAACGAAGCTATTAAGCACAGGTAACTTCTTCGAATTATAAAGCCTTAATATCTGACACTCTTGGTAAAATAATTATTTAAGTTTGCTACCTCCTCTTCCAACAACTGTATCACCCCAGGAAATAAATACTTCTTCCAAAATTTAACATGATCAAGTCCAAGGGTTCTTCGATGAATGCAGCATCTCTCTTTCAGACAAGATATTTTCCTCACAAGGCCTAAAATAAAAATAGAATTTGTTACTTAATTTTAAAAGCCTTAAGCAGTTTTTTAAACTCTTCCACATGTATCAAGAGTACAAATTTTAGTAATTATAATTGAATTCATTACAACACGCGAATCAAATATAATTTAGATACAATCACAAAGTTGTTTTAATAATGAAGTTATTATTAAGTATACTATAAAGTTGTAATAAAATTATTTTCTAGAACAAATGAGACTGCTCAAAATTTAGTTTCAAACAATTTTGAGAATGAGATCATAAAGTTAGGATATATATGTGTATACATATGTATAAGCATATATATGTATACATGAATTGTATTTATTTTGTACTATTTCTCCATGCGTTGATACTATAAGAGTTATACTTAATTAACTCTTTGTAGTTCATTACTGTAAATTAAAATATTGTTTAAGTTAAGTTTATAATATCACAAAGTAAGGTTCAATAAAATAATTTTTATGAACAATTTTGTGTGATATTGAAAAAACTTATTTTTTATTCAAATTTTGAGTCAAGCCAACTTTTTTCATTAGGATCATTAAAATTAGAATTAAAGATGACACAATATAAGGAGATGTAAGCAGATTCAAGAATCAATAATATATTTATAATGACATTTATCACTGATATTATATATACACTGAAGATCGAATATTTATTACAATTGGAATCGCGATCATGATGAATAAGAGAAAAGATGGATAGCAAAACATACAATCAATTAAGAATTTAGGCACACAATACAATTTTTTCCATTTCAATAATTTTTAAATTTAGTTTGGTTACTTTAATAATTGATAAAAATATGGAACAAATTATAACTTTTTCCTTTCTTCATATAATTAAAAAATATGTAATTCCAATAGATTTCATTGTTTGAAATCAAATTTTAAGTAAATTTTAAGACAAATTTTAACTATCTTATCATTTACAGATTTAAAAATCAAGTAAATAGCTTCCATTACACTCGACAAATGAAACATATTACTCAAAAAAGGTGCAAACAAATAATTATTGAAAACTTTTATGCATTCCAGAATACAATGAATACATATTTAACTAATTTTAGCCCACTTGTGTTTATAGTACATTAGATAATAAAATTAATAAGCATATATAAGATAATATTAAATAATTTAAATTACATTTTCTGACTCTCAAACTCACTGGAAGTATGCTTGCTACCACTTTAATTGGCTGATTTTTTCCGGCTAATGTCAACACAATAATTGCTTGCTAACTTTGTGAACTTTCTTCGATATATTTATTTGTGTGCTATTTTTTATTGAAATCTCACGATATTTTCAATAATATTGCAAATATTATATCAAATAAATATATTTTTATTATAAAGATAATTATATATACCGGATAATTATAATTAAGGTCCCGATTTTAAAAATCGATAATTTTAAAACTACTGGTCAGAATGACTTGATAATTTTTCAATTTTATCAGAACAATCGTAAGGCAATAAAATTTCATTTGGCAAAGAAAAAAAAATAGTTCTAAAATGTGCTAATAGATGACGCTGTCAGCGTTCACATTGTCTAGATATATGCAAATTACTAATACGTGACATGCGCACATGAGACTTAGCTGCTATAAAAATGCAGAGCACCAGCTCTTTGCCTAAATGCTTCATCATGACTCTGACTATGAAGGATCGCGCTCTGCTCTTGAAGTTTTTTTATAAGAACGATGACTGTGCACTTACAGCTCTTAGGAAGTTTCGGACATTAAAATCCATTAAATGGGGTTCAATAACCGCAAATGGTCTGCGAAAAATGATTGCTAAATTCGAAGAGACCGGTTCATTTGACGTTAAACGGGGTAGAGGAAGAAAACCAGTTTCAGCTGCGGCAGTGGAAGATGTGGCTACAGCATTACAAGAACAGGTTAACAGTGATGTTGGAATCAGCAGTGCACGGGGAATTGCCCGAATGCTGGATATGCCGAACAGCACGGTGCGTAAAATCCTACGGAAGATCTTGCTTTGTTATCCGTATAAGATAACTCATGTGTAGGAGTTGCTACCGGCTGACCTGGAAGCACGTCAATCTTTTGCACTGCAATTTTTTGCCCGGATGGAAGTGGACAACGGATGGCCATGGAACATTCTGTGGTCTGACGAAGCCCACTTTCATTTGCAAGGTTCTGTAAATACGCAAAATTGCAGGATATACGGGCGACCGAGAATCCGTCCTAGCTACAGCCATTACCTCTTCAGTCTGAAAAGGTTACTGTGTGGTGCGGAATAACGGCAGCGTTTATCGTTGGTCCATTTTTCTTCGAGGAGATCACATCTGCGGGTCCCGTTACCTGCACCGTTACTGGCAAGCGGTATGAAACACTTTTGCGTAACCATGTCTTTCCGGCACTTCAGCAGCGTCAGTGTGTGGATCGCACAATATTCATGCAAGATGGCGCTCCTCCGCACATTGCTACTCCTGTGAAGCAGCTACTGAGTGCTAATATTGGTGATGACAGGATCATAAGCCATCATTTTCCAACAACGTGGCCGCCACGTTCCCCCGACTTAAACCCGTGTGATTTCTGGCTTTGGGGGTACCTGAAGAATGTTGTTTACAGCGGGAGTTTTCAGAATCTAGCCGACTTGAAGGCAAGCATCACACACCACATCCATTGCATCAGTACAGATACCCTCCGATCTGTTGTGGAGCATGCCGTTTTGCGCTTCCAATTAGTAGCGGAACAAGGTCGAGGGCATATCGAACAACTTATGCTTTAATCATCAGCAAGGTGTTGATTCCATGAAGCTCTTTTTTTGTCATAATCGCTGTTGTCGCTGTATTCTTGTCTTTTCGCTAATAAATCTTTAGTAAATCCCTGAACTCTAATTTTTTTTCTTTTGGCTAACAACATTTCTGTGTTTAAAGAATACAATTTTGGACTTTTTTCCTGATATTACCCGGAAAGCGCCATCTATCGGCACATTTTGAACTATTTTTTCTATCGCCAAACAAAATTCCATTGTTTTACGATTGTTCTGCTAAAATATCAAGTCATTCTGACCAGTAGTTTTAAAATTATCGATTTTTAAAATCGGGACTTTAATTATAATCATCCGCTATATTACAAAAATAAGACTATAAAAATAGACTGCCTGACATAGAAAATGCAACACCAAGAAGGAATTGCCAGAAAGTGACGAAACTCGGCAAACAGAGAGAGACAGCAACGGACAATAAGTGATCTGTATTTCGAAGTGATATGCATAACATAGAGTGAGTACACTGTTGGGTCAGTAGGTTATATAAAACGATGTGAAAAAAACGTGAACGACAAAACACGTAGCAACATAACTAGGTACAAAGCCAATGAAAGTACGAATGACATTCTAAGGAAGGGCTCTCCATTCCCTGTCAATCATTTTCCAAAACGCGTCTTCTGAAGACGGCAGTGGCAGGGTCTGTAAACAGCTTTTAATCATATCTCAGACGTGTTTGATTGATGAGAGATCTTGCGAGCACGGTGGCAAAGGAAACAGTTGTACACCTTACTGGGCATGTTGGCTGATTCGAGCAATGTGCGGTGTGGCGCTATCCTGATGATAAAAAGCTCTGGGCACCCCCAGAAAATAGAGAATTGTCACCGATAGCAGCACATCATCCACGTAAAGTTGAGCTGTCATAGTCCTGTGAAAAAGAAATAGAGGTGACCTGAAATCGTATGCAATGGCACCCCAATTCGTGATGGCGTGTTGTCGTACGGTGGGAATTTCCTCGATTGCTGCAGGATTGGACATGTTTTCTCGTCGATGCTCTCTCTGAAACTCGTACGCGTTACTCTCACTGAAAAAGAAGAAGCGTAACTTATCTGAGAGGATGATCGTGTACCACTCCGTCGTCCACATTGCTCTAACCTGGCACTATTCAAGACCTTAACGTCTATGCTGTGGGGTCAATGGCAGTCTTCTTAACAGACGCCATGAGCACAGACCACTAGCAACCAATCAACGGTATATGATTCTGTTCGATATGGAAGCATCCAGTGTGTTTTGCACATGTTGCAGAATTTTGGTAGAGGTGCTTTGCAGACCACCACCGCTTACCGTTAGACGAGTCGAGACACGTATGCTGACGTCACTCTCACCGGCACTCCACAAATGTTTCACAGTTCCTTGCTCCAACCATCTTTGCCACATTTGGAAATACCACCCCTATACCTTACCATCAACACTGCAGCTCGTTACAAAAGGTTTATTAATGCTGCTTGTAAAGAAGCAGTTGAGGTTAAATTAGCTACTCTAACAATACATCCGGGTGTCTTCATGGTGGATAATGCAATTTGTACGTCTTTAGACAACAACCCAAATATTACTTTCACTGGTCTAAATATCTATCCGGATGGTTCAAAAATGGATGAAGGCGTGGTAGCGGCTTTTGTAACAATCAAGGAAAACAACATTGTGCATAGGGCTAACTTCAAACTGAACTTAACCTGAACAGTCTTCCAGTCTGAACTTTACGCTATCCACCAAGCGATCACCTGGGCCAAGAAGTAAAGAGATCCACTTTTAATTTGGACGGACAGTCGATCCATTCTCCTGGCACTCAGCAATTCAAAATCAGCTAGCCCTCTTACCTGACAAATCCATCATGAACTTAATGATCAGTTTAACATATCACTTAGATGGATAAAAGTGCATGTAGGCCATGCAGGCAACGAGATAGGAGATATACTTGCTAAAGAAGCAACTACCCTAACTGAAGCTGAAATCTCTCTCCCAACACCGAGGTTTTTCTTTAAAAGGGTAGCAAAAATAACATTATCCATTTTTGACAACTACAGTGGGAACAGCCTACGACTGGGAGACTAGTTCACTCAATATTGCCAATAGTCAACATTCACCAACAATGTTGGCCAAGGCAAATAACACTATTTGTCACTGGCCATGGGCCATTCCCTAGCTTCTTGTATTGAATATGAGCCCTCCCCAATGACAACTGTGCTTACGGTGAGCCTAGCACCCCCATGCACAATTCAACCATATGTCCACTCACCAGCTCATGGCATTTCACCACACCGAGGGATGCCCTTCGTGTCACCTGGTACAAAAACATAGTTTCCAATAAAGCAGCAAGTACACGAATAGTGAGCTTAGTCAATTTCATCCTAGACAAAACTGACATCATTATTCCGAAACCTGATGGTGACTGCAAACACAATGAGGAGGAGAGTACAGATATAGAGGATTCCCGTTAACAGCTTTTCTATTGGTTTCCTTCTAGTATCTCCTCAGCAAAGCAAGAGGTTTATAAACCTTTGTTCTACAAAAGCAACCATTGACATTTTAATAGAATTATTGGTGTAGTTCGCATTTATAACTACTGGAAAAGTGAGATTTCCTGCTCATCATCACCAAAGCTTTGTGTATCTAAATTTATTTACCAAGATAATTGTTTCACGTTAAATACATATTTATACCCATTTATTATAATCAAGAACACTTTTCAAGACATTAACTTCATTAATGCTCACTTATAACAACTAATTTTCACAGTATTTCAACTTCTCTTCAAATAGCCCATTATATTCACCGGTGGTGTCTCCCTCTATATATTTTCCTGCCTGCTGATTTCATCCAACTGGTCGAACCCTCATTGGGTTATGTACAGGGACTCTTGCTGGTGTTTACTTTACCATCTTTACCACAGCCGGTGCACCGTCGACGCGTCCAGGTGTCTGCCAGCACGTATTTGCCGTAAGTCCGATATCCATGCCCTCGTAGACTTGTCTGTTTGTGAAACTGACTCTGTTGATGATGGCCTGGCATTCTCTGTAATAACAGGCGTTCTTTGCGATAAGAACAAACTATCAACAATTCTTTTCAAAGCAGCAATAACGGTGCGATAATTGCTGACTTTGCCTGTTACTCAACTTATATCTTATTCTACGTAAGCTATAGTGCTGCACATTTTACATCATTTGCATAAATCGGTAAGGTACGGCTACCCTGAAATTTACATAATTTTCTGACTTCTTAGTGTTATATTTTCAATGTCAGGCATTGTATTTATGTCCAAAAGTATACTGAATACTATTTTCCAATTTGGCATAATTTTAAGCTTTATAATTAAGAAAAAATCTATAACCAACTTTTTTGAATAATACACAAATTAATTTTTCTCTCTTTAAAGGAATTACATGAAATTAGTTCTTTTCAAGAAAAATTTTGTTTTGTGGGCTAATAAGTATCTTTATTTTGCAATTTTGATATAAAATTTAAAGAACTGCATATTAATATGCAAACAGTTTACATACCTTTTTATGAAGAGTTTCATTAGAACTTGCTTAACATGAATATAAAATTAATTCTTTTAACAGAAGCTCTGTTTAAAGTTCTAATAGCGTTCATACATTCTACTATGAACGAAAAATATATCAATCTAAATATTTGTCGTTAAAATTTTTCTAATTATTATCCAATTGCACGCATAGTTTTAAGGATTGGTTTAATATTCTATGAGAAGCTAAAATTCAAAAACATCAATAGATTGTATAGTTTTCAAATCGTGATAGCAATAAATGGATAACCATTTAATTTCATTTAATCGACGTCAAAGATCTTCAGATCATGATAGTTAAATGGTACACATTCGTGAAGTTTGATTGCTTGATTTCGGACAATACACCAAAAATCACTTTTAAAACCATTTATGTTTCTAGAGTGTCAACTCTTTGTAATTTAACTGCATCTGCAAATATCACACAGCACATATTATAAAGGATGTATATGTGTGATGATATAATTTCAAACAAATCATAAATACATACACTGTTTCAAAAGAATCTATAACACTGTGAAAGTTATTTTACAGATTTTGTGACGAACAAGATTTTTAAAGCCAAAAGGAAAGATATTTTATTTGTAGTTCCATTGTAGTGATGCTTATGCTGATAAAATTATTTTCAATAAGATTTGGATGCAGTTGACACGCCCTCTTGAGAGTCTTCTAATATTCATCAAGATTTAATGCTTAAAACATTCACACAAATAATATTAAAAATTAAAACTAGAGAAATTTAACTGATAAAATCTGTTGCATTCGTCCTCCATAGAATGCTTTTCTTGATATTTTTATCATAGTGAGATGGTTTAGTTCAAGAAGGAAACCCCAGAAAACTCTCAAGCAGCTAACCTAACAAATGTGTGTGCAAAAAACTAGAACGCAGTACACACTTATCAGTGGAGGATATCGAACCCGCCCCTTTCCGTTTCAAAGAGCCACTGAATCAATGTAAAAGTCAGAAATTAGGTTTTTCCTATAAAAAATAGTTTTGCCAGTCTTCGAAGGAAAACTTTTGGAACATAATCCAATATTTTCTATAAAAATCAGTTGCCTACAAGGCATTAAGTATCTTGAACGAATACTTTCTAAGAAAAATATTGAATCTCTATAGTTCACATTTCTTACCTTTCCTTTTTAAGTAAATGATTGTCTAACACTGTGTTAATAATCCATTCTTGGTAAGAATCCAAATAAAATGAGAATCTTTGTCATAAGGAAATGCTAAATAAACCTTCTTTAACATTGCCGGGGAAATAGAGTGCGCGGTATATGATCTATACATTTTTATCTTGGTTGACTCTGAATACTTTTGAGAACCCAACTGCTGACATTCGAGATATTGAAAAGCTCTTATTCTACTTCAAAGAAAGAGTAAAGGCTTTGAATTCATGTCTTTATAAGATTTCTATCAAACACCCACTTGCACGAGTCTACACAAACTATATTATATAATTAATCTAAACTAGGTTTAAGGAAAGTTAAATTTGTTGAGTAAAGATGCTATTTTTTTTACTAATTTAATTTCTCAAGTTGAATGGAATTAATTCGATTTTAAAACTTAATCAGGATTTGTTGTACACAGATATAAGTTACATTTAATGTCTTCATACACTCTCACATAAATGTTCAATGAAATTAAATGTTTCAATTTAATTTAAAATATCTAAATTTATCATTGTAAATACTTAAAATTATTTTCACAATGATAACTTAATTGAATTTTTTTAAAAACTTTATATATATATATATATATATATATATATATATATATATATATATATATATATATATATATATATATATATACATAACTAGCATTGATTATCATTATTTTTATTGATATGTTTTTCATAAATTAGTTTTTTCAATGCCAAAAGTCCTTTATGAAATATAAAACCTATTTTTTACAATTTTATTGCTCATTTCATTTGACACAATATATATTTAAAAATATTAATACTTAAATAGGGCTTTTAATTCATGTTTTTTAAAGAACTTTAAATTAAATTTCATTCGAAATTGTTCTCACAAAAATTGTTTTTAAAATGTCATGAAAATAGTGTCAAATGTACAGTCTTGTGCATTGTGATGAAGACTTCAGTCTTATTTTGTCTTTCTGACGTTTAATGTAAGGGTTTGAGAGGAAGCCAAAGAAATGAGCTTCGCTTTACAATGTGACGCAACTCATTTCAAGCTGAGAATTGAATAAGCATTTTTTTTCTTTTTTGAAGAGAGAATAACTCATTGAACTTGTCGCGTTATTGTATTTGCAAAATTATATTAGGGTAGATGACGAAGGGAATAATACTTTAATTTGTTAATAATCTTCAGATGACAAAAAGAAAATTCCATGAGCCGCATTTTAGATACTGACTTAGTGAAATCAAAGAAGAGAAAATTGGAGAAATGATATTTGGTACGAGAAAAAACTTTCATTGTTATCAACGTTTTCAATAAATATAGTATTAATTAGAGTTAAAGAAGTCAATTTGTCTTAGTTTTGTAATTGTGAAAGGAGACTCCAGTGGATGACAAAGGACATCCTCTCCTTCAGAATATTGACTTATTAAGGAAGAGAGAGCGGGAAAAATATAGTTTTTCATGTGAATTTTTTTCGGTTATTATAAATGCATTCATGATAAAACAACATATATGATATTAATTAGGTAATTGTTTGTCATGTTGTAGTTGTGAAGTGAAATTACGATAGACGACGAAGGGAAGGATATTTTACTTTCTACTAATAATTTTAGAAGGGTGCATCTTTAAGGGGGTAGTACCTCTCTTTCATTTAGATATTGGCTTAGTGCAATTAAGAACAGAAAGCTCTAAATCATTTAACATGGTATAACATTCTACTGTTGTAAATGTTTTCACGATAAAGCATAGAGGATTAATTACGCGCATTTAAGCATTGTTTATTCTCTTATTATTAAATTAAAACCCAATCATTTGAAAAAACTAATCATTCTATTATAATCAATTATAAAATTTATCATAGTACATGGTAATTGAATAGGATGAAACTATATATATATCTTGATTCTTCCTTTTATGTATATATACATATATACATATATATATATATATATACATATATATATATATATATATATATATATATATATATATATATATATATATATATATATATATATATATATATAAAAGAAATAATAAGGTATAAAAATAGAAAAAAATCACCTCCATTGAAAATATCTTTTCAACGAAATCACTGAAATGTTCTTTATTTAGACTCAAATCAAGATGAATAGAAGATAAATTTTAAGATGGAGGGAAAAAAATTTGAATTTGTATATAATAGCATTTTTGAATCGTATTAATATTGTTAAAAATTCTAAATACATATCCTAACCATTTTTTTTTTCAAATAGAAACTTTAAAATACTTTCAAAGTTAACATTAAGGAAAGTCATTTTACTTTTTATAGCAATTAAATATTCAAAAACTTTTTACTGCACTGGCCTCAACCAGATGAACATTTTTATAAAAATAAAAATGCACTTCATAAAATGTGGTCTTCTAGAACTAGAGTACCCTTTTTTTTCTCATAGATTCTAAACAACTCTAAAAATAGCGATTTTGAAACTAGATACCGCAGTAATGATTGAGATTGCAGAGGGAAATTCAAGAATTAAGAAAGATATAAAAAATAATTAAAAATAAAAAAACCTTATTTTTATTGGAATATGCCAAAGTGTTTTGAGAGAAGCTCTTGCATGTAGCTCAAGATGTGATAGTCGGCTAATCAGTAAATAAAATTGGGTTACATACCGATTATCCGATTTGCAGGCAAAGAATCTGTCACATTTTGAGCTACATGCAAGAACATTTCTCACTACATTGATGCTAAATACAATAGAGCTTAATACAAATGTTGGTCCATACTGCATTAATTCTAAACTGGACACGAAAGTATTTACATTTGTATTGGTTTGGTACTATACGGCATTATCGTTTCAATTTTGAAATCTTTCTTGGTGAAATATTTTTAAATTACGATTTGTGTTAAATAAATATTCGTGAAAGGAAATGCTAACAGCCTGGAGTAAATCAATAATTTAAATAAGTTATAATTTCTTTAAGTAGAATGAAAATTGATATTTCATATTTTATTTTAGACTTTAGACGGTTGGCTAAAGTTTGAGCCTGAAAATATTGAACTTATTAATGTTCCTGAAATGAATGATTCAATAACCAAAACTGATAGAGGTGACCAGAGAGAACAGTTTTGAGTTGAAGACATCTAAGTTGATTTGCTTTTATTTGCGGAAAGATAACGCTTGATTAAATAGTAACTTCGAAAAAAACGATTTAACTAACTTTATATTTATTAGCTTTGTTCCACATTTAAATGAATAGTCATGAAATAAATAGGAATGAAGAAAAATGCATAAACTATTATAAAATTGTTGACTGATTCCATCTAAATTTTAAAAAAAATTCCTTAGAATTGATGTCATTCCGAATTAGTAAATGAAAGTGAACAAATATTTTATCTCCGCCGTTAATCTCTTCAAGCAGGAGTATCCATAATGGGAGAAAACTCGTAACAGTAAAATGTAAACTCATCTAAGTTTCTTTGGTCAGTTGTACAATGCAAAATCTTGAAAGCCATAGATTATTTCAAAGACGTCGATAAAACCTTGTGTAAAGGATGTTGAAAGAACCACATGTGGCCAAACAGATTCATACTATGAAACTGTCGAGTATCAGATTAAGTTAACTAATTTTAATTATTTCAGAGTCTGTGGAGAAAGAGATTATAAAACGATTAAAAACTTGGGAATTTTTTTACAACTACATTAAAATATCCACCTTGGAAAATTTATTGTTCTTATCTTAGTGAAATTGTTTGATTTATAATATGCAAACAGGAGATCATTTTAAGAAGGAAATGCTTAAAACTTACAGTTTATTATAAATTTTTCAAACTTATTTGCAAACTCATACAGAAAAGTTATTTTAAAAAAATTATATTTTAAAAATAACAGGTTATTAAAGCATTTAATGATAATAGAGGCATCTTCAACTTTTTGTTGCAAGAATATTTTGCCAGAAATAAAATCACCCTGCAGATTTACTTGTAATGAGTGCTTTTATTTGCAAGATATAAAAAAAGCATAGCTGATTCTTAGAGTTCGACAGTATACAAGTGGATGATATAAACAGGTGGATGATAAAATAAAATTTCGGTGACCCAAAACATAAATTTACTGGAATAGTGACTAAAATTCTTCAAAATCTGCTTGAGGTAGAGAAGACAGCTTGAAACAAAAATATGTGACGAAAGCAAAAATACACAGGTGTGTTCAAAAAGCGATACCATTGGCATGACTATTGTGAAAAGACTGGTGCATTTTACTTTCTGTATTCACCTCGGGTGTTGTACGCTAACATAAAAATAAAGAATACAGGGGAGAATGCATAACAAACGCAGTTCCTGAGTCAAGAATATTTCATCTAAATTAGAAGATTCTGAATAACATTTCAGTGATACGTTTTTATATATATTTGCTACTTTCTGCTTTAAATTCTCTTTAGTTTAAAGGCTGTATACATATTTATGCACTACATATTCTTTATAAAGTATTTAAGCAAATATATCGTGTGTGTGTTTAATTCAATCAAATCGATCATTGTATTTGTAATTTATCTAGATCAATTGTTCAATTCTATACGTACATTAATGAGAGAACAGAAAAAAAAAGAGAACATTTCTTTAGAGAAAAATGGGCACCGTCCCAACTTTTAGGATGGTTACGCCCATACCTCCTTCTACAAATCGATTAAATGTGGGTGCATAAAGTATTCCTATTACTTTTGATGAAATCAACGAAACTAACCTTTTATTTCTGTTTATAACTGAAACTTAAATCTTAATTTCAAAACATTAAAGGAAACAATTAAAAGTGGATTTCAGTTTTCTTTCCTGATATTTTTTGTTACCTATGCTTGCTATTTTTCTTGAACTGTCTGATTGCTTTTTTTATATATAAAACTTATTAACGCGTGTATATTAACCTAAATTAGTCTTTAAATTTTACTTCTTTGACCACAGTTCTGCAAAACTTATCGACTAAAATATATAATTACTAAATTTCTATTACATTGGTATTTTTAAAATAATTTAAAAAGAATATTTTGATATCATTGTGTATTTTAGAAAATAAATGATATTTAAGAATTATAACGTGCATTTTTTTTTTTTGCAAATTTACACTCTTTAATTTACATTCTTACTCTATGTATCAGCTGGAATGATACCAAGTTTAATTGAGAGAATTAATGATCACGCATGAGAAAAAAGATTCTGAAATAATAATTGACTTTAATAGTTACCAAAATGGCTGGAAAAAGGTGCTATAATTACAAAATGCCTTCTAAACTTCACTATACTGCTTCCAAACACAATATGATATTCCTATAAATTAGCATATTTTAATGCAAAATAATATTATAAAAAATTTCTTAAAATAATAAATAAAGAAATATATATATAAATAAAGATAATAATAAAGATATAATAAAGTAATAAAGATATAAATAAAGATATATATATATATATATATATATATATATATATATATATATATATATATATATATATATATATATATATATATATATATATATACACACACTACTGGCCACTGAAATTGCTACACCAGGAAGAAATGCAGATAACAAAATGATATTTATTGGACAAATATATTATACTAGAAATAACAAGTGATTAAATTTTCAAACATTTTGGCTGGATAGATCCTGAGAAATCAGTACCAAGAACAACCACCTCTGACAGTAATAACAGCAGTTACACGCCTGGGCATTCAGTCAAATAGAGACTGGATTGCATGTACAGGTACAGATGCCCATGCAGCTTCAACACGATGCCACAGTTCATCAATCGTAGTGACTGGCGTTTGGTGACGAGCCAGTTGCTCGGCAACCATTGACCAGACGTTTTCTATTGGTGAAAGATCTGGAGAACGTGATGGTCAGGGCAACAGCCGAACATGTTCCGTATCAAGGAAGATCCGTACAATACCGGCAACATGCGGTCGGGCATTATCCTGCTGAAACGTAGGGTGTCGCAGGGCTTGAATAAAGGGTAGAGCCACGGGTCGTAACACATCAGAAATGTAACGTGCACTGTTCAAAGCACCGTCAATGCGAACAAGAGGTGACCGAGACGTGTATCCAATGGCATCCCATACCATCACGCCAGGTGATGGGCCAGTATGACGATGACGAATGCACGCTGCCAGTGTGCGTTCACCACGATGCCGCCAAACATAGATGCGACCATCATGATGCTGTACGCAGAACCTGGATTCATCTGAAAAGATGACGCCTCGCCATTCGTGCGCCCAGGTTCGTCGTTGATCACACCATTGAAGGCGCTCTTGTCTATGACGCAGCGTCAAGGGAAGCCGCATCCATGGTCTCCGAGCTGAGAGTCCATGCTGCTGCAATCGTCGTCGAACTGTTCATGCAGACACTTGTCTTCCAAACGACCCCGTTTCTTGACTCACGGCTCGTGACGTGGTTGCACGATCCATTACGGTCATGCGAATAATATGCCTGTCTTCTCGGCTGCTAGTGATAGGTGGCCGTTGAGACCCCGCATGGCGTTCCGTATTACCGACCTGAACCCATCGATTCCATATTCTGCTAGCAGTCATTGGATCTCGACCGACGCGAGCAGCAATACTGCGATAAGATAAACCGCAATTCCGGTACGCTACAATTCAACCTTTATCAAAGTCAGAAACGTGCTGGTACGCATTTCTCCTTCTTACACGAGGCATCACAACAACTTTTCACCAGGTAACAACGTTGAAATGCAATTTGTGTATGAGGAACTGGCTGAACAATTTCCTCATTTAAACACAATGTAGGTGTTGCTACTGACACCTGCTTTGTCTGAATGCGCTGAAAAGCTAATCATTTGCATATCACAGCACGCACCTTCTTCCTTTCGCATAAATTTCACGTCTGTAGCATGTCGCCTTCTTGGTGTAGTAATTTTAATGGCCAGTAGTATATATATATATATATATATATATATATATATATATATATATATATATATATATATATATATATTTAGTGAAACTTAACACAACAAATTCCCTTTGACAAAGACTCCATTATTGTCGTAAAAGAAGGGAATATGCTATTATTTTCATGGACTAAACATTTCGTTCTAAAACATCCTCCTTGCCTGCATACATGTTTCCAAGTATATATATCCATCCGAAATCTTTATATGTTGCTCTTTAAAACTGATAAGCTTGAGTTACTTCAAGATTAACTTTAGATTCTAAACAATTCAAAGCCTATCTTTATAGAATTAAAGAAAAAATCATATGGGATTGTTTTTGGGACTGTAGCATCCATACAACAAAAAAGTTAATTGCTTTTTCTTCCATAAATTGTAGCATAACAGCTGTCATACATATTGTTCAATATATGGAAGCACTTAATGTTGCATAAAAATTATATTATCCAAGTATTGTCTTTCTAGAAATGTGAAGTGACTCATCTTAATCTAATGGCAGGACAGTGCTATACAGAATGAAACATTCATTGTTCGACCACAGACACTGCTGAACAATAAGGTAAGAATGTTTTGCCTTCTGCATGCACATCCTTCGGTAAGTGTGCTTGGAAGTTTCCTGATTTTCCTATCCTGCGACTCGTGAATACCACCTGAAAAAAGTTCTCTAGGAAGCACGATTGATATTCAAAATTCTTACAGCAGTCTTTGGCAGTTAGTAACGTGGCTTCAAGGGACGAAACTCATTTGCAAATATTAATCCCTTTGCTTATGAGCAGTTACCGGTCGGCTCTGCTACCGGTCAGGTTATAGAACACTAGTCACCATAGTCTAGTGATAGGACAGTACTCTTCTCACTGAGAGGACCGTAGAAAAATGGCAGAGCGATGTTGCAGTCTTTTGAATGCATCTCTGTTGGAGAGGTGGCGTGAGAGACACCTGTAACACGAGAATATGGCTTACAACCTAAGAAAGTCCTTCAGGAAGGCAATTACACGATGGATATTAAAACAACCTCCTTCTTCTGAGAAGAGTGCAGTTCAAGACGCTTATTCAGGTTACACAGGTGCCCTCTGCTCATCATATATGCTGATTTGGGTATACGGATACCTAAACTCGAAAATTTCGAATGTTAACAATCCCATTTAAGTGAAAATGACGGGCCATTTTTTTTTTCTGAATGGGAAAATCCCTCCATAAAATTTTATACTGCCAAACGTCAATGACATTAATGAAAAAATGTTACAGCAACGATTTTTCTTTAATTGATATCATCAGGTTTCAATATACAAATACAGCTTACTCGAGGTTGATAGAAATGGACAATTTTTCTCAACATTTTGCATGTTGTTAAACCATTTGAATCCAGTTATCTTGCAATACCACGTCATCTGCTATTTTCAGCAGTAGACTCCGATGTCCCCTAAGCACAAATGTATTCACAATATTTTTAATCGTCTAATAACGGCTTTAAGCCTCTACCTACCAAAATTATTAGAAATTCTGTTTTTTTTTTTTTTTTTTTTTTTTTTTTTTAAAGTTTCATAATGATTATTTTTAGGGCGTTAATTTATTGACAACCTGTATGTAGGCTTTCCTTTGACTTTTATTTTCTTAAAAACTACATTAAACTTTTGAGGATAGAGCAATTTCATTAATAACTCCTGCTGCAGTATGTATCTTAAAAGTTACAAAATGCTTCAAAGTTTTGCTTATTAGACTAACAACACAAGATTGTGGTCGATTATATTATATGTGAATATGAATTCTGAAGTATTTATTACCTGGGTAAATTCCAGTTTTAATCGAAACAATTTAATCTATCAGTAGTTTTTGCTATTAAAATTTTTTCAAATTTTTTTTAACCTAGTTGTCATTTGTCCCATTATCAAATTTGGCACCTTTGTAGCTAATGAATAAAATACACTTTAAATTAATAAAATAGTATTCCAAATAAATTCAATTAAACAATTTTAAAATCTAATAATACAAGTACAGAAAGTAACAGGAACAATAAAAATAACATGGACACATATTCAGTTAGGAAATACGGGACTGAATAAATGTATCCTATTCAATTCGCTAAATTTGGAATTGAAAATAATAGATTCGTAAAATAATAACGAGTGGATATCTTTAATATGATTAAGATTTTTTTGTTTGTTTGTAAATATGTTGATATTCTTAAAACTTTTAGCTGTTACTCTTTACGTTTCGCAGTGTCATATAAAATACGTACAAATTCTGATCAATATCCTCAATATATTTGCAGGATTTTGATATCGAATTTAATAAAAACATTTCGATCTTTCAAATTAAGCACGTTTGTTGTTTAGACTCTTAAAATGAGAGTAAAACAGAAAGTAATCTCAGTGAGATAAAACTTTAAGTAAAAATGATTCAGAACAGTCATATTTCTTTTTGCAAAAAAATGCTTGACGAAGGTACTTTTTGGCAAACAGCACTTCTGCAACAAGAATTCATTAATTCATTAAGCTTTTCCTGGCCGAACATTTTGGATTCCTTTCAGTCATATTAATAATTTTTTATACAGCTCCCGTCAGTTTTCACAATTTAAAAATATCTTTTGAATTACTCCTTGCAATTCGATGAAAAGTAAAATGACAATCATCAGCTTTTGTATACGTAATTACTGTAATGGAAGAAATACTGTTTTTTTTTTTTTTTTTAATCAAAATAGATAAATAATTACTTGTTTAAATTTCAGATAAATAAAGAATAAATAAAACCTTAATGATTTTCAAAAAAGCATTTTACAGTTTATTATATTTTTTCCATAGTATAAAATTATTATTTAATTTCGTTTTTTGCCAGAAATAGATGTTGATACTAATAAACATAATACAGTTTACTTTATTTGTTTATTTTTCAGACTTTTCCCATTTTTATTGATTATATTTGAAGTGTGGGAAAACTAAGCTTCTAAGGACGTAGTGTGTAGCATCTTCATGTGTCGCAAGACGAGAAAAACCCACAAGACTCTCGAGCGTTCACTTGGTAAGCAGAAACGCAAAACTCATCTCCCGTTGTTTTACATAGTCTGGAATTGAATTCAGTACATTCTATTCCGAATAGAGCATGGTCTTACTATTAAATCTTTACCATTAAATTTACAGAGTGATTGACAGTTTTTATCGACTTCCGACAGCAGAAATTGACTGCAAGAAACGTAAACTCAGTGTTGTAGAGAGAATTCAGGCTGTAACTTAAAAAATATATAAATAATAAAAAATTATATAAATGACTCTCTCTTAAGAAATATTTTCTTAAATAACTGCAAAAACCTCCCTATTGTCTTTTCTGATGTTATGACATAAACTTTTCAAATTTTAACTAAATGAATTGACTACATATGATCCAAAGATCTGAGCATGGCTAGATAAGATAATTTTGTAAAGTATAAGAAACACGCATTGCACGTTCCCCAAAATGAAATCGAGTCTATTGTGTCTGTAATTCAATGAAAGAGAAAAGACATATTGTTTATTTTACAATTTAGGAAAACGATAAAATTGATCGTTTTATGACATTTGATGAACTTTTTAAACTGAATTTTTTTTTGTTTATAGGGAAAATGTTTTGGCACTTGAAAAGCATAACAGTCTATAGAAAGATAAAGAAAACAGTTTTACCAGTTTCTATTCAGGAAATAATATAATCACGATTTCAGAACGATAGGCTCAATTTTTTTTTAAATTTCATAGCTTGGAAAATACACTGTCCGACATTGAAAATTATAGAAATTTCAGGATAGACGCACATTGCATAGTTATGCTAATGATGTTAAATGCGCAGCTCTCCAGTTCACCTAAAATAAGGAGTAAAGTGAAGAACTGTGGAGAGCAATATTCACGCCGTTATTTCTGCTTGGAAAAAAATTGTTGAAAGTTTGTTCTTGTCACAAAGGACTACTTTAATTGCAGAGAATGTCAGGTCATCGTCGACTGAATCAGTTTCACCAGACAGACATATCTACGAGGGACATGGTTATTGGAATTAGGCAAATAGCTGCTGACAGATACCTGGACGCGTCCACGGTGCACCGGCTGTGGCAAAGATGGTTGGAGCAAGGAACTGGGCACGTTTGTGGAGTGCCGGTGCTACCAGGGTCACGTCTACACGCATGCCCTTATACGTTTGAAGGTAGGTGCGGGCGGCCCCGCAAAATACGTCTACCGAAATTCCGCAGCATGTGCAAGACACCCTGGATGTTCCCATATCACGCAGAACCATTTGTCATTGATTGGTTGCTAGTGGCTTGCGCTCATGGCTTTCATTAAGAAGACTGCCATTCAGACAGTCCGGTGACATTTTGTTGCCCATATTGCAGGCAACAAAGTGTCACATGACTGTCTTCTCAGATGAGTCACGATTCTGTTTCTTCAGTGATAGTACGAGTGTGGCGTCAACGTGGAGACAGGTCCAATTCTGCAACAATTGTGGAATGCCTCACCGCGTGACAATGCGGCATCAAGGTTTGGGGCATCAGTGCGCACGATTCCAGGTCACCTCTAATTCGCATTCACGGCACAATGACAGCCCAACGTTAAGTGGATGGCGCGCTGCGGCTGTTGACACTCCCCTACCTTCAGGGAGTAGCCAATGCCCTTCATTGGCAGGATAAAGCCCAATCTCACATTGCTCACATCAGCCAACATGCCCTGAAAGGTGTACAAATGGTTCCCTGGCCACCGTGCTCTCCCTAATCGAACACATTTGAGTTAAAATTGGGCATTTACAGACCCTATCACTGCCTCCTTCAGAAGACGTCCTATGACAAATGGTTGACAGTTAATGGGGAGCCTTTCCTCAAGACACCGTCCGTACTCTCATTCACTCTGTACCTAGACGTGTCGCTTCGTGTATCGTCGTCGACGGTGGTCCTACAATTAACTGACCTGGCCCTGTTCTCGCTCTGTATTATGCATATCATTTCGAAATACAGATGACTTATTGTTCGTTTCTGTTTGCCGAGTTTCGTTACTTTCTAGCAATTCCTTTTTGATATTGAATTTATATATCGGTCAGTGTAATATTGCGCTATTACATTTCTTGCTGCATATTTCTGATGAATGAAGCCGCTGAATATACCAACCACCTTGTAATTTTGAACCGTGGTCAAGTGAAGACAGGACATGTGAGTCGGCAAATTGCTTTCCAAGCCAACTGAAAGAGATTAGTATTAAACTCACTGTTTGCCAAACACGTGAGCAATACCTTTCTCAACCAGGGAATCACGAACTTTTAATTTTTCAGAACACTTCTTTAAAAAATTATATTTAAATTTAATGTCTCCGCAATATCTCAGTTAATGTCAATATGTTTTGGGAAATATTGGTCATCACATAAAATTTCATAAAATGTCTTTTAACCCATAGAAACAATAAATGTTCGTATACTATTTTTCGTTTAAAATCTAACAGATTACATTATAAATAACTATGTCTACATTCTCATATATTACATGCAAACTGTATAATAAAATGATGGATAAAAATAATTTATCTTGCATCTTGATTGAAATCATTACATTTCGCGGATGTGAGATTAACAATATTACTTTAACCACCAAGATTCTGCAATCTATGTGCAATCAGCAAATGCAACTTTTCATTTTGTTATTTAAAAAAATCTCTCCAGGCCTCTTGAATGAGAAGCGGAAGCTCTTAGTTTAGAATCCAGCTTCTGCTGTCTCATAGAGAGGTAGAATATTCAAGCAGAAAGTAGAGATACGTTCTGGTTTTCTACATTTGTCGGGGCTTTCCAGATAAACTTTCCAGACGTGAGTCAAGAATATGATACCCAATCAATGAAAAAAAGTCTTCCTGAAAAGCAAAAATACGCCCCTTGGATATTAAAAAAGCCTCAAAACAACATTTGGTTTTCCATTATTGGTGTTGAATAACTTGAAAACTTCAAGAACTGGGTGCGAAAAATATTTCTTGGGATATAATTCAGTAAATTAATGTTTCATGTAAACTTTTATGACTAAAAATGAAAAAAAAATGTGTTTAAGTGATACCGTATTTATCTGAAAAATCAGTTATTGGAAATAAATGGTCTCGAAAAAATACTTAGTTACCGCACTTACATCGAAACGTTGAGATTGTTTCAGTCCTTAAGAAAAAAAAGTAAAAGAAAAATAACTCTTCCCGACAAAAGTAACCTTTCTCACGAGAAAAATAAATTGCTGAACCATAGAACTGTGACTAGTCAGTAGAAATCTGTCGATTTGTATTTAAGAGATAAAACTTTTCATGTTAAAATGCTTTACGTTAAGGCTTGCGTTTTATAATTTGAATTCTGAACTATTTAATACATTTTTAAAGACTAATACAAACTGCACAATTTTAATTTAGGAAAGATTTCCCAAGGTATTAATGACGAATGAAGTTAATTGTTTTATCTACTATAATTTAATAGAAAGTGATGCGTTATAATTATTTTAAAACAAAGAGACATTTTTTTGGATTAATATTATAGATATTTATTTCATACCTTCGCTTATTGTGGAAAATTTCTAATCTGAATGTTATTTATGCCTAATCTGTATGTCGTCGCAAAAATAAAAACTGACAGTCAGAAATTTTTAGCATTAAAAAATATTATTTATGCTTACATTGTTCTTTTTTAAATTAATATTTTTGGTAGGTAGCTTATACTGGTGTAATGTTGTTTATGTATCATAGACTGTTTAATCTAAAAACTCTTATCCAAATTCAATGATATATTATTAAAAAACTTCTCTCTAATCATAATTCTTTTATATATAAGGTATAAAAGAATTTAATTTGTACAATAATAACGTAACAAGCATTGTTCTCTTTACATGCAAATAATTTTTTTGTAATATCAGATTTTTTAAAATTAAATATAAGAAAACGTTATGTGTGTTAAACCTCGATAATCTATCATCATATGTTGAGCTTTTCGTTCTGAGATTACTCATTGCTCTCGAATATTTATTGAACCAGTATCTACGATGAAAAGGGAATTTTAACGCACCGAAAACATTCGTACACCTAGTATCAATTAATGCATAAATAAAAATTTTCACAATCAGAATTAATGAACAGTGTGAAAAAGCATTATCTTTTTTAGCATTAAATATATTATTCATTTTTACTTTAATATACTTATTATGGAAGCAGTTTTCTTTAATGTCCCGATATTACAGATCTACAAAATAATTTTATTTTTTAAACTAGGCATTTATACGATATCGTTCATTTTATTAGATTCTGCTATGTATCCACAGTTATAAAAGAACACATATTGCAATTAATATTATTGATAATACTATATTTTATTTAAAAAATGATTTTATATATATTGCGACATTTTTGATTTTTTAATTATTATTTAATAAATATTGTTTTTTATACTTCATGTATAAATTTAGGCAAAAAAGAAAAAGTACATATAAACACATATTTTTCTTAGTATTTATAATTGATTCGCTTTTAAATTTATATAATACTGATTATTTCTTTCTTTTTTTTATCTTCTGTATGCATTTATCTTCTTTAATATTTCATTACGTATGTGAAAATCTCAAAATTTGTGGCAAGGTTGATTTTATTCACAAGCAATGGATCATCAGTAAAGAATCTGAATAATACCGTTTCCATCGGTATTCCGTTGAACAAGAATAATTACAGTGTAGTGCCATTCCCCACCCACGAGGCCAAAACAACAGAACAAAAAGGTTCAACGAAAGACTCGAAATCTGATAATGAATTCAGGACCAGTCATAGGACAGATGTTTGGAACGCATCATCACCTGCTATTTGTTTCCGCTGCACAAAGCTTCCTGCGTTTCTCGCTGAATACAACCATAAAACGACACGCAATGCTTTATCCTAAAGGGTCAAAAGACATTCGAAAAGTATGAATTTTTATCAGGAAATTACCCATTTATTGAAGTATTCATTGAGTTATTTTGTTCGATTATCTATCTTTGAGAGCTTCGATTCTAAAGAAAAATTTCATGGAAATATGTCAATGAATTATTATCATAATCCCATTCGTCGGTATCGATTATCGAAAGAAAATAAGTTAATTTCGATTCCCCTTCGATGTACCTGAATGATAACTCCTAAGAAATAATCATTAACATTTCATTTTATATTTTTCCTGTCTTTTAAGAAAATACATTACCCGTAACATTTGTAATATTCTGTTTAAATTCTATGTTATTTAGCAAATCTCTAAATAATTCTTGGGAAAATTATTTAGTTTTCTTCAAATTTATGTAGATTTTATCAAGATTTAAATTAAAACTATTTAGGGATTAGTTTACACACTTTGTAAGACCTTCACGTGCGAATTCTTCCCTTGTGAATACCGTTACAATATGACATTCTACATGCCAAATTTATTGCCATGACGTAAAACCTAGAGACAAAGAACAAAATTTACTAAAAGCAGAAATGTTTTTGGTTAACATTAAATCTCTCTCTTGCTTGTTCTCCCTCTCTCTCTCTCTCATTAGAATGCTTTCAATTCATTTTTGTATACTAGTATCTGCTCACTCTAATTTACTAGATTGCTATAATAATCTGAAATGCTGCTTATTAATTTTGATCTCTTGAAATTTTCAATTCGTATCCTTAATGTTTTTGTTGTCTTGTGCTAGTTAGGTTGGCAATATGGAGTGCGCTGCTCCACTTTTCCAACTGAACCATAATTTGGTGTGGATCCTTAATGACATAGGCAAATTAAATTATATTTATCACTTCAATTATATTGTAAGGCCTTATTTGAAATTAAACATCCTATTAGAAGTAGTTGAAGTATATATATGTATAAAATTTTCACACTTGAGTATACAATACAAATAGTAGGAGAAAATCAATAAAAAATACGAATGAAATTAAAATTCCATTTTAATAAAGAAAATGAAATGAATATAAAACTGAATAACATATCAACAGCTTTATCAGTTGGTGTTAACCACATAGGCAAAAAAAAGTATGATTTTTTGCAATCTCTTAACCTAATCGTCAAATTTAAGACACTTCACTCCAAAACCATGCAAGGCGAGAGAAGTAAAATTGAAGAAAACAAATAATTAGCCTATAAATGCAAGTAAAGAGAAAATGTCGAACAAAGATTACAACACAAATATGAAAGTTTAATTTCAAACCCTGTAAATGCATGCATAATGATAGAAAGTAACTAAGTATAGACTAAAAGGCATTTCAACGTTCTTGTAAGATCTTCAAGGCTCGTGTGTCCCTTTTGTAGTTTGTTTACACCTTACTTCATTCTTATAAGCAATGTTTGATAAAGTTTATTGGTATATCATTACTCAGTAGAGTATTTTTTAAATGCTTAATTTCTTTCCAATGTTTTTTTTTAATTATTACAAATTTTACATATTCATCTAGTTGATAAAAAAATACATTTTTATAAATTTTAATAGAAATATATATATTTCAGTAAATTAATTTGTTAATCTTAACATTAAATTCATTAGTTTTATCGTACATTTCAGTAAGATTATATACATTTTAACTTTAATAAAATATCTAAAAACTAAGATGTTTTATTATTATTTGTTTGATTAAGTTTATATCTTCAAGAAGAATTTATCCATTCTATATACACATCTGTCAGAATGGATGCTATGGAATTTTTCTGGTGTTCCTCCCCCTCTGTAACGCGTGAAAATGGCCCACTGTCTATGAAAAGTGGGCGGTAGTTGTATGTTACAATGCCTTAGGACAGTCTTTAAGATGCCCCCAGTGCGGTGTCAAAGTAACCAGACAAACTAATTGTTGACGCATGCGTTAAATTAGAGATTGCTTACTTACATATTATGCTGTAAGATCAATGTCTATATAAAAGAATAAAGGTATTCCCACAAATTATTTGACAGTAATTTGCAGAAAATGCTTTATTTTGATACTTTGTTGCTTGGATACCGAAACTACTAAAATTTAAAATACGGAATCCCCCTAATCTGTACCTGATGGACCAAATTTTTTTAAATGATTTAGAAACTGTTGTAGCTGTAAAATGATTTTGAAACTCGTTGTGTTGGATTGGTAAAGTTATTAAAGTCGATATTACATCATGAAATTGCTTTTCTCACCTCTCTCTTCATTTAGCCCACTAATTTATTTGAAAAGCCCAAAACGAAATATATTTTATTGATTAAAATAAAATTTTATGTACTATTTAAGGTTTATCAGGATTAACCATATGTTTTAATTGATCAAATTTGTGTTGGCAACAATTTATTAGAATATATATTAAATGAATAATGAATCCAAACCACGTAAATACTTCGGTTAATTTTTTAATAAACGTAAACTAGGGTATCTCTGAAGACAAAATCTTTATTGCCTTGTTCAGAAGGTTGTGAATTCGATAATTAATTCAGCATAAAATCGCTTTACTAAAAAGACTTATGCAAATTAAAAGCTCAGAATTTTCTAATGTCTCTTTCTTTGCGTTGTGAAATGGAGGCGTTAGCTTAGAGATACATTTGGTCACTTAGTCATGGTTCGAAGCTTTAAGGTGATTGGATGTGTTTATCAGTTTTGATTGTTTAGGTATAGGTACCCAGAAGTAAACCTAATAAGGAAAATTATTCAAATGGGGGATGACGAAGATTTTATAAAATTGTCGTTGAGCGCACCCGTGCCTCAACGTGCCCACATCACTGAATTCTATTGAGGTTCTATATAGTTAAAAAGCAGTCTTAATTCCTTTTAATAAACGGTATTGAGTATTTCTCATAAACAATAAAAGGAATAGACCCTGGGGCATGAACAGCTCTTAAGAGCGTCGTCATTTCCTTTTCTTACCATCAAGGACAACCTTGGATCCGCTTTTACAGCGATAGAACGAAGCCTCTAGTATGGCTAGTGAACTGCTAGAGTATATTGCCTTACCTAACAGCTAAAGCAATAATTTTATATATATGTGTGTGTCTGTGAACTTTTTTATTTCCAAATTGTTAAAACTAACTCGCATGCAGATAAAACCTGTAAAGTAGACTGTCATTACGATATAAAGAAATCCAAAGTAAATAAATTTTTGGAATAGAAATGAGATTCTTGCGGTACCAGAGGTAAAAGCGACCGCTGCTTCATGTCTGGAGTAGAGTAGGAAGCTATAGCAGCGTGAGACGCCTCTTAAGACGGAAAAATGGAAACAACTGCATACCATGGGACATTCCAAACAATACCATGAAGCTAGAAAATGTCCTAAGTAGTGTTTGAAAAAGTGGGTAAAAACTGGACTTATACCAACGAGAATATGGAAAATTCGGAGAAAATTGGAAGATTTTAGGTGATATAATGAATACCAAAGTTTTTTTCCCTTTTCATCAAAAATTTATTACAAATAAAAAATTTGTTACAGTTAAATACGAATGAACTCATTAAAATTATATTTTTTTAAGGTTTCAGAAAAGAGTATTACAATTTATGAAGGATACATTATGAAGGATAAAAAATGTAAATTTAAGCACCAGAAGAGAAAAAAGTGTGTCTAACGTAACATAGCAAAAGTATAATCTAACACTAGAACTTATTAACCTTAATTCAGAACTTATAACCTGACTTCTTAATTGAAGTCTAGATTTTAAAAACAAAAAAATTCGAATTTTTTTTTATCCGCTTACGTAGGAGGAAAAGAAATCAATAAAACATAGTTGCGTAAAACTCTTGGGAAAATGCAGATAGAATTGTCATCCATCATAAATATTTCATTTCATTATTAGAGAAAGAAAGTGGTATGGTGGAGGAAAGTTTTTTCGTCGAATTTTTAACATGCTCAAACAGTACACTGTTAAAATAAATGAGTGGATTTCACTCAGAAGGAGTGAAATTTCACTCTTTCATTGTCACAAAACTCAACTAATCATTAAGATAGAAATTCACTCTTTTGAAAGATGTGGGTAAACCACTCCTTTTAAGAGGAGTAATAACATATCGTCTAAAGGGGTAAATTAGATGGAAAAAAGAGTGAATTTCAATCTTTTATCGAAGTATTGTTGATTTTTTTATATTGACAATTTAGTGCAGAAATTAGGTTGTTTTGAATTCTTTATTTTAAAGATTTATATTTTATTTTTTATTTATTTATTTTTTTGACAATTACAATATAAAGATATGATTTCTGTAGTCAATAATATAATGTTACAGTTGAATATGACATTTTAATTGATTTGGATAATTATAGTGGCTTTTAAATTATATACAATATTAAGCAATTTGTTCAGCCATTATTACATTACTTATATGTATTTAGCTTTACGTGTGAGTGTAGCACTCTCAACAAAAAATCATCACACTACTTATTTTTCAGTTTAGTTTACTATGGGCCCATAAGTAATAAATTAAATTTTACAAACATTATTAATACAACAAATTGTACACAATTTAAAAAAATACATAAATATTTTATGTAAGTAAACATAATAATTTAAGTTCGTTTGAAAAATCCTATATTTAAAGTATAGCTAAAAATTTATTTTTGAATATTGATAATATGCTTTTTTTGAAGTTACAGGAGGATAAAGACAAATATTTACAATTTATTCTGTTAAACAAAACTGACTTATGTTTTTGCAAATAAGTCTTGTTTTATGATATATTTTCCAAGTTTAGTTTAAACTGAAAATAACTTCAATAAAACTAAGAATGAAATTAAAAATAAAATGCAAGATTATACAAAAAGCATTTATTCAATTTTTAATGCAGAAAAAATTAAATAAAAGTATGTATACAGAATTTCTTATGTTTATGAAGTTAAATTAATATTGGAGCTTAATTTTTTGAATTGACAGTTTAATAACACAATATATATATATAAGAATACTCTTAAAATAAGAATAAAAATGATAATATGCATTTTAATGCCTATATTTTGCAAAATTTAGATCTTGATCGATTATAGTAAGAATATATTAATTCAATTAAAGTCCCAACTGGGCCATTTTTTAATTTATAAATACACTTAGTTTATCATCGTACTTAACATTAAACACATGATAACATTTATATAAAATATTGAATGCTTTCTTGTGCATATTAGATATCAATAAATTACTATTCTCAGGTAAAAATATTTCATATTCAGTTCTTGCTTTTGACCACAGCCGAGAAAGTATAGTTGAATACTTTTGAGCACTGTTCTTCTTCTAAAGTCATTGTCTTGATTAATTCATAAAGGTGTTTTTAAGTCATTGTGGCATTTTTAGAAAATAATGTTGATATAAAAGTTTAGTACTTTCATGAATATTTTAAAATTCGTCCTTGAATATGTAAAAGATACAGAGAGGTTTTATACTACCAATGTTTCATTGAAAGCAGCCAATTTTGGATATTTAGAGAAATAAATTCTGTAATAGAATAAAACAATAGATGGTCTATTTTTCATCACAAAATGTTACTTAATTTTAGACTTTTTTTCCATAAGTTCAAATATTTTTTCTCAATGAATTTCACTAAGCATTTCAAATTGTAATCATTTTATCTGAAAGGAAAAATATATACATATACACATATGTGTTTACTCAATAATATCATACATGTAAAAACTACTTATGGTCAAGTGAATAAATACTGGATATTTATTTTTTAAACTATTAAATTTTTAACTATAATTAAAAATTTAGAAAATTTTAAATGAATCATAAATTTACTATAAAGTTAATAAGAATTTAGTTTTAGCAGTAAAAAAAAAAATATTTCAAAATTGATTTAAAAACATTATTAAAATTTCTTAAGCTTATTACCAAGTAATATTAATTTAATGCATAATTTAATGAATAATTATCTTTCATTATATTAAAATCAACTTTAAAACCAAATAATTTTAATAAGAGATTTTAACTCAAAATACTGATTGGAATTTTCATGTCATTTACTTAATAACATCATACATGTAAAAACTATTGACAAGTGAATTATAAATACTGGATATTTATTTTTTACACTATTAAATTAAAATTACAAATTTAGAAAATTTTACTTCAAAATAGATTTAAAAAACATTATTAAGTTACCGCGTTCTTAAATAAACATAGAATATTACTTCAAACTTTTAAATAAATTTTACAACACAATGAAATTAATATAGTTTTAGTAATAACAATAGTTAACATTTTCTCAGTCTTCATAAAACTTATTTTGATTACATATTATACAGAATATACCTGATCAGTCATTTCTTCCTTATATTGAATTTCACCATCTCAAAATAACTCCATGTTTCAGATTTGCTTTTGCTAATTTTTTTTCTATGATAACAATGACAACCATAAAATACGAATGTAAATTATATTTCCATCGTAAAAATGCTTAGCTGTAAATTCTAAAATATTCAAATTAATAGATATTGATACATATAATTCCTTTTTGTTTTATCTGCGAATACTTGTACTCAGTAACAATCAAATCAAAAATTGTCAGTGAAATTTTAATAAATAAAAGACATACTGTCAGTAAAATTTTAATAAATAAAAGACATGCTGTCAGTAAAATTTTAATAAATAAAATACATACTGTCAAGTAATATTCTGCAGATTAATATTTGCTTTATATTTTATTAACATTTAAATTAAAAAGCTTTTAATTTTATGTATGAAAAAATTTATTCTTATTCATTGGTAAAATGTTGTATTTGATATTAATCGCACTTTCAATTCAGTACAATACACTATCTTAAATAATATTTCTATAATATACATTGTGGATATTTATATCAATGATAAAATTAATAGTTAAATTCAAGTCTGTTTCGAAAATAAAAGAATTTAAAAATGCATTCATTATAACTTACTATTAATTAATAATAAATTAAATTTTGGCAGAAAATAGTATTTGAAATAAAAAATAAAATTTCCAAAGATATTGTTATATTATTAAATATTATCAATTAATTAGAAATTTCAAATATTATAAATATTACATGAATAAGAATTCAATATAATTCCTTCATTAACACTTTCGAAAACCAAAGTTTATATAATAGTGAAAAATCACAAATATGAAGATTTGATTTAGTCATTCAATTAATTATAAGAAATAAAGACTTACCATAATGTTTTTGTACTCCTTTTTGTTCAATTATATATTTTAAATATTCTAATAGATAGCTTTTACAAAATGGAGTACTAAATTCCTCCATTTTTAGCGAAACTGAACCGAAAGCATAGAGCCACGTGATGACTTAAACCAATCAGAGCACATCACATTTGCTTTGTGCCATAAACACGTCAAAAAGAGAATGAAAATTGCTTTAAATTGGGGATGGAGAGTTTGAAAGAGAACTTCTCTACCCAATTAAGTAGAAAAGGATTCATTTTGTATCTTTATGGAGTACAAAATAACAATCGCTCATCGAGTGGTGAAAAAAACCACTCGATTTTTTTAAGAGTGTAATGTATTCAAAACAGTGATATTTATAAACACAAGCATTCATTGTTTATATTTTCGTTTCTTTCTTCGACAAGTTGCTGTTGCCATAAAAATTTATATGCAAATGAACTCAGTTACTTTCGATAAGTCGAGTGAAAACGATTTCGCACTAAAAATTAACATTTCTTTTTCCATTATACGTAATTGCTTTTTCTACATACATAATTGCTTTTTCTTATTGTTGGACCAGAGAAACCGAAAGCACATGAAGCAAAAATGTAATATCAATTACGCTCAGGTCATCCTTTTTGATAAAAATCAATTTCATCAATCTTAGCTATGATGAATACTAGAAAGTTTTGCAACCCAAAGAAAATATATCACAACAGTAATGGGAACATCAGATAATTTAGGATAAGTGGTTGTGATTGGAGTATACATGTTTGAAAAACGTAGTCTAAACTATTCTAGAACAGAAGCATAAGACAGAGGCCATAAAGATAGTACGATATTAAAGCGATTTTCCCACAGAATTCCAATTTTTTGACCATTGCACTTAAAAATTTTAATTTATTATCTGAAACTTCGATAGACAATAAATTCTTTCTTTAAATAAATCTTAAATCTACTCAATGAGCCTACAGAAGATTCGTTATAATAATGATAAAATAAGTTGTTATAAAAAGTATTCAAAGACTTCATTTCTATAAGACTTTTTATTTCACACAAAGGACGTGTCATTAAAATGCTGTCACTTACTTACAAAATTTCTCGCTTACACTTTCATTATTTAAATATGAATAGTAAAAATGAAGTCGAACACATTTAAGGTTTTTTTTTCATTGTAATTGAGATAAAAAATTATTCAAAGATTACACAATCATCTCTTATGAACACATTTTTTTATTTAAATTTACGATATAAAAATTTTTATCCTGCATGAAATTCCATTAATACAATGATAATTCTTCTTAAAATTAAAAAACTTACCTTTTTCTCAACAAATTATTCAAAGAATTAAAGTTAGCGTGTAAAGTAGCTCTTCTTTTTTAGAATTAAACATTAAAAATTTAAATGAATGCGATACGATTCCCTAGAAATATCATTCCTTTTTTGATGAATTTAAAAGAATATAAGCATTATTACCGCAATTTCAAATTCTAACATTCACCTGAATTTATTTGAAAAATTTTCCTTACTTTATTAGTAATTTAAAAATTTGCCTGTGAATGTAAATATACAAAAGCATGATTGTTTTTATTTTGCACTGGCTATAAATAGCTGAATTTTCAATAATATAGTTAAAAATTTCTTCTAATCTATTGCACTTCATCACAATGTTAAATTTTTAAACACTGAAATAATCATCTACCAATAAAGACAATTTATGCCACCAATAAAGTGTGAAATCTATTATTTCATAGAATAATTACGTATTTCATGAAATAACTAGACACACACACACACAAGTTAGTTAAATTTATAAAAGTATTTATAATTCTACCATTTAACTAGATATTCCATAAAACAAAGTTTATTTGACTTTTAAAATAAGAAATACTGCACTAAAAAGTTTGTTGAGCCACTTGTAGTTACTTTGCAATGACGTGTGGCTGCTTTATTACATGGCTTTTAAACCTTATTCATGGATTGTATTTGTTGGCTTTTACATTTTGGGTTATTAACAATTCTTTTTGCTACCTGTTTCAAGCAATGACTTTTGTAGATATTATGGTGTAAATAAGTAGATGTTTAACTTTTTCAGATGGCATTTTTTTTAAAATAAATAACATTTATTGCAAATAACACAACTTACATAGAAACAAAAAAATTTAGGAGGACTGAAACAGCGCGTCCTGTCAGTAGAAGATTTAGAGAGCAAGTATTCTGTGTTCGGTTCAGATCTCACTGAGAGAATGTATAAACCGCGCCTACAAAGTGTGCTGATTGGTTGAGTATATTTCATGAAGTTAATACCATTGGAACAGAAATTTGATAGACAAGTTTTTAGTTTCACTTCGGAATTTTCAGTTTTACTTCACGAATTCAAGTGTTTTGTAAAAGGTCAAAAGTTTCTCAGAAAAGATGTGATGAATCACCTCAGTTTCTTAGAGAAGTCGTGATGAGTCACCACAGAGTATCTCCCCAGTGAAGGAACCGAACGATACAGAATATGTATTAAGACCAATGAGAGTAAAAATGAGAAATTATATTTTGAGAAAAGCAAATTGTGTGTACAAATATATATATAAATTTGTTATAAAATGTAGAGACATCATAAGTAAAATTTTCACAATGTCATGATTATAATAAGTTTGAAGATTACATATGATGAGAATAATATAGTGAAAATTATTAAATACAATATTTGATACAATATACCACTGGTCAGTATTCTATAAAATGTATATCGAAATTGTGCATGATGAATAATGTGTTGTGAATATTATTAAAAATGAAATACAATACTTAATATATCATTGATCATTATTCAATAAAGTACAATATTTCCTAATTATGCATCATGAATATTGTATTCAATATTTAATAGATTATATTATTATTCCCACTATGTGTGTGTGCAATGAAATAATATATGATTATGTTAATTAATTAATACATTTAAGAATGTGCAAGTCTATCACACAGGCAAATGTACTCTTCTACCACTTTAAATCGTGATATGTTGATTGATATTCTTGCTTGCTGTATTATTCACATTTGAATCACTGTCATCTTGTTCGGATTCCTATAAAATATATGGTGGTTTTACTTGATCTAAGGAAACTGTTGTTGAATGATCTTTCAGCTGGATAGTGATTGTTTTTAATGATCGTTGAAGTGCCTTGTGTGGTCCGGTGTATGGCTGGCTTAAAGGAGGTTGTTGATGGTCAGTGCGCAGGAAAATATGAGTGCAGTGCAATGCTGCAAATCTGGATGCACAAAAATGGGATTTTGTCCATGCCGACAAATACTGATAGGATTGAGCTTGTTCATCTGTTCCCTCAGATTTGTTACAAATGTCTTGTATAAAGATTGTTTGCTGTCGAATTCATTGAACATATCCGCTCGCCAAACTAGAGATTTTCCATAGACAAGTTCAGCACTAGTTGACTGTAAACCATTCTTAAAGGTAGTTCTATAATACCTAGTAAAATGATGGGTAATGTGTCCTTCTAGGATTTTCATGGGCATTTAAATAACTTTTCAAATGGCGGTGAAACCTTTCAAGGATACCATTTGATATCGGATGATATGCTGTAGTGTGTTTCCGATTGGTACCAGTTAGAATTGGTAATTCATGGAAAAGTGCAGATTCTAGTTATCTTCCTTGGTCAGTAGTGATTTGGGAAGGGCTTTCGTACTAACTGTAGGACCGATTGTTTGAATGTTATGTAAGACGGAGTGTTTTATTTTTCTGTCAGGTCTAGGGGGTTGTAACTTGTTTATGAGTGGCTGGGACTTTGAAATCTAACTCAGCCTGTATGTTTTTCTTATCCATAAAAATTTACCCCCACCTTTAGAAAAGAATGATATCCTTCACCCACCCACATTTAAAAAATAATCACAAATCTCCATATGAACCAGACCCAGAACAATGGTATAACATAATTTTTCTACTCCGTTTTAAAAACAATGACTCTTAAAACCCCCATTAAAATTGTACCCATCTCTAAAAAGTAAAGGCTCTGTTTCATCCATTTAAATTTTATAAAATGGCGCCCTCTTAGAAGTAAAAAGTCGCTGAGACGGAAGAGTACCCCCTTTTGAACAACACTATAATTTTAAAATATTAATTCAAATATTTAAGCATGAACCCCTTTTGCTGCAACGCATCTTCTTTGCTGCGTTAGATACAAAAAATTATTTATTCCCCAATGAAAATTTCTTATAGAAAAAAATAGCAAAACTGCACGCCAGGTCAATGATACCAGAAATCCAGTTCCAACAACTGTTAACGAATTCTAGAACCGGAGTTCCAGTATCACTGACCTGACAAGCAGGGCCTGCATATATACATTAAGGACAACACAAGACAACACAAACACAACATCTAAATGGGCATAGAGACCACAAGCCTCAACCCACCACTGATGTTTCGCTCCGTGGTTGATCCATAAGTAAGCTTAACGCAAATAGCATTACCCTATTCACGAAAGCTGCTACCAAGCAGAGGCTGGGGATTGAGACCTCGATCTTACGGTTGCTAAGCTTAGACTTCGCCACAGAGCTACTGGGTACCAATCAATGAGAGAAAGTATAATTAATACATACATGTCACCAAAGACAAAAAGGGGTTAAAATATAGCTTTAAATAAATCGTTTCTGTCACAGAGTGTAAAAAATCTTTAAAATATAAAAGACTGCAATTTATCTGATCGAAAATTATCGTCAAAAACACTTCAGAAATTAAAACGAAAAGAGGCGAAAATTTTTCTATACCAGATTCCGAGTCCAGTTCGTGCTGCCATCCAGTGATAGTTAGAATAAAAATCCCTTACGTCATTCACAGTTGTTTTTTAATTATGTATGAGATAGGAGGAAGTGCGTCACCATCCACGAAAAAATAAGGACGGACGGCTGAGTTGATCTTTTTTCAACTTTTTTCGGGAACGCTTAGCTCGGGACACCCGAGCTTTTCAAGGACAACTCTCTTTTCTCTCTCGCTTTCACTCTCGATCGCTTTTCCTTGTATTTTATTCATTTAAAGAAATGTGAATAATAAATGGAAAATATTTACAACCTAGTCGGTGATATGATAGCATTCTACGGGAGTGTGAACTGTAGAATTACTAGTCTGGCAAGAGTGTGTCAAAAGTTATTCTTATGTACAGAAGAAAAAACTGATAAATATCAAGAAATTTATTCACTAATTTTAAAATATGTTATTCAAATGCATCAAATATTGCATGAAGAGAAGAACAAAAACATTCGGAAAATGGGGTGTGATATTTTATCTAAACTGGACAAACTTTTTCAGATCGATTTGATTTTAACGATTTTTAAAACCATTAAAATCTAATATTACTGTTCGAATTGAAACATTTGCGTTGGTTGAGACTTCCCGACATCCTTACTCCCCAAATACACAAAGACATTTCAAATTATTGAGTTTTAAATAATCTGACGCCATTTTATCACATCTTTGTGGTAGCGATACAGGACAATCAGGCAATTCTACAACTATTCTATTTCCATATCTTGTGGTTATCTGTTTAATTTCAGTGACAGGATATTTTTCATGGATGTTGAGTTCCCTCATTTTCTTGAAAGTCTTTGCTCCATCTTCAAATGAATTGAGTGTGTTTAATTTATTTTACAATTCCATTTTGTGTTTATTATATGAGAAAAAATTTTTTTTTTCTTTAAAATGTGAAAAAATTATGTACTTATACACACTTATAACTTTTATTTGTTTCTCTTTTAATGATTCTACCTCTTCCATATTTAATATGCCCAGAGATATGTGAATAAGGGAGCCATTCTCCAAGCGAATTAAAATTTTATCAATATGGACTGCGATATGCCTGGTCCAATTCCTTATACGTTCTAATACGTAAAGAATTCAGTTTCTCCATTTATTTATGGAGTTAAAAAATTCTAACTTTTCAATGTGTAAATAAAGTTTCAACTTACATTGTCCTCCTGTAAGTGCTGATAAGGTTAAAACATCATTCTGCTTCCCATACACAAATAAAATAATTGATTCTTCATTGACATGTATTTCCTTATCAAAAAGGACCACTTTACCTTTTTCAAATCGTATCTTGGGTTTCTCATTCATGTTATTACATGCTAAGAAAATTGTTCCTTTCATATACATATCGTGTGGTAATTTTAAGTTTGAGTCTAAGAGTTTTGAAGTAAATCTATTGAACGGGAAAATGTCTTGAAACCATTACCCGTAAATTGTATTCCTCGGTCTGTAGAGGCACAGAATGTCTTAGTATCAACATAATATTTATTAGCACAATCTGTATCATATTGAGGGTTTTTCACACCTGAAATTCTTTGATTGTAAGCATAATAATTTTTATTAATTTTCTTCCATAGTATACAGTAATAATCAAGATATTTTTAGTAACTACATCGTTTACCTTTAAAGGTTCTTTCACATTTGGCACTGCTTTATTGTAAGCATCACAACAATCATCTTTTAAAATCAAAACATTATTTTCAAAATATCGTCTATTCACAACATTTTTCTCAGATTCCAGATCCTTCACATCATTTATTGTTTTACGTTTCGCATCAAAATTCCCTTGAGATGAGTGCAGTAAAGTTTGGTTTCGCACACACACACACACACACACAACTGGTCAACTACTATATCTACATAATTCCTAGTTGTAGAATCGGACTTCTCAACCGGATTTAAACGATTGCTAATTCTTTTTCCCTTTGCATCGTATTGTTGATCATTTTCTGAAAGAACTAAACTTTTGTTGGGCAAATCTCGAATGGATGACCTCAGATTCTTCCTACATCTGTCTACGTAAAATTTTGTAGTTACATTATTATTTTCCAAAGGGGTTCTCCAGCATTCCTTAATATCTTTTCTTCCATATCATAATTGCCATCATGTGTCAGTTTAAACCCTATTCCTGGAATACCAGGAGGTTCTTCTTTGAATTCTTCCTCAAAAAGTGGATAATATGCTGTCACTTCTTTATTTTAATATGAATAATTTCAATAGTCTTTCGACTATTAAGGCCCTGCTAGACCTCCGTTGGGGAAAATCGAATCCTATGTTAATCCTATGGATAATATTTTAAAGTTTCAAAAGAGCTATTTTCATGATAGAAACTTCCGGTCTTTTGCAAATTACAAAAAACAGAGCTACTGTCATTTCGACGTCCATTTTTAGCGTTTAAAATTTTTTCAAATATTTTTAAAATGTCAAAATATCTCCATCCGAGTAAATTTTAACCAAATTCTAATTTCATTGAGGTTGTACAAAATTTGGTTTAAAGATATTTCATTTTTTCTCCGTACAGTTACAAAATGAACATTTT